>JAJMIC010000004.1:704161-997473 GCA_030583385.1 Spencermartinsiella ligniputridi | reverse complement strand
AGATATTCGCGTCTCATACAAAAAATAAAAAATCCCCCTATAGATAAAGCAAACTTGGTAACATCTCTCTGAGCAATAAACTCTCGTCTGTTTCTGCTGTACCATTACATCACACCTTTCGTTTCAGCTTGTCTTTCTTTTTTCAGCTTTGGAAAACCAAAAAAAAAGTTCCTTCGTTTGCGAGAATCTCTCGGCTATCCTCCGTCGAGCTCGCACAGTCGATAAAAATCCAGGAGAAACACAATTACCCGCAGAGAAAACCTAAACGCAGTTTGGGAAAAAGCGCCGATTGATCCAGGAGGAAGAGTTATAACAACTACACTTGTGAGCGCGAGAGGGGAGTGGTTGTAATAATATTGTCCGTCAGCTACTTAGGTCACATTTTTTTTGTTGCTCGTCTTTTCCTATCATCACCCGTCCAATGCTGGCTCATTGACGGAACAGTGTGTTATTGCATTTTAACTTTTCTTTCTTCTCTTTTTTAAAACATGGGCGATAGTGACGACCAGTTTGACTTTTCTCCAGGGGAAACGTCTTCGTCAGTCCCGTACTCACCGTACCGGACCCACCACCATCATGTCACGGAGACAATAAGTGATTTGTACGGCGGGGGTACTGCTGACTCCGGGTCGTCGTCTTCTCATGAATACTCCGGACATAACAGCCGGCAGTTCTACCAGGACCGCCGTGCTTCGCCGCCTCAGCGCTCGCCAATCAGAATGAATATGAGCCAGAGGCTCAGCGGCGGCGGCGGCATGTCTCATGAAAGTGCTGACTCGGCTACTGCTGCGGCCGTGGTGGCTCAGGAAATGAACAATGTTCAGACCCTGAAAAGACTGTCTATAGGGGCCATGTCGGCGTTAGACCCTGATTTGCCGCAGTTCAACTCGGCGTCCAGCTATCGTGGAGATGACTCCCACCACCACCAGCATCACCTGGGACAACCTCCGAGCCCCACGTCCCCCAGTAGACTATCTCCTACTTCGAGTTCAACCGAGATCCCTGCATCTCAAGCTTCCCAGCTCCTGTGGGTGCCAGCTCATGTTCATCCAGAACTGGCCCCTCAGGAGTGGAAGACGTTTGTGCACAAGAAAGTAGCCGAAATCAGAGAAACGGTGTCTAACCACCCTTCTCCGTCGTCTCTGTCCAATGAAACTACCAACGACTTTCCAAGCAGAGACTCTTCGCTGAAACGACAGAACTCGCGGCTGTCCAAGCAGTTCAGCAATCAGGACGGCTACGTTGATGGCAGCGATGTGTTGAAGAAGCGGACCAGTGCCTCTTCGGACAACCTTCAGTCTATTTCATCGCTATCGGCGCAACTCAAGACCCTCGGCGAGCTGGAAAGTCTGGCCATGGATCCTTTCCAACTTGCTCGATCGCTATCGCAAACTCACGCTCTGTCCTATAATGCATTTCAGGTAGACACAGACTCTCCGACTGAACGGGAAAGAAGTGCTTCGATCAGTTTACCTATCAGAGAATCTCTTGACAATGACAGTGATGAACCAATCCTGCCTGCATTGTCATCCTCGCTTCGCCGAGCCACCAGAACCAGATATGGCAGGCCCTCTCTCAAGAAATCTCGTGGCGGCTTACTATCGAAAATCGACACTTCGCTCCGAGACAAACCGGAAAAAAAACCTCCTCTTGCATTAGAAAAAGATCTCCCTCCGGAGCCGGCTGCCGGCGAGGCCCAAGGCCATCCCTCCAGCAGACCTGAGCATCCCACCCCCCGTCTCGACACAGTAGAAGAGGTCCCTCGAGTGGCTCCGCTTGACATTCCTTCTACTGCTGCCCCGGAACCACCCCCATTGTCACCAATACGTCCCCTTGTGTTCAACAAACTCAAAGCATCTCTTCCACCTCCCGAACAACCAACACCTGCATTACCAACATCATCTTCTAATGACATAAACGACCAGAGCATACCTGAAGACGAAAGTCTTGCCCATTCCATGAGGAAAACGTCTCTTTCCGGAAAACGTTCTCCCGAATCCAACATCCCGGAACACCTACATCAGCAGCTACAGCAATTGCCGAGATCCCAGTCGCACAATTCCAAAACGACTTCTTCGTCTCAGCAACAGCAGGCTTCGGCACCAGCATCGGCACCGGTACCACCGCCGTCGCGTGGCTCTCAGAAATCTGTAACACTGCCTGTTGACGGGCCACGTAAATCTGAAGAAGACTCACTCCCGCCCAATTTAGCAGTTAAGACGAAGATTGGGTCACCGTCTTCGTTGGGTACTACCACCGATGTTTTGTCTTCCATCCCTATTGCAGAGGTTACTGCCGCTCCGTTGGCCAAGACGAAGAGCGCGGAAGAGCCATTGTCCTCCAATAAGCTCAAGCCGCGGAAATCGTCATGGAGACGACTGTTCAATTCTGGAACGAGTGACTCGAATGAAAAGGAACTTCCAATTGCATCAACGGGTAATGTCGACAAGCAGTCTGTCGATAGGCTTCTCAATCGAGCTTCTACAGACATCTCTGATCTGTCCAGTCAGCCATCTGACAAAAAGGGTCTCTCGGCATTTTTCTCGAAGAAAAAGTCCAAGAAGGAGGTTTCGGGTGAGCCGACAACGAATCACACAGTTGCTGCTTCTGCGAGATCGAGATCAGCAATGCGAAGTAGAACTCGTTCTCCTGAAAAACGGGGCCGTTATCAAAATTCTAAAAGTGCTGCGGCACCGGGAAAGAATTCGAGATATAGGACTAAGCATCAAAAGCAGGAGCATCAGGATCAAAATGGTGAGCAAGCTGGCTATGGAGATCAAGCTGGCTATGGAGATCAGGCTGGGCAGGAGTACTCTGGAGGAGGTGTACCATACAATATCCCTGCTCACCAGATGTCTGACAAGGCTCTGGTGATTATGATGTACAATCGGTATCCTTTGCATATTGAGCGGGCTATTTACCGTTTGTCTCATCTTAAGCTGGCTAATCCTCGTCGCCCACTGGCACAACAGGTCCTGCTATCAAACTTCATGTATGCTTACTTGAATTTGATTAATCATGGTTATCAGCAGCAGCAGCAACAACAAATGATGCAAGAGCAGATGATAACACAACAACAAGGCGTGCCTGCTGGTCAGTACGAGTACAATCAGGCTCAGTACCAAGAGATGAATGGAGCTTATGATCAAGTTGATAATAGTGGAGAAGTTTACGACTACGAGTATCAGCAGCAGGAACAGTATGCAACAGATAACGGCGGTTATCAGCAATATGAATACGATCGAGATGCTGCTGCTCAGGAGAATCCAAAGAAATCCCCATCGGCAGAGTCGACGTCCTCCTCTTCGTCTTCGTCCAGTGCTCCTGGTGATGACATCTGGACAGGCGATGAGGCAGTGGATGTAGGAGATTATGAAAATGGAGATGAGGTGAGTAGTACTGAAGTGCGCCGGGAGGTGGTGAAATCTCGAATGTATTACTAACGAGTATCAAGATGGACAAGGAATGAGACATCGACGAGGCTTTCACGATCCAATGTATGGCTCCGCCAACAACGTGTCAGTTTACGGACCTTAGGAGGAGTTTTAGAGATGGATGGAAGAGATTGGTTATAGAGAAGAGAATGTGTGATGATTATAACGACCTTGTTGAGATTTATATGTTGTATAGTTATATGAGTGGAATGTAGTTTACAAGACGAAGTTTTTTTTTTGTCAGTTATAGGCGATGTGATGGCGATTCTTTTCACATTGCGTAACAGTGGGGATGCAGACAAGCACGAGGATCTTCAGGGGAACTTGTCGATCATAATGCCCGTTTTGAGTGATAAACTTGGCCCAAGCTTCTACTTTCTATCAACTTCTCGTCCCAGTACCTCGCATTCCTGTTTATAAGTTGATACAACTAAGTTGTGTGCAACTTTTTATATTCCAAGCAAGTAATTCTCTCAATTCTTTTGTAAAAACAGTGTATTGAACAAGATCCAGTTGATTTACTTTCACTGGCCTGCTGAAGAGTGAGCACCGAAAAAAAAGTCTCATTCTCAGACGTAGTGGAAGTTGTGCTCTCATATTTGCTTTCCTCGGTGAGGTAGAGCATTTTGAGGATTTCCATAAAGATAGGTTTTGAAGGGAGGATTTTGATTGACGGTACGTCAACTCAGAAAGTAGTTCACCAAAATTCTTCTAGGTTAGAGATAGTGAACTCAGAAGAAAAGAAATTGGTAATTGCAAGTGGAAATGGAAATGATTGTGTGATATCAACAGAGTTCCTGTGATGCCTCAAACTCGTTTAATAAAATAAATGAATGCGCAACGAACTGATTTGTGAGAAAAGGCACGAGCCGAGACAAACGACTATGAAGCAAATCTCAAATATGCATGAGACTCGACAATTTTGAACATTTCCAGAGAAGAGTCCGTCAGATTGAAGAGTTGTTGACTCATAGTTTCAGAAAAAGAATGGAGGTAAGAGCATGAATGCAACTTTAAGTAGACCAACTATGAGTTCATCAAGGTCCGTGGAAAGATCAAGACCGTGGAAAGATCAAGACCATGGAAAGAAATGGCAGGTAGAGTGTGATCGAGAATTGCATTGGGACCCAAGAAGAAACAATATGTTGTTTTTCATAACTACTGTGTCTATGTCATGCCTCAGTACATCGACTTATCTCATCTCACTCCTGCTTTACCGCCTCATCTGTCTCTTCAGTATACCTCTAGGATTCTAATATCTGAGATCGTCATTACATATACTGTATTTGTCGGGACTGGCTACATAATCTCTTTGTCAGCACGGAGTTGGTGCCATTTCAGGGGCCGCACAAACAAGCCTTTTTTGGCACAGAAATCTCTCCTTTTTTTATTCACTGAACTCTTATCAGCGAATTCAGCCCATCCCTCTTTTTTGACGTAGAACCCCCGACCAATAGTGACTTACCGGTCAATTCAGTTCCTCACCACAGACGTGCCCTTGCCCTGATCAATTGTCGATCATTTCCCTATTTGTCTCTTCCTTTCTCATTAAACCGTACGCGTAAGCTTCGCGTTCTTCACCATTCAATTGTTAAACAATGACTTCAGATTCTGTGGCGGAATCATCGAAAAAAAACAGTTTGACTACCTCAACCGGTGAAAATGGCCTTGAATTGCCCTGGTAGGTGCTTTGCCACAAAGAAAATTATATCTTAAAACTAACGAGGGTCGAGAAATATCGGCCAATCTATCTCGACGATGTTGTCGGCAATGAAGAAACGATTGAGAGGCTGAAAGTGATAGCGAGGGATGGAAACATGCCCCATGTGATTATATCTGTAGGTCCAATCCTAACTACAATGACACCTGTGTGGTTTTAACCAGGGAACACCGGGAATAGGCAAAACGACCAGTGTGCACTGTCTGGCAAGGAGTTTGCTTGGCGATGCATATGGAGAAGCCACTTTGGAGCTGAATGCTTCAGATGAACGAGGAATTGACGTTGTGCGAGGCCGAATAAAGGCGTTTGCCCAGAAAAAAGTGAATCTTCCGCCGGGGAGACACAAGGTCATTATACTTGATGAAGCAGATAGTATGACGCCCGGAGCGCAGCAGGCATTGAGACGAACGATGGAGATTTACTCTAATACCACACGATTTGCATTTGCGTGTAATCAGTCGAACAAAATCATCGAGCCGTTGCAGTCACGGTGCGCCATTCTGCGGTTTGGCCGACTCACCGATCAGCAGGTCTTGAAACGATTACTGGAAATTATCGAACAAGAAAATGTGGAATACAGTGATGACGGGTTGTCGGCATTGTTGTTCACTGCAGAGGGAGATATGCGGCAAGCCATCAACAATCTTCAGTCCACAGTAGCTGGCTTCGGGTTTGTCAATGGAGACAATGTATTTAAAGTAGTAGACTCTCCACATCCTATTGCGGTGCAGAAAATGTTAAAAGCTTGTCGACAGGGAGATATCGATGCTGCTCTGGATGTGCTGAGCGGGCTATGGAAGCTAGGATACAGTGCGGTGGATATTATATCGACTATGTTCAGAGTTACCAAGACGTTGGAAGGCATGGACGAGCCGCTAAAGTTGGAGTACATAAAAGAGATTGGCTTTACACACATGAGAGTCCTGGATGGACTAGGGACTTATTTGCAGTTGAGCGGATGTCTTGCGAGGTTGGTAGAAGTGGCAGGGCAGTTTTAAAGCGAACCTTATAATATGCATTCTTCACTCTATAAGGCTGTCTACTGTTATAGCGTCACATTATTCTATTCGGCGAATCAATAAGAGGAGTGAGCAGCACAAAACAGACCAAGCCCAATACCAGCAATATCCTGTAAACGGCAGTGTTTCGAGAGTTATCCAATTTCCACTCTGGTAAACCCATGCAGTTGCAAAAAATATGTACGGCCAGCGGTGAGTACACACTGCCCGTCCGTAAAAATATATAACTAGCGTACCATCCAAACAGAGTGGTGTATGCAAATTGAAACAATGCGGTGAAGATGAGGACCTGCAGGTTCATATCGTGAATGTAATTCTCGTAGGCATGATGAAGATGTGCTACGCCAAAGTACAGCGGAGTGATATATATCAGAGTGAATTGTGAGACGTTGGATGCCAGATGAACGGCAATAATGCATGCTCGGAAAACCAGCTCTTCGGTCAAGGGCCCAATGATAAAGTTTCTCACCCCATAAATATCCTTAACCCCATGATGGATATCCTGCCAAATCTTTTTCCACTTCATGTTGTTCTCAAATATTACATAGTTTACGAGAGGCCCTATGAAGAGAACCCCAGTCACTATTAGACATTGTATGGGGTCGATTATGCTGTGATACAGCCCCGGTCTGATGTGTAGGGTCCGCCATGCATAGTAGTAAGTATGATATACGTTTTCTACTAGAAGAATGCCCGGGACCACCGCAGTTACCAGCAGTAATGTGAGAACAGACACGCTGATTATACGAGCTCTGACGACTTCAGGGTCGTCTCTGCTTTTGGTCGGCGAAGGTCTAGTTTTTGAGCGCAGATATAGGACTCCCACGTATGAAATAGTAAATGACAACGAGTATAGAACCACTCTATAGAAAGGAAGCTTGTGGTCCATGGTGGACACGAATGATGGCAAAATGTAGTTTTAAGTTGTGAGTGAATTTGAGTGGGGTGTGCTAAAAGTGGGGATAAAATCGGAGATGGCGTAAGAACTGTGAAAACGAGAAATGAAAAAGTAGAGGAAGTGAGGTCTCGTAGTGTTGCTACGTTTCATTGGCTTTAATGGGATGTTTTATATTTCATTTAAAGCGTCAATGATGGACCCAGATTATGAACAGTTAGAATATATGGAAGGCAGGTCGTTATATTCTATGTATATGATCACTGAATTGGTCTTACATAAGTGTCGAGAAAGCTTGTTTCTAACTCATGGCGACAATAAGCAACATAACAGTGGCAGACTCACCATCATACATTCTTTAAAAGATCTAGAATCAATCTAATACAAACTTGTCGAGATACGACGCGATATATCTGAGACTCAGCCGAGTGTCATGTACAGATCTTCAATCGTCGTTACTTTTTGGTGCATAATCTTTCAATTTTGACTCAGCCAAAACAACAGTCTCAGGCAGTCATCTCAGTAGAAACACAGCCACGTTCATTATTAGTTCAGTACAAGAATTGTAACTATGCGAGAAAACGATGTCACCGCTATGGATTTGCCGTTCCTATAACTCTACTGTTCTTCTTAAGCATATCCAGCTTCAACTTAACTCAGTATAGATACTAGCAACCGGGTAACATATACATATAGAGCAGTGCTCAACGTTACAAAAGTTACTTCATATAACTTCATACTATTCGTATAGCATTCACCTAGACTTGACGCTTCAACCACTGACATGGGGTACAATGCCGTATATAGATACAGCTAAAGTTCTGGAGCTGGATCATCAGCTGCGACTTCAGTCGAAAAGTGGATATTTAGCTGAAGATCATCTTTCAATAGTGCCCAGACCGGTGCTTCGCGTAGATACTCAAGACTCTCATAGGCTACCAGATAATATTGTAGTACGTGCTAGTTCACATTCCAATAGTAGTGTCGGCGTGGGGCCAGCTGCTCCTAGTTCGGCAGAAAACAGAGGCTTTCTCTCTCGTGCTATCTCCAATGTCAGGGCTCTAAAAGAAAGTCGCTCAGTTTGGGAGAAATCTTCTGAAATTCAACTTGTTGAAAACAATGAAGATGTGCCTGGGTCACTAAGATTGTATAGTCAACAAAAATCACATGTTACACCGCCAAAAAAGCGGACTGAACGTCCTTCTGCCTCTGCCAGTAGCGCTCAAAGTCCTGATTTCGCACCAATGGAGATGTTTAAAGCACCGGCCATTGCAGTCAGTACACCTAAAACTACTGAACCTGCTGATTATGGCCAGAAACAGGCAGCAAAGAGCACTTTTTCTTCGGCTGAAGCCTCTGGTGGACTCAAATGGCGACCAGTGAAGAGCCAGGACACATTCCACGAGGCTCCTAAAAAACAGAGAAGCACTTCTACATCTTTCCGAGTTGCAAAGCCCCCGGGTCCAGATAAGACCAAAAGACGTCGTTTAGTAAAGGGAAGGGATGTGGGTGATGTTTCAATGTCGCAAGTCGATCCGGCACTTTATGACGATGGTAATGAGGAGGACTATTGAGAGTGTTGAGGGCACTGCATAATCATTATCTTTCATCAGAAGGAGGTCTATCAGAAACCGGATATCATTTGAATGTAGGCTAGATTAAAGTTGCCATATTTATTATCAAATATATTCAATACTTTATGGTGTACTTTATGGTGTTTAAATATATGGAAAAGGTACCAATCTGAGTAAATGAACTGAGAGATACTAGTAGTCTATCAGGTAATACAACTACTTTTAACTGAATATGAGATAATACCAATAGCGGTATCCTTCTAATAACCGAGTATACATTATAGTTATGTGCCGGATGGGTGCATATAAAAGCAGCTGATCCGCTGATCGTTGCATAATCATGCTTATCAGTACCCCTGATTCAAACACCTAGTTCACAGCTCAATAACAGATATAACTCACAATTGGAGCACTGAGATGTATACACAAACTTACTGAAGGACAGCACAAGTCTACCACCTGAATTCTGCCCTAGACTTACTCAACGCTTCAGACGTAGAGCCCGCCTCACTCGCCGCATAAACCGCGTCTTTAGCGGCTATTAACGTGGCCGAACATCCATATCGACTTTCCTACCTAACACTCCCTCCATCATCGGTTCTTCATGAAGAATTCACGTGGCCCAGAAAGTGGCCAAACGGAGTACATACGCCAGGATCCAGTGCACCTTATAGACAGCGTTCTGGGCATCACACCGGAACAATTGGTGCCTGATTCGGAAAAATGGAACGGACGAAACTTAGAAGGAACCGAAACGCTGGAAGAACTGGCTTCCAGAGAAGTCGCACTGGATGAAAAACGACTACAAAACTACCACAGAGAACTGGAGGACTTTCGTAAACTTCGAACACAGACGATATCGTCCGATACCACTCTTAAAGCGATGCAAGGCAGTCTGCACAAGTTTGAGAAGGACCTCGACCTGTTGGCAGCTGACATGGAAGCTTTACAAAAAAGATCTATTCTGATATCAAAAAGACTGGATATCCGTACAAAAGGAGAGATAAAGCTCTCCCCTCTAGTAGAGGCCCTGGTAATTCCACCAGAACTTGTCAGAGACATTGCCGAGGGAGATCTCAATGCCCGATGGAGGGCATCGTTGAAATACATTGTGCGTAGAAAGGAAGAGCTGAAAATGCTTAAAGATCAGAGAAATTTCAATGCGATCAAAGACTCTGAAACTCAAGTAGAGCTGATTATTCGAAAAGCCGTTGAGCGAATCAGGGACTATGTCGTTTATAGAATTCGAAATCTCCGAGCTGCTGGGGTCAACGCACAAGCTGTTCAAAGAGAAATGCTGGCGAACCAAGAGATTATCGAGTTTCTGCATGCTCAAAATGCCCCCCTGGCTGAAGGTCTTCGACAAGCCTATGTAAATACCATGAAGTGGTACTATCACAGCCATTTTGGACGTTATTTGAGGTCCCTCGAGAAGCTGAATTTGCATAAAATCGACAAGTCTGTACTGCTAGGTACGGATGAGTCTTCACGCAAGGGCCTGTTTAGTAGAACCACAAACCAGCCGGGAATATCTTTGCAAGAGTATCTCAATCTTGGTTCTCGTCTCAATATTATATCGTCTGATGACACCTCAGTCATTATGTCCCAGGTGGCAGAGAAAAATTCAGGCGTTTTCTGGATGGAAACAGGCTTTAGAAGTTTAAACATTGCGCTACTCGACAATGCCAGTGTGGAGTATCAATTCCTATCGAGCTTCTTCAAATTCCAAACCAATGAGCAGTTGACCCATATATTTAACGAAATCTTCGAGCCTACTTTTCAATTGGGCCATGCATACACGAAATTTCTTCTAACCGACTCATTCGACGCTTACGGCATGCTTATCTGTCTACGAATATGTACGAAACTTGAGTTTGAACTTCAGCACCGAAAGGTTCCTGTCATGGAAAGCTACTTGAACTTGCAAATGATCAACCTGTGGCCCCGCTTTCAGGCAATTATGGATGCTCATTGCGAGAGCCTCAGAAGAGCTTCCACGAAATCGTCGGCCTACTCCGCAGCTAACTCATCGGCTCTTGTTCCGCACCAACTTACACAGCAATATTCCAGTTTTGTAAGCGGCATACTCTCTCTCTGTCAAGATGATTCTAGTCAAAAGGAACCGGTAGCCAACAGCTTGTCGAGACTGCGAAGCGATTTTGAGTCGTTCCTAACTAAAATGAGCAGCGTCTTGAGCGACTCTTCAAGCAACCGAGAAAGATTTCTTTACAACAACTACTTTCTTGTGTCAACAATCTTAAGCGTAAGTGTGAACTATTAAATAATTTATTGAAATCCAACTAACTAGGACATTGGGGGCAAACTTGCTGAGCAAGAGCAAAAACATTTCAATCTGTTGACCGAAGCTCATAAGTCACACATGTAGTTTTAACATGTCAGCACATCGCCGCAGCTATCGTGAGGGATGCCACCACATCCAGACAGTGAGTGCAACGGCTCCTAAGATTGAACCTACTAAAAGTGACGGCATCAAAATACTGTCATCCTCCACCGGACCCTCTCGCGGGGTCGCTGGACCGGGGGCTTGAGCAGCTTCAGCCAGAAGGACAAAGAGTTCGTTCAAGGAAGACGGCCATTGCACGGATACATGCAACGGACCAGCTACGGACAAGTTTCGGGTGTAAACGTCTGGCTGCTGGTCACTGCGCTGCTGCTGTCTATCCAAATCAGCTTTCAACGCAACGTATACCGCGGGCAAATGGTCCAGTTGTGGGTACTTAGTGCGCAGATTCACCAAGTAGGCAAAGCTGTCGGGATCAGAAGAGTCATATGTATAACATAATATATCGCATTCATCAAGTCGTGATTGATTTTCTAGCACGGCGGGTTCCAACTCTCCCAGTTCCTCCAAGATTAGATAGCACTGCTTCCCTCCATGAAGCTCCACGCTATTGACCGCTGTGACAGGTTTAATAGTAGGAGTATATAGCTCTGAGAATGGTCGATTTAAAAACGCATTCAAAAGAGAACTTTTCCCACTGGCGCCAGCACCCAGCACAAAGCAGTTGAAAACATTTCTGTCCAGAATTTTGCTCGCTCGATATGATTTGCTCAGAGGGTTGCGCCGTTTGCGAGCCTTGGTGACTTTGACACCATCAGTAATTTTCGTTATTTCTTTTGACTCGAAGCCAAGTAATGCTAAATATGCAAGAGTTGTTTTGTAGTCCAGGTAGGTCGTCATACTCCATTGGGCCAGCCAACCTTGCAGAGTCACATCACCAGATTCATTTCGCACTGTAGAATATGGGAAATTAGTTTCCTGCCAAAGCTGGGGCAGACCTGGTGTTGGCTTGAAAAGAGCGTCGAGTTCGTTTTGGTTCAATCCTCCATCATTGTCCTTGTCAAATAGGACGAAGAGATCGACTAAGAAACGGTACCCTTGAGGACTCAGTTCCACACTCGCATTTTTAGGGACGTCGAGCTTTGGACATAAGAACTTGTCTTCCAGTGATAAGGAGTCTGTATAATGAAATGTACGCAGTATTCCCCAAGTAGTTTCATGCCGTCCCTTTTCGGCGAACACTTTGTTGAGTAGGATGAATCCCTTTGGTGAAATGCCCTTCTCAGTGACACATTCAGAGTCTATTTCTGTTAATATAGTTTTGATCTGCCTTAGTTCAAGCTGATCCAAGTTTTTGAGAAAGCACTTCTTCTGCAATGTAGTCAACTCTTCGTCACTTAGGAACCCATCTTGATCACTGTCAGACAGGAAAAATATGCGTTCAAGAGCCGAGGCCGCAGCGTGTTTCAATTTCCCTTCCTTTGAATCAAATAACGGTGCCAATGGGTGGGTGACCGCTCGCTGGCACAGATAGAATGCTTGGTTGACATTGAAGTGGAGCTTTGCCGAACATCTAATGCAGGACTCAATCTCTTTGAATTCTTTTAGAATAGGAATCATTTCCTCTGCAATGGCTTTTGCGCTTTCTTCCTGCGACTGCACGTCGCACTTATTCGCAGTCAGAACTATCGGCAGATTCACGCCCATAGACCTAAACATCGGGATCCAAAACAGCGAGATTCGCTCGCATGTGTAGTGATCAGAGTATACCAGCCAAATGACAGTAGCTCGCCTAATTTCCTTCTGAAGCATTGCGCGGTCCTGCAGCAGCGCCGAAGTGTCTACGATAACTGTCGAACTGGGACCATCGCTTGCAGGCGAGAATTCCCGGGGTATAGTGATTGGGGGTAAGACTGGCTGGATGTTTGGCACAAAACTGTCTTTAACGAGGGACGTAATAAGGGAGGATTTCCCTACACCGTCGTCACCACATACCACGACTCTTATTGTGTCGGACATTTAACTGGTTGTGGTTGGAGTATTGGTCGAGCTGGAATTCATGTTCAGCATCATGATGAAGAGCCGCAGATGTTGATGCCGCACATGGATCGTCCGAAACATGCATATTTCCATGCACCCCCACCTTGCATGGAATGTTTACGTTCTTCCCAAACGTGTTTCGAGTCTTTATCTCTTGACATATCGTTGAAACTCGATGCTGTTTGGTGTTATTTCAATAAAACCATGGACTCACAAATAAAGGCTAGCTTTGATCTGCTGCGCAGTGGCCAAACGTCTCAAGCACTGAATGACCTCGATAATCTGTTGTACTCACTCTGCCAAATTACCCCAGAGTCAGGGAAAGCTTCGACTGCTCGTGGAGGCAGTACTCGACGAATAAGGAACGAAAATTACAGTTCGCAGTTGTACGGCAGATCAGAGATTAAAGAGTTTCTGAGACTACAAGATTGTCATATTTACAATATTGTTGGGCACTTAATGGAGTTTCTGTTGACCAGCAACGACTCCAAGAACGCTCTTCTAAGCGATGACCAACTTGTGCTTTCTCTGGAGGTAATTCAGGGAGTTTGCCTTTTACATTACCAAAGTAGACAGACCTTCTCGTCAGACATATGCATGAACTTCTTGATTTCGTCGCTTGAGAAAGCCAAGAGCTCTTCAGTACAGATCGCTCTGGTGAACACTATTTTGTCTATGATGGTTCGAGAGGTTTATAATATTCGAAAGTTTGAGCAGTTGAACGGTCTAGGTGTTATCTGCAATTTGTTTAAGAACAAAGAAACAGCCAAAGATGCCAAGTTGCAAGTGCTGGAGTTTTTATTTTTCTATTTAATCCCAGAGACCAGAGGTGAGGGCAAAACGAATAAAACGGCAGGTCGGACTGACCGTCGAACAACAGAGGAAAAACAGGTACTGCTGGGTCGTTATTTGAGCAATGTTAGTGGTCTGGTGTGGGAACTGAATACGAGTCGACCATTTGGGGATTTAGACTTGGAGTGGTAGTATTTATAGTGGTAGTCAATGATCTGGTTAACGTTCACGGCACACATTCTTTACGTCCCTTCAGTTTGACATTTGGCTGTACTTATCATTGTAAATCTATACAAATACATGTTTTCAAGCTTGTATTCAATCTATTTCATATAAAATTCATAATCTGTGGAAAAAAAATTCTAAACGTAATTCGTTCAACTTAAGGTGGTCCCTTAGACGAAGACACCTTCTTCCTTCAAAGCCTCAGTTCGGCTCTTCCCCAAAGGAGAAAGGAAAGGTCTCTCACCAATTCCGACAGTTCGGACACCAACTCGAACAGTGTCTTCAGGAAGATTGAAGTAGATATCCTTAGTGGCATTGTGGTAGACAGATCGGTTGTCCCAAATGGCAATATCGTTCTTGTTCCACTTGTATCTGACTCGGATCTCGTGGTTTCGGAATACAATGTCTTCAAGGTACTTCTTGAGAAGGTCATTTTCACCTTCACTGACACCATCGAATTTGGTGAAATGGGCACCAAGAGCGAAAACAGAGTTCCATCCAGTGACTGGGTTGGTTCGAACAATGGGATGAGTAGCAGTCAGCTCATCGCCGACATTCTCAGGAGAACCTCGCTCACCAGAGTAAAATTCAAGAGAACTAGCATCGAGCTGCTGCTTGAATCCGGGCTGGGCATAAGTTCCAGTAAGCTTCGACAACAACTCTTTGAAACTGTCAGACAAATAATCGTAAGTTGCATATCCAGAAGCCCACAAAGTGTCACCTCCGGTGGAAGGAGTTTCAATAATCTTCAGGATAGAGTAGTCAGCCGGCACGGGCTCAAAAGTGATATCACTGTGCCATCCGTTGCTGCCATTGACTGAGTTGCCTCTAGCGCTCTTAGCTCTGGCCGCATCCCTGTACAACGTTTTGTTCAATTCAGAAGAAATGATGGAGACTTCAGGATCAATTTCATCAGTTCCCTCTTTCGCGAATCCTCCAGCAGTGGTGGTAGGGTGAATGTGCAAAGTGGAGCTTTCGGGCTTGCCAACGACTTTTCCCAGTTCATGAGCCAAATCTTTCTGTTCATTGACAGTCAGATTCTGGTTTCGGAAGAAAACGACACCTCGTCGGGAAATAGTAATGGCCAAATCTTTGAGAAGCTCTTTGTCTTTGAGAATATCAGACAGCTGAGCGTCTTTATATTCTCGTCCAATCACTGGAGTAATGTCTTCAGATTGGTACTTGCCATCCAAAGCACCAGACACCTTGAGAGGGGCAGTGAAAGTGATGGCACCAGGACCATCAGTCTTCTCAGCATAAGGAGAAGGTCCTATGAGTGCCTTCGCAGCCTTGACACTTTTGTGAGTTTCAGGCTTGAAGTAGTAAATTGGTTTTTCAGTGGTTACAGCAGCGGGAGGAGCCATGGTTGGTAGTTATTGATTCTGATTTCAGAGTTGGAGGGGAATAAAGAAGTCAATGGAGCATGGCCAACGGTCCATATTTATAACTTTCGCCATCACAGCATTCAAAGTCCGAGTAAAGCTCCAACATCTACACCAGATTACGGTCAAATCACGAAATCTTAGCCGCACATTTGCAGATGCAGATCTATGCGAGATAGCGTTGATAACAGTCATTGCACGAGATTATTGCGTAATAGACCAAAATCATAAACTCCTAAATATTGCGGGGCAATGGTCAGTGGATAGAATGACAATGGAGGAAATCAGATATGATTGCAAATCCCCTAGCCGTTAATTTTGCAAACCTTGCAGTTCATCACGCTCAAAGCTCCGAAAACGTTCAACACAGCAACCGTTTTGACTCATTGGTCGTGAAACAAAGTTTAAGGCTCCCGTTACTCATTCATCCGACAATTGGGCGCTCGATGGTGTGATGCTTGCATGCACTGTACATCACAAACGATGTCCATACGGTCAAACATATTTCTAAGCGGTGACACTCGGAGGCCGAGAAACTGGGGAAACTTCAAACCAATCAGAAAGCGCATTTTGCGGGTGATGTAATTCAAATATCATAAATCGTCACTGCCAAGAGGCGTTAATTGTGGAGGTGTATGGCTACATCGTGGCCATTCGTGGCGATAGAGACAAAAAGGAGCCACAGCGCATAGAAATAAGTCAATGACAGAGCAGTTTACCAAAAGTATGAGAATAGCCAGAGAGCCAGATAGACAGTTGCATGTTTCTGAAATCACTTTCTTCGGGGTGCAAAGAATAAATCTTAGTTCTCCACAATTTTGAGCTTAAGTTAATTAAGCTTTATAAAGAGCCCACCAAAACAGCCTCACTTTCTGCGGTTTTCCATCCATGCACCTTTCCGCGTGATCTGCAATCTGATGCAATACTTTGATGATAATCGCAAATGACAATTATCATAAAAGTCATAAATATCGTAGAAAACAGCATCTAGTTAGTTAAAGTCGTCATGATATGGATGACTGCAGATTCAAAATGCAATAGCCAAACTCCTTAGGTAAGAGAGATCATTGACACCATATGAGACTGTGCCTCGGCTCAACCTTTACACTAAAATGTTCAACATTCTCTCTTTACAAGTATTCCCTTTGATCTGCTGTCCAATTCTCCTTTTAAAAAAATCACTTACCTTGAAAATAGACTCTCATGACAGCAAACTAAAAACTCACAGTTGAACAAATGACACGCCCATATGCCCCTCATTTTTCGACGCAACCCCGCTGTTGCGGCGGGGCGATTTGTTGGGAAATCCTTCCCCACACATATGATAGATGATATCAGGTGTTGCAAGATTAAGGTGAGAACTCTTTTCCCTCTCTCTCAACCCTGCTTCATCTACTAGGCAAACTCACACAACCATGGCCCGGAGTCGAAATAAAAACCCACTCGTAGGAGTGGCAGTACTGGCGACTCTGGCTGCTTCTGCTGGTTATTATTTATACACAAAATCATTTGGCAATGCCCGAAACTCAGTTCGATCCAAGAAATCGACCCGAAACAGATCAGAAAAGATATCAATCGTTCTTTCTCAGTCACTGATGGACCAAAGTGTACCACTGACTGCGTTGATCGAAAAGTTCTCTGAACTGGTGATAGTGCTCGGTCCAGACACGATTTCCAAGGTGGAATTGGTCCAACGACAGATTCCGGCCGACTCACAGCATAAGATCATTTCGTGCGAAACTCAAATCGGAGTTGTTCACGTTCTAAAACACTTACGGTCAGATCTGGTGGTCTTGCCTAATGATATTCCTCAAACGGTTCCTTCAGATATCAGTCGCTTTGTGGGGACTGTCCATGTTCTCGAAAAAGATGGTGAGGGACTGAAAAGTCAGTTGGATGAGTTGTTTTTTTAGGTTCAGTCAAGGACCATCAGTGCCCTTTGCAACATTTGCCCCCAACCAACCATTTGCCTTCGCAATCAAGCTTGAATCATTGGTTGTCTCTCTATTGTACTCTTTTTAATAAGCACGATGCATGATGTATATAGTAATAGCATATTGTAATGATAAGTTTGTAAATATTGTGAGTGATGTCACTTTCTCTCAACCAACCACTTCCACATCATTGCTCTCTGTTTGTCGTCATATCGTTTAGACTTCATGGCAGTGAGCATGGCATGTCTCTGAGTTCGATTGCCTCTAAATTTGTCAGACGACAACGTAACCTTTTGAGTAGCGATTAAAGTCTTGAAGTTGAAAGCAGTCACCAAAAGAGACACAACTGAGATAGCCACGGTCACTCCAATAAGACCATAAGGGGACTCTTCCAAAAAGTTTTTCAAGTTCATTCCGTAAATCGCTGCGAAAAAGACTCCCACACCGAACCCCAGCGTAGCAATAGTTACTCTCAGCTCAAACAGCAACAGCGCGTTACGGTTTGCATCCAACATGATGTTAATGATCTCCTCGGTATTCTTGATGTTGTTGTGAACCTGCTCGGCCTGTTGCACTATTTCATCAACCTGCTTGTAGTAAGATTCCAACAGCAACTCTGATTCAGCGTGATCTAGATTGTCTCGCAGAATTCCTTTATGCTGGTCCGTCAGAAACATAGCTGTCAAGTCTTCGTCATTGTCCAAGAGTTTGCTGATAGTCGACCCAACTAATCTACTCTTTTGGTAAAATTTGGTCAGCGCTTTATCATGGACCAGTAACTCTCTCAGCTCAGAGTGTTCGACATCGTCTTCAAGACTCTGCAGGATAACGTTTAGTATGTCCAAATGCGATTTTAACTCCGTCTCCAGTGAAGCAACCACGTACATCAAGATCGCCTCCAGTGCCCTCATCTCATAAGGGAGGCCTGATGGTACAGTGGAGGGAGTCGACGCACTGGTTGTGCTCGGCGTTGTGGTCCTCAAACCAGATGCCAAGTTATATACAAAAACACCAAATTTCTTAGTGTCTAGTCCGTCAAAGTCATCTACAAGGAAAACCCGGTCATATTTGATCACCGCCCGGATGTCTAATAGGCTGACCAATATGGCGTCTTTCCGGACGAGAACCGACGGGACAATGCTGGTTTTAGAAGTCTCAATGTGTCTAAGATCACGAGGATGTAGCCCATTGCCGAGAATAAACTGGCGCTTGGGGAACTTCTGCGAAACGGCTTCTACTTTGCCATTTGCATCAAATATAGTACAGGAGATTTGATCGTGGAGGACTTCTTCGTCGAAGGAAGTGGTTGTTGATAGGCCACGTACAGGGGGCCCACGCATGGAGAAATGGGCTCCCCTCGCAGCACTCAACCTTGAATAAATAGATAGATTTCCAGACTTTATCGCAGTTGGAAAACTCCGCCGGCGCTTTACGCCATGGGAGCAACTAAATGATCTTTTCGAAGCGTAATCGGCCAGGGGTTTGACCGGTGATGCCATTACAGGCAAGAACGTGGACGGAATATTTCTACACGCCCATTTTAAACTTGTTTGGAGCAAGTTCGGATTGTTTATGGACATTATCTTGAATATGATAACTGAAATCTATGACGGGTTTATTAGGTCTCTGTCAAGACGGAAACTGTGCAGATGTGGGGTAAAAACGCGATGTCGGAACTGAAATTCTCCGACGGCGGGGGTTTACTCCAATATATATCGTCTGAATGACAGCAGGAATCTAAATTGTGATTATGTATTTAACAAATGACCATCCTTCCCAGCGGAAACACTTATAAACTCAATCAATTACGATATGAGGATTGGAACAAATCTCCCCGCAACATCCCCGTCTGAAATCTGTGACAAGCATGCTATGTAATTATATATAACCGCTAATCAAAAAATTTACGCGAAGTAGAAGCTCCAAACAATGCCGATCGAATTTCAGGAAGAGCACTGTCCGATAGTAAGGTCAATCGCTCTTCCAGAGTGTTGTTGACGTCAATCTTGCCAGTAGAATTGATAATCATGACTCCTCCAGCCGACTTCTCAGGAAGATAGTCCGACTCGTCAATCGAGATATTGACAGATTTCTTGGTGGCTTTCTCGAATTCAGCAGCAGCGTCTTCAATGGCCTTCCTGGTAATATCTACATCCTGCTTTCGGACTCGGACACTGACGTATTCCTCCATGAGAGCATACAGTCCTTCCTGGATGAGCCCACTTAGCAAAATCTGATACTCTGATTTATCCTTGGCTACAGACTCGAGTCGAGACGAGGCGTCTTCAAAAACTTGTTGCAAGATGTCCTCCTTTGCAGCCAACAATTTCAAACGAATCTGGTTGGCAACGGTGGATTTGACAATTTGTTGTGAGAGTTCAGAGTTTTTGTATTTCTTTTCGTATAGTTGGTCAATGGAAGCGGTTTCTGATCGGACGATGTTGGCCTTTTCTATTTCGTATTCTTCATTTGACTGGTTAGGATCACATAAATTCATCTAATGGTTTTGAACAAAACCTACCTTTAATTCAATTTCCTTGGCTTTTTCATCAGCTTCCTTTCTGATAAATTCTACCATCTTTCGCAACTCTCCAGCGACCTAGTTAGAATGAGCCGAGGGGTAAGACGAGCCGTGGAGGAGTATTGGCGAGGAAAAATATTGGCAAAGAAACCGGCGATTTTGTCAAAGATTATCCAAAGTAACGGGACTCTCATTTACCAAAGATCAGTTACCAATGACATCAGTCAGCAGCAATTCGACTACCAGATTGAGAATACCCGACCTGAACTGCGTATGAGTACACGGACACCACTTCCCCAGTTAAAATCAATTGTTCCACCTGATACAACTCGTTTGCACGGAGTCCCATGGGCAATTTGTCTCCGGCCATTATCGACCATTTCCTGCTGAAATCCTACTGGATTCGCTCACAGTTCATGTCATCCAACGAGTCAATCAATCATCGTTGCATGTTTCCCTAGACCGTTTTGCAAAATCCACTGCTTATCCTCGTTCTCCTTCGCCTCGTTCGATGCTCTGGACGTTCGACGGTTTGGCCCACTATCTCCAATCAATTCATACCTGATCATCGCTTAATCCTTGTGGGGAAGGCATTCTAGTTAGGACTGCATCGATATACACTACAAGCAAAGAAACTTACGTGCTGATTTCTATTGTGTATGATTCAAGGAGATTGTTGGAATGGCTATTGTCGTTTGGACGGGATGAGGTTTTACCCGCCTGTGGGATTAGATGAAAGCCGCACGTCAAAAGCTTAGCGCCGCAGAAATCGGGGCTTACTGGTATGGTGATGATATACAAATAGCGTAGTTACGTATATGTGAATATCATCATGGTTAGGTCATATACTGATAGCGACGAGCTGATTTGAACACCGCAAGACGCTCGATAGGTCAAAGTATCTTATTCCGCACACTGAATGAACAATGTGTTGGGTCTGTCAGGGGCAAGTTCAATGCATGTCTTCTACATTATCATGCAGCTAACCGTTACCTGTCACATGGAGAAAATCCAGTACGCTTAACACAGACCATGCCTTGACAACCCCAGTAATTATAGTGAAAAGGCAATAAGTATACATCGTAGATAGTTGTATACTACCTAGAGTTCTCAATCTTCAACTGACCGTCAACTGACCGTCACTTTCACACTTGTATTCTCAAACTATCCCTTCTACCCCAGCCCATAGGACTGCAGATCGATCCGGATTTGTCAATAAACCCCGTTCTTAATCAATTAACAAATCTCGATATCTTCAATAATCATAAATTTAGTCTTTAAACTCATTCATCGATGAAAATATAACATGAAACCTTTAAAATCATGCTGCCGTCAGTCGGCAGCTTTGCACACGCTGCATTCACCTAATTTTCGCATCACAAATACTCTTTTTCTTCGAGGACACTCGTCTCTTGCTGCGTCTCGAAAGCGAATCGCTCAAGAATTTTCGCGTATGTACTGCTTAAATAATCTTGTAGACAGTCTAATCTTACTCTTAATTGTAGGCAGTCTAACCAGATGACGATATAAATCCTGTAGGGATCCAGCACATTTCCCGCTACATGCGGGAGCAGCTGTTTGGCCGCGACGTTGCACCGGTCGATCTGAAATTGGTCAATCTCAGCCAGGAACATCTGGCCAATAACGGACTGCTGGGAAAGAAAACAAACATTCAAGATCCTATTAATATGACGCTACCTAAACTGCAAGGGAAGTCCCTCGACGAACACTTTTTCAAGCTGGGGGCCGAGATCTCGCAGCCGTACCTCCAAAATGGCTTGGACTTTATAGAAAAGGGAGTCCCCCAGCGGCCAGACCCTTCGGTTTGGGTGCTACAGTCCGGCTGGACCAAATACGTCGAGGGTAGGGCCCCGGAGAGAGTAGAAAGACCTGACACAGACTGCGTTGTTTTCGATTGCGAGGTCCTGTACGAGATATCAGACTTCCCCGTCATGGCTGTGGCCGCGTCATCTGATGCGTGGTATGGCTGGGCTTCTCCTTGGCTCACTGGAGAGTCTGAGTCTGACAGACATTTGATTCCACTAATGTCGAGAGACCGCAAAGCTCTGGTGGTCGGGCATAATGTTGGTTATGACCGCAAAAGAGTTCAGGAGGAGTACCACATTGAACAGTCGAGCAGTTTTTACCTTGACACAATGTCGCTTCACGTTGCAGTAAATGGCATGTGTTCCAGACAACGGCCTGCGTGGATGCAAATGAACAAGAAAAGAAAGTCCGACGACGACGATGACATGACTCTAATCGACCCTGCCGCTGAAGGAACCTCTGAGTTCACGCAAGATCTCCAAGAGAACCCTTGGTTCGAGAGATCTTCTCTCAACAACCTAGCAGACTGTGCTGCTTTCCACTGCAACATTGAATTAGATAAATCTAGGCGAGATTATTTCAAGGAACTTGACTGTGCCGGCGTCCGAGACAAGTTCAATGACCTTATGGACTACTGTGCAGGTGACGTCGACGTGACTTTCCAGATTTTCGGCAAGGTCTTCCCTGCCTTCCTGAAGGTGTGCCCGCATCCAGTGAGCTTTGCCGCGCTGCGGCATCTTTCCTCCGTTTTTCTTCCACTCAATGAGAACTGGCAAAAGTTTGTCGAAACGTCTGAGAAATGTTACCGAGCAACCGAGTCTGAGATTTTTAACCGTTTGCGCTCCTTGGCGGAGACATACGTTCGATGGAAAAACTCGCCCGACATGTACCAAAACGATCCGTGGCTCTCGCAGCTCGACTGGACAGTTCCGCCCGTTCGATATGTCAAAGGTAAGAACGGTGAACCGGATCGACTAGCGAAAAAGCAGAAACACCCTGGCATGCCCAACTGGTACAGAGACTTGCATCCCACGGCTGCCTCACCTATGAATTTAAGCGTGCGTTCTCGCATTGCTCCAAGATTACTTCGTTTACAATGGGATGGTCGTCCATTGGTGTGGAGCGATACGTACGGATATGTATTTAAAGTTTCCAGGGACGAATCAGACCGGTATACCAAGTTGAACTACGCAAAATGTGATATGAATCTCGAGAAGGATTACAGATTTAGGGACGACGCCAATGCTGTTTATTTTAAGATTCCTCACAAAGATGGTCACCTTGCGAGATGTACAAACCCAATGGCCAAATCCTATATCACGTACTTTGAAAAGGGTACCTTAAGCTCGGAATATGAGTATGCCAAGGATGTCATCAAGATGAATGCTGAATGCACATACTGGATTGCAGCAAGAGAACGAATTTTCAGTCAGATGCCTGTGTATCAAACAGATGTTGATATGGGTATTAAAGGCAAAGAAAAGAAAAGCTTTGGCATGATTATTCCTAAACTTATTCCTATGGGTACAATTACCAGACGTGCGGTAGAGGATTCATGGCTCACGGCGAGCAACGCCAAAAAGAATCGAATAGGTTCTGAACTCAAAGCGATGATTCAAGCACCTCCTGGATACAGTTTCGTAGGTGCAGACGTCGACTCAGAAGAACTATGGATTGCGAGCTTGATTGGTGATTCTTTGTTCGGCATCCACGGTGGGAGTGCTTTGGGATGGATGACTCTGGAAGGTACAAAGAGTGAAGGTACTGATTTGCATTCCAAGACTGCGAACATCTTGGGAATTTCTCGTAACGAGGCTAAAATCTTCAACTATGGACGTATATATGGTGCAGGACTGAAATTTGCCATTCAGCTTTTGAAACAGTTCAATCCCTTGATTTCAGAAGAGGACGCGAAAACAACTGCGGCCCGTCTGTATGAAGCTACAAAGGGAGTGAAAACAAAGTCAAAAGCCTTCAAGAATGCGCAGTTTTGGAGAGGAGGGAGTGAGAGTGTGGTTTTCAATAGGCTCGAAGAGCTCGCAGAACAAGACACTCCTCGCACACCTGTCCTTGGAGCGGCTATAACCGAAGCTTTGATGAAACAGAACCTACGAAAATCGAATTTTTTAACTTCTCGGGTGAACTGGTCAATTCAGTCGTCGGGTGTGGACTATTTGCATTTATTGATCGTTTCGATGGACTATCTAATTCGTTCTTACGGAATACGTGCCAGACTTTCATTAACGGTTCATGACGAGATTCGGTATCTGGTGAAGGACGAAGATAAATACAAGGCTGCACTGGCTCTACAAATCAGTAATTTGTGGACACGGGCGATGTTTTGCCAGCAGTTAGGGATCGAAAATGTGCCCCAATCTTGCGCTTTCTTTTCTCTGATTGACATAGATCATGTTCTACGAAAAGAAGTTGATCTCGACTGCGTGACTCCTTCAAATCCTACACCGATTCCAGCCGGGGAAGCCATTGATATGGTCTCACTCTTAAAGATTATTCCAAAGCTGTCTAAGGCGAGAGGAAGATCAGAGGATATTGACTGCAGTGGCGTCACATACAAGCCATCACAATCCTCTTCGAAAGCGAATTTTTCAGACCCTATTTTTGCTCCATATCTTCGTGCCCAGGTGGTGACGGAGCTTGACCAGCTTAAACAGGTCGAAAAGAGTGTTAATCCTAGATTACGACGCAGAGTGCCTCGCATTGAAAACGGTGTTTTCAGCGAGGTCGAGCCGTTGCTGAAGGAAGATGTGAGCGATGGCCAGAAGCAGGACATGGACGACTATACCGAGTACTATCGGCAATTGAGGAGTCGTTGGAATAGAAGCGAAGTTGGAAGACAACTTTACCGATGATTATACGGTGTTACGAATTACGTTTACTATGATTTAGATGAAAATACTATCAGATTACAGAGTAAATAGCTACCTTAATGTATTGTTATGAAGCAGCCTTTCGCCGCGGATCATTTTGTTCGGCTTCTCGCTTTCTGGCAAGGTATCTTTCCTTGGCACTAGATATAGCATCCTCAGTTTTCCGACTCTTTGACTGTTGTATTAATTCTTCTTCCTTTCTCCGTTCTTCCAAAGCTCTTCTTTGTTCGTCTTCCTGAATTTGCCGTATTATCTCTCCAGTTTGCTGTTCTCTGTTACGAAATTTGGGTTTTCTTGAACTGAATGCTGTCGTTTGATGCAATCTACCTGTACTTGTCGAATCAAGCTGAGAGGCTGTGGGTTTCTTCACGACGTTTAAACCTGCACTTAAGAGCTGACGCTCATCGACAACCTGACCATCATCGTTTATTTGTACTTTATTGTACCCAGCAGAAGTGTTTAGTTGACGTGCTCTCTCGGCAATTCTGGAATCTTCATCCTTGTCGTTGTCGTCCTCATCAGTGTATATCTTTTCACTACCAGCGGAGACAATAGCTTCATGGGATAATTCATCGCGATCAAGAACATTTCGATAAAAGTCTTTCATGCCAGTTTTCTTATCAACTTGTTAGAGCAGAAGCGCACTCGTCAAATAGCTGTACCCACCCCTTTTTTTGTCTTCCTCTTCTTGCCGTTGAATCTCTTCCTGCTGCTTCTTATATGCACTCGTAACAAACATTTCCTTGTCATCGTACTGTCTTCCTTCTGCTTCTCGCTCTCTCTTCAACAAAACGTCTCTGGCTCGGAGTTTATCTTGTTCTCGAAGTCCTTTAGATTCTAATAATTTATCTATATATTTTGGCTTGTTAGAAAAATAGTTCTTATCAAACACAATAACCTTGTCAAATGCCTACCGTCTTGCCATCGTCTGAGCTCTTGGCTTTCAGATGCTTTTCTGCTGCCTTCATGGAATCATACACTTCGTCATATTGGTAGATAGAAGCATCTTCTATCTCCGCAGACGATGGTTTGCCAGCATGAGCAGCCAGTTGTGCATTGACTTGATTACGCTGAGATTGAAAAGAGCTCTTACCATTGTTTTCTCCATCAGAATCGTGGCCAAAGATAGATTGGGTATTGGGCTTGGGAGATGTCATTAGTTCACGGGGACCTTTTGGTCGAGTCGATGGCCGCAAGGACAGTCCAATAGGTTTAGGAGGAGGTTGTGGGGACCGAGGAGGCCGATTAGGGGATTTGTGAGGTGAATCGGCAGGCGGTGACCGCAGCGGTGATTGAGCGGGCGACTGTTGAGGTGAATAAGAACTGGGGTTATCCAAGTCGAGACTGATAGTCTTGATAGGCTGAGTAGGTGAGACAGGCGGTTTCTTGTACGAGGACCTGGACGGAGGACTTTCGCTGGAGAGTTGTCTGTGAGCATATCGAGGTTTTGGAGGTTCTTGTGTTCGGATTGACTGATTTCTAAAGTTAAAGTCGTCCTGGTTGTCCTGATGGGAAGAGCTCTCGGTCTGACGCATTGCTAAAGGTTTAGCAGCTTGCTTCACTTGCTCCACTGGCTGCAACTCCGAAGGCTCTACAATCACGGGTGTAGGATCGAGTTTGGAATGGACTTCTGTTTCCTCGTTTGATATGTGACTCTCGGACATTATTTGTTCACCTGTATTTGTTGGTGCGATACCCCTGGCAGCTCTTCCTAACGTAAAACTTATCTTCCCACCTACTTTAGGACTAGCCATCTCTTTTGCTGGTGTACTTGATGATCCTGCTCCTGCCGAGTTACTAGAAATCGATCCCGACGATGACACTCTGCTGCCCATACTCTTTTCTCTTTCCAAAGGAGCTACAATGTGGTGAGCACCACCAATAATGACCCCTTCTGTCCCCTGACTGGCTCCTTTCATGTATCCATACTGGTTAACATTCCATGAAGCAGCGTCAGTTTCCTTTTTGAAGGGAACTTTCCGCTGATTCGGTTGCACCAATTTGGGACCAAGTACAGGGATATTGGGGTTCTTTTGGTGGGCATGACGCGACAACGAACGAATGGTAATCAGGACTTGAACTGGGTCTTTCATCTCGTATAAATCCACGGTCTCGAACAGTTCATGATGAGGAACGCCAATAGATTGAGCTGCTCGAAGGAAGGCTGCTATATTTTCCATCTAGTTAGACAAAGAAGTGTTTATGAAGTGGACCAAATAATTACCTGAACAAAGGGCATTTTGGACACTTTAAAGTTTGCGCTTTTTGGTTGAATAGTATTGACGAGTCTTGTTAGAAAACTCAGAGAGCATCATAATGCAGTGTCTGCTCGAAGAACCAAACGCGTCGATAAATCGACTTGTATAAGAGAAGCATATATCTCGGATCTGTCACAGCCGAAACGCTGATGGCGATACGCGCAACAACGAGACCCTGCATAGCCAGCAGCATAGCCAGCAGCATAGACAACTGCATAGACAACTGAGGTCAACCACGGATTTCACGATCGCGTCGTTCTTCGGCAGCTTCCCTCTCATGGCTTGCTCGCTAATCGTACATACCGGCACAATAAAACTCCGTCCTTTAAACTTTCCACAGGATCGCTGTTTCCTAAGTTCTCATTCATTATTGTCTCAATCCATTCCTTGACATCTTGAGCGCTTTCACTGGTGTATTTATCCTTGCGTCCAACCATTGCGGGAATTACTGGAAGAGATTACCTAGTGCAGGTAAATTAGCGAAATTGATTGAAGCAAACAAAACAAAACGTCGACGGATATAGTGTCCAATGAATTCGGAATTACCATGAAGCAATGTTTCTAATTATTTTGGTGAGCGGGAAAACGCAGGGGTATTGGTTTAAGTAGGAGGTGTGAGGGGGTACTGTAGGGAGGGAGGGTGATGGCAGTAGGAGGGTGATAGCTGTACAGAGGATGTTAGCTATTTTCCGACGACAATGGTTTACTTGAGACAATTAACCACATACGTGACAAGACAAATTTAGTTGATTATACGACAAACTTAAAATGATACATATACAAGCTTATAGTCAAAACCGTTGTAATTATACAGTTGAATACTAAACAACAATGTATATCCTACCCCTGGCTCTTCCAGGGAGATCCCCCTAACAGCTCTCACCCCAAGAACTCTTCCACCACAACCTCCACCACAACCTCCCCCACAACCCCCCACAGCCTCTTCAACTCTTCCCGATTCAAAACCAACTTCCTTTGAACCTGTTTCGACAAATAGATATCAGTGCATTCGTAACAGATCATTCTTGCATGTCATTCCGAGAGTCTCCCAACTCTCTCGCCTGCTGTATAGATATATTCGACTTTGCCCCCAGACCGGGAGTTAGCCGGAACCCCCGCCAGTATTGAATTTCATTTTGTCATTTTGTATAAAGGACAGCCGATTAGCCGTGCCAAAACGTTGTCTAGGTTGTGAGCCACAGATTCAAGATCCTTTACCATCACAACGTCCGTGACCACAGTATGAAATGTCGGAACAGTCAATCCCCGAAGGAGTCGACATTGACTCGCTGGAATTATCAGTAGAGGAAATGAAAGCATATCCCCGATGGTACACTGATCTGCTGTTACGTAAAGGCAAACAGTCGGTAGCGGTGGGAGACGTCTTGTCTTTTTTGGATAATTTTGGCGTCAGAGAGGGCGACAAAGAGTTGATATTGACAATGTTTGCCCGGCCACTGGTGAACCTTGATCCGGCCCAGTTTTACATGTTTTTACGTTTGGCTAGTCATATCCTCGAAGGAGCGCCGGCACTGACCCCGGAGTTGGGATTCGTACATGCGCCTGTTCCGAGACCAAGATCAATTCTTTCTCGGAAACGCAAAATTGTGGCAGCCGGCACTCCCCCGAGCCCCACAACACAAAGCCCTCAACATTCAGGCAACCCCTTTCGCCGTCAGCCTGAACCATCTCCGTCTCCCTCAGGCGACAATGGTAACTCGCATAAGAAAATGGATATTGACATGTTTAAAACGTTCATCCTGACCGGCAACCGCCCGGTGTCGGACGACGAAGCACAGTTGTCCAAGTCTCCGGCAAAACGGAAAAAACGGGTCACCTTTGACATTGCTCCGCCAGAAGTGGCAGAGGCAGCGGCAAGAAGCATGGACGAACTGCTTCGTCAACGAGGGACGGCAAAAGCATACGTTACTCCCCAGCTGCCCACGTTCTTCGACTATTCCAGCTTGCGATCTGTGGTGGACGACCCTTTAAATAATAGTAATAGCAATAACCCACAGATTGTGGTTGATAATGAAGACGACGATGAGGATGTTGAAATCGACGAAAACGCATTCAAAAATGTCAACATTGACAGCGTGTTGCATCATGGGGTCTCAATCCCTGAAACAAATTTCAACCATTTTGGTGACGACTCGCCATCTCCCGGGATCTCTCCGTCTCCTTCGCCTGATCTACGACCCGGTCAGGCTCAATCTCAGGCCCAGCCACAGGGCCAGGTTCTACGAGGACCGTTGCAAGATCAACGAACAGGACCACCTCCACCACCCCCGAGGTCACGCCTCGCTAGTTCTGACGGGCGCATTTCTCCGGATCCTACATCCAACACTCATTTGGGCATAACACTGACTACTCCGTCAATCTCATCTCCATTGAATCCAGCAGCCAGCCAACAGACACCTTCAATGTCGCAGGCGTTCCTGTCTCCCCAATATCAGCCTAGCAGCTCGCCGTTTCTTCCCAACGGTTTGTCTACGACCCCAACAGGGTTCCAAGTACAAGCACCACAACCTTCGCATTTCTCGCCAATGGCTCCACCAATGTCACCAATGACCCAACCGCAAATCACTCAGTCACAACCTGTGTTACCATCCCAGCAAGAACAAAAGCAGTTCCAATCCCAGCAACCCTTTGTACAGTCCGGCCTGGGTATTTTCGGAAGCTCAACCCCAGTGTTTGCTCAATCATCTACCCCAAGCCCTCCTATCCAGTCCAATTCCACCAGCTCATATCAAAGACCAGTCCCTCCCATCCCGCTGCGTCACAATACTGGGTCGCCCGGACTTGCTCCACCCCCTCCGCCTCAATCTAGACGAGCTTTCAGTGGGAGTTCAGTGTTTAGCATGGGTACGACTACTACTGCCACGCGACAGTTTAATGGCCCGCCGCTACCACCGCCTCCACCACCTACAAGACCGCGAGCACCTTCGTTACCGCCTCCCCCTTCGGAGGTATATTATTCGAATCCAATGAGTAATCTTAACCCAGCCGCTGCCTCGTCAGAGCCTAACCTCTTGGCAGATCTTCGAGCGTTACAGGAGGAAGTCAACCGACTAAGTGGTAGTAAATAGAACAATTTCTTAGAATGCATGAAATGGCTTATGTTGAAACGTGTTTATGAATGAAATCTATTCTATCAAAGTTATTTTTAATGCACTCGCCCCTTTGCTAGATAGGCGGAACTGCTCTGTCCGTGGGATCTGAAGTAAAACCAACCTCCCAGCCTTGGAAGACGTGAAATGGAGGTTCCTTGTTAGTGCTTAGACACATTGCTCGTTCGATTCAAGATACATACGCGGTTTCGGAATGCTTTCTTGGCACCAACTGCACTCTTTATGTCCGTGAACTGAATATTGATGGCTATATTATCAGAAACCATTGGGCTCACGGACACGACCAGACCAAATTTTGAAAAGCTTTTTTTCAAATTCGAAAGGTCAGTAGAAGTAGCGTTGCCAAAAGGAAAGTCGCGATTGGCTAACTGGATTGGAAATAGTATAATTATACATCGTCGAGCTCTCAAGTCGTCGTCCCTTGCGCGAGTTCTCGCAAACGCCCGCTGGTATCTGTGTGTGTGATATTCTACTGGAACAAATGAACAGCCATTGACAATAAATCTGCCAGATGATGCGTATTCTGTGAACTCAGATGCACGAGAAGCGTCCAGGAAATACAATTCCAAGGTTTTTTTCTGTAGCGCTTTCCCCTCGCTCAGTACGACTCTCTCGAGTGGGCCACCAAAGACCTGAGATAGAACAGATCGCAGTCCCACCGTCTTAGGAAGATCTTTGAAATAAACTAATCGTGGATTGACATAATGCTTTGGGAGTAGAAGATTGGTCCCGTAATGCGGGGTGGTAGGAAAGTGTGATCGTAAGCCTGCTGCTGCTCGTGATACAACTTGGCTCGGCTTACTTTCACTAGCAATGAACTGGCGGTTTTCAGACTTTGAAAATGGCGGGGAACTAGCAGACCGTTGCTGGCGGAACCAACTTCGTCTGTTTTTTGTCCGCTGTGGTCCTTTTTTTTCGTTGAGGGCTGAATCCGAGGTCTCTGATAGCGGCTTTACTAACCCTTTGCGAATAACTGGCTCCGATAGGAATTGCCTGTCTTGAGGAATTCCTACCAGGTCCATTGTAGAACGAAATGAAACCTAGGCTGCTTTGATATTGTATAGATGTATCCGCTCAAAGTTATGGGAGATGCTCGCGTGGATAAACCGACGTGTCAAATATTATGGGAAAAGTCAATTGTCATAAAATATTACTATAATTACAAATAACTTACTCTTGTACAGATATTTATACACGCACATCTAGTCCATCGCCTCGTCTAGAAGTGTCTATTTTCGTTATTTCACGAAGTGCCATTGTAGCGTACTGTGACGATCCCAGCTGAAGCTTAAGAATGACAGCAGTCTTGGATCCAGCAGGCTCTAGATCTTCCTTGATTCGATGGCTGACATCTAAATCTTTCTCTAACAGATCAAGGTCGGTCAAAACAAGCTGATCTGTGGGACTATCGTACTTCTTGATCCACCATTCCACATTTCCGGGCTTGGCAAGTAAAAGTCGGTAGCTTCCAGCCAGAGAAAATTCTTTGATATTTCTTCTCATGTTTTCATAGTCGATCCCGTCAGCGGACATTATTTCTTTGTACAGATCTCCGAGATCATTGCCTGGGTACACAACGTCAAAACCAGGGGTGGGGAGCACCACGTCGAAAATTGATACTGTGCCAGTGTCAATCTCGCTTTGAGTTACGAGTCTAGCTCTTGTAAACTGCTCTTCAGCGACTTCCTCTTCATCACTGCCCTCAGTGGCAGTTGTTTTTGGCTCGGCAGCATTATCAATGATGAGATCTCCCAATACGACTTGCGTGCCATACTTTCTGATTCGTGCGCTGGCTACACAGTTCCAGACATAGCTTTGGTAAGCATGAGCATACATGACACGAAGATTTCTGGGAATTTTCATGACCGCATTAATATAACTTGTTGGGTTAGTGGTGAGTGATTTGAGAATCGCACATTCAGCAACGCATCTTTTAGGCATCAGGCTAAGAGCCTTGGCAGCATCTTTGGTTTCCTGCCAAACAGCCCGCGCCTGGACACTCTCAGGAAGTACTAGTTCTTGCGGTGAAAGAATTAGCTCGACAACTTTCTCCCAATTAGAGTTCATGACGAATTTGCCGACTGTGTGAGTTGAGATAGAGAATGTTCCGAATCTCTGCATTCCGTAGTAATTGACAAACCCTTGTGTTTTCAAAGAAGTTAGTGCAGAATTAATGATGTCCTCAGAGCTAGAGTCGACTTCTCGAATGGTGATGAAAAACTCGTTACCCTTGAGGTCGCCCAGTCGCAGATGGAAGTCTTCGTATTTAAAAGATCCAAATTTGACACCTCGCAGGGTCTTGTTCAAACCATTCAGTCGTTCGACTTTGACCTTTGAGATGCATGCCAGTTGTGCGGTAACGCCTCGTCTGTCTTTGGTACCGGCGTACGAAATAGATTTGGGTGGAATTCGAAGAAATTTGGATATCAGGTTTGCAACTTCCATGGTATCTTTGTTTTCCTTGTATAACACAAAATGCAAATAATCTTTTGCTTGGCCCATTTGAGATTTGTCTAGTTTTGTTCGGACGCCCTTGCCAGGGTTTGTGGCCAGAGTAATAATAAAGTTGTTTTCCCCAGTTGTTTTGGATTCAAGGCGAGACTGGAAAGCTTCTCGTAGAAGTTGGTGGAGTTTTGTTCGTTCTTCTTTGGAAGAGAAGGACTTTTCGGTTTGAAGCTTCGATCCTGTGTGGAACAGTTCTACAATGCCGTCGTAGTCTTTCTGGCCTAGGAGTAGGATGAGAGACTCTTTCTGAGCGTCCGACGGTACTGGGATCTGCTTTTTCGCAGCAGGTTTTGGCAGTTCGACTTCGCTCTGAGAAGCCTCAGTAGGCTCATCAGACTTGGCAGTTAAAGGCTCCTCCTTGTCTGGATTTTCGGTCAATTCCTTTGCCTCTCGCTCTTCCTGGCGTTTATCTCTTCTCCTCTCCCGCTTATCTAATAGTCCAAGGTCTACGAGTCGCACGACTGTACCATCCTGACGGACTTCATTGACCAAAAAATCTGTATATCGTTGTTTTAGGATTCCGTTGAAACCAGGCAGGTCTTTACTTAGGTATTCCGTGATTCCCACATCGGTTTCTGTAATTCCAAGTCCACGACTAACTGGATCATGTATTTTCAGCTTTTTCACCGCCGAATCATCATCCGAATCAATTGGTCTTTTCACTGATTCTGGTAACAGTTCAGCCATTCTTATGGGACCCGATGGATTGGTGAAAGAAGGGAGTTTTGCAATCAGCGGGATGTTATCAGTTTTCCTGACCAAGTTGCCCAAATTCCGAACGAATGACAACAGTGTGATCTTGAAGTAAACTGTGTTTACGCTCGTTGGAGAAGTTTAGTGGAGTTTTCAAATCTTTTCGAAGCTTCGGAAATTTCATGCATATGATGTGAGGCGGTTCGGGATGTGGGGCTCGTGAGGCTGATCAATCCTCCAGCTAGAGATTGAGGCCACATTCAAGTCGGATTCTTTGTGAGCGTGGACGGTCATATTTTTGTAGTTACATCGTATAGAATTCTGTGGTTGAGCAGCATCGTTTAGCCCATGTTTTTTCCACTCCCTATTTCAGGTTGACGCGCAATTCCTGTTGTTTAAACGGCCATACATATTGATCGTCGCTCCAACTACCTGTCTGGTATTTTCCGATGTATCACTAAACGAGCATGGATTATTACTAGTGAGACACAAAAAATCTTGTCGTCTGGTAGTTTGAATCGGGCAGGTCTAGCTGATCAATGGAGAATATCAAAGTCAGCAACATTAAGTTTGTGCTGGTGTCGGCTCGTGAGCACTACTGCAGTGAAACAATTGTGCAGAAACTGCCCTGCTAGCTGCTGCATGTTTCAAGTAGTGCAACACTCGACTCAATTGCAAGTTGACGCCAATTGTTTGCCTTTGCATATTCGCTAGTTCGATTCTCGATCAAAACTTGCAGGGATTGCTGGTCGTATATTAGATCTGACACCAGATCCCATGCAAGGTCATGTTGCTCGAGATGAGGTGACAGGCAGAAAATCCTAGTTCGTTGTACGATACAATTGTTTTTATCATTCTTGCGCACGTCACACTTGTTTTGTTGGTATGGGTTCGTTACCGGTCTTGCAGGTTTATGCACGCTCCGACCAATTGAGAGCATTCTTCTTCCTTGCACCGGATCTAATACTAAGCTGCGCGCCACCGTAATGGGCATCAAGTGTCAAGGGATAGAAGCGAGGGGGTGGTGGAAACGAAATAGGTCAAATTACACGAACCGCAAATAAAACTACATATATAGAAGCGTATAGTATAAAATATATATATTATAACCTAGCCAGTTTGAATTGTAAACGATAATACATTTTCGAGCATGGAACTTGAAACAGTGGTAGAGACTCAATCGAGTTTTCGACATTTTTATTTTTCGAGTACAAGCGTAAGTGTATTAATAACTATTGTATTAAAATAATAGGACGGTAATAGGATAAGTTAAGCGCGGGGGATTCACGTTAATGGGATAAAATTACAGTGCCGAGAAGTTAACCGACAGCCAGAAGAACAACAGAACTTATATACCCAAGCAATTGAGTTGAATATTTATTTTACTATTTACTATCAACTAGTCAGAGCGTGCTTCATATACAGGGTAGCACGGTAAGTATACTACTTGAATTTGGCAGGTCTGGTATTAGCTACGGCTTTGCTGATACCAACTGAAACTTTCAACTGAAACTTTCGCGTGTGGCCCTTAGACTCTCAGTCACAGTTGGCCATAGCTCTCTGAAAACACACAACACGTTTCTTTTACTTTAAAGATATCAAAGACATTGACAATCTCCTGTGGATAGAAAACAAAGTTTTAAAGTTTTTTTTAATCTACATTAATAGATTTTTGTGAAATCTATGATAAAAGATCGTGGTGATTTTTATTTGTGTGTACTTGGAACTGGGTGCACGCTCGCTTACTTCACATCATCTTTCATATAATTTATTTGATATTCTTTCTTTTCGGATCTTCCAGGATCTACGGCTGTTCCACTGTCTCGGGTTTTTTGGTGATTTGTTTTTTTTTTCCCTTACTCTTCGGTGCTTTTACAGTTTTGACCCCCTGGATTGGCGAAAAATCACCAAAATTAAAAAAAAAATCGTGTTTCTTTTTTTCTTCTTTTTCGGTTGTGGTGGTGTCGAAGTTCTCTCTCTAGCTTTAAACAATTGTCACTCTCTCCCTCCGCCCACTGACTAGAATTTCCAAATGACCGCTGGGAATAATGGGATACACGCGGATTTAGACCATCCTAGTCGCGATGACCTGGCTACGGCCGCCGACGTGGACCCAAGCATTCTGGAAGCCTTTGAGAAAGATATCAAGGACTTCTTGCTTCCTGACAACAAAGCGTCAGAACTAGAACTGAAACTGTTCGACGTCAATGAGGAAGATGAGTTCCCATCCGAATTGGTGTCGAGCGAAGACTTGAACAGCCATACCAACCACTATCGTCAACAGAACCACCAAAATCACTACTCTCACTCCAACCACACTTCCATAGACACCTTCACCACCGACCTGTCGTCTCGGTACCGGGGAGGTTCTATCTCCAGTAACAATCCCCCCGATCTCGAAGGTAACGACAGCCGGTATCGATCGATGCGGTCTTCAGCATCTTCGCTGGCCAGCAATCGATCGGACAAAATGCAGAGTCTGGCAGCTAAACTGGAGCAATTGAGCCACGCGATCTCGCTTAAAGACCGATCTCCGAAAAACAGAATCTCCGCCGGTGACGGAGATGTGACTCTACAGCCAAACAATGTCAACAATAACAATAGCCATCATCGATCGACTAGCCATACATCTAACCACGGGGCCAACTCCACAAGCCACAGCTCTCCTCATAGTACCTCTCCTAACCAACAACGACCTTCCAAAGCATTGAGTAGGATAAGCAGCGATCTGGAGCAGAGACTGCGAAGAAGCAGGCAGCAGTTCAGACAGCGATCTGCTGCTACTCTACGTCTATCCACTCTGAGCATCTACAGCGGTAACAGCAACAACAACAACAACAACAACAGCCAAAAAGAGAACGTTACCTCCCCCACACTCGGTCACCACCTCAATGGTCCCTTGGCCCGTCATCACGACCGAGTAGCGGACTATATTAACTTCATACCCGGAACTCCAGTTGGACCTCCTGAAATGACTACCACTCCTCGCATCCCTCAAAACGATTTAGTCCTGCCATTGTGGTTGTTACGGCAAGTTCTACGTTCAAATCATGCTCCGGGAGCCTACATCACTGAGAACCTGTTCATCCCCTCAGACTTATGGTCTGTAACGAAAATCAACACAAAGTTGCTGGCAACTCGACTCAAATGTCTAGATAATCTGACTCGGATAGGTAGTGACTTCATCCAGGGTGACATTGTCCTTGCAACTCCGCCCTCTCTGAACTTAACAGATCTGGAAACAACCTTCAATACAGCATTCATCATTCCCTTGAACGAAGGTTCAGAAGCTTCTAAATCTGATAATCCCACCGACAGCGAACCTCTGCAGAGCCCAACCAGTGCATATACCACCGATCCTCTTCCTGCCGAGCACACCACCATTACAAACGAGCGGCCAAAAGCTCGTAAAAGCATATCAGCATTTTCTGGAAGCACGCTCACCCCATCCATTACCGCTCAGTCAACAAAAACAACCAGCTCGGGATTTTCTGCGTTGTCGGGATCTATGTTCAGAAAGTTCCGAAAGAAGAGTATCCCCGATACTAGTGCTCCGCCGTCGGGCACAATCTCTCCTACCGAAAGCATCACCATGCTGGGACCAGACGAGGCTGCTGTTCGAGCCCCAATTTTTAGGGCCGCTCCGGCGCCGGCTCTTACTCTTTACAACTACCTCAGTTGCATTTCTAGTCTAAGTGCCTGCTTAGAATCTCTTGAAGAGATTGTCGAACAACCGGTATCACCTGAGGACGAAGAACATCCAGTTGATCTGGAAGAGCAACGATACAAGTTGCTGTGGGTTAGTCAATTCCGAACTTTCGCAGCCAGAGTGGCTTGTCGATTGATCCTGAAAGACATTGTCATTTTACAAGACGTTTACAAATCTGACTTTAAAGGATTTCTGCTAAGTTAAAGTCGTGTATAATATTATTTATATATATAAATGCTCTATTTATTTCATGAATACAAATATGCCTTACCAGACCGTGAAATCAAACTTCTTCAACTCCTCACTGCCAGTTTGCAATTCCTTCTGAGCCTTTTTCCTCATGTAAAAGATTGGGCAGTCCCTACTTGTACAAATGACATCTTGGTGTAAACTACCTTGACATCGTTGGCATTGTGTCCATAACCGAGCGAACTTTTCTTCGAGCCGATTGACTTGATATAAGCTGGTTTGATACAACTGTGGTATTTTATCCGTGCAATTCTCGCAAACTGCCCCCTTGGCGTATTTACCTTTCAATGGGCGTTTGCAGCTCTTGCACAGCTCTGTCTTGATAGCGAATTTCATCAGGCCACCAGTGGTAGGAGTAGCAACTGAAATAGTACGCGTGTGTTCACCAGAAAGTAGCTGCTGAGCTTTAGTCTCTCCTAAAATAGGTTCGAAAATACGCTGCAGTGGATTGGACAGCTGGTTTTCTAGATAGTACTTGGTGTCAATGGGAAGATTGTGCTCGAGCACGTAGATAGGATCTTCAGATTTCTCATAGTTCTTCCCTCCAACAGTTCCTTTGATAATGACATACGCCACTCGGTCTCCAAGCGTGGGTGCAGAGCCGGCGTCTCGCTTTCGCATTCGCTCTGCCAACTCGACATGTGCTTGCTTACCGGCATAATCGGATCGGGACAGAGCTTTCGTGATTACCAGTTGTGATAAATCGACTTTGTTTTGTAGCAAATCACCAATGATTCTTTTCACGTATGCAACCGCTCCTTCGGTATCTTGATCCATCAAAATCATTTTCAAGACTGTCTCAATCACATTTTGCACCAATCGACAGTTATCACGTCGCACTGTCTCGATACCTTTTGTATCCATCTTATCAAACTTATCTGGTCGGGTCCAGTACAGACCCGCATATCTCTTCTTGTTGATCAATAAATAAGGGAAGTATACTTTCTCGAACTCAAGCTTGATTGGATTCAAGAATTTCTCCGAGACGAAAGCGGCTGCTTCTTGTCCTAAGTCCATACATTTTTCCAATTCCTTGTGTCCGAACTTGACCATGACAGAATCTGTGTCACCATATATAACTTTCGCATCGTATGGATAGCCATTTTTGGTGCTGTACTGCTCTTCCACTTCCTGTTTCGTTTTCTCTATCATCTGCCGACCAAAAGAAGTTACTGATGAGGAAATAGGAAGGCATGGAAGTTTACCTATCGTGGCACCCGTGAACCCATAGACGGAGTTTGCCGAGATCTTGAGTGCCAGCTGTCGACCGTCCAATACAGCCCTTTTGAATGGATCTGTTTCTTTTTTCAAGTCAGCCTTGGCACGTTTTCGGGCCCCCAGCAGCTCTTCGAGAATTATCGGCAATATACCCTTGCGCACTTCCGCCTTGACAAACATGTCTCCGTTTGGAGTCAATGTGTAATCCTTGTCCTTTTTCAAATCTAGCCGCGAGACAGTATTTTTATCTAGTAATGTAGTATAGCAGAGGTTGTGGGCCATCATGATACTGGGGTATAGTGAAGAGAAATCGAGAGTAGCAATGGGAACATCGTAGTATCCTCTAACTGGTTCAATGACTGTGGCTCCTTCGTACTGTTCATCTGAGGAACCTTCTCCTTTGAGATTCGGCACTACCAATCCCACTTCTAATGCCTTTCTGAATAACTGGGAAATGACCTTGATCTGCTGGCCTCGCGAAAGCAGGTATGAAAAGGGGACACCTGTGACTCTTGCCATCTCCGTGTAGTTGACCAAGGTCATTAGTTTATCTAAGAGACGAAGAGGTAAGTACGCGTCCTTGAGACAGTATACGGCAAGTCGCCGTCTCGACTCTGCTGTACCGTTTTGAAGCTCAGTGATAATAGAATGATGGACATCTTCTTTCTGTTCGTCCAAGAAGTGTGCCGAAACAGAGTTTAAAGTATAACTTCTCAACTTATACTCTCGCTGAATGTATTGTAGCATATCGAGTTGAAGGCGACCATCTATGTTGATGATCTTGGACTCACGCGTTCCATATGCTTTTGATGAAAAGGTTGAATCTTTCGCAACTTGTCGTATGCTCTTGAGTCTTCCGAAAAAGGGAAAGTCGGGAACATTGAGGGCTTTAGCTCGGTCAAGCAGATATGGCAGGTCAAAGTTGGCGGTGTTGTAACCGATAATGACATCAGGATCAGCCTCAACTACAAAGTCTCGCCATCGCCGTAACATATCTTGCTCTGAACTGTGTTCGAAGAGTTGGGTGCCAACAATATGAGCACATGTATCGAGTGTGAATACGTTTCTTACGAACGGACGAGCTTCTCCTTGACGAGAGACCACGTTTGCTATCTGGATCACAGGATCGATACTTGCATCGGGAAAGATACCTTTTCTTCCGGCACATTCGATATCAAAACTGAGGATACGTAGAGGCGCCACTTTGAGCCATTCTCCGTCGGAGGGGTGGGCAACAAGGTTTTCAAAGTCTATCGAAACTTCAATCTGAGAAGTAGAAATGTGGTCAGAAGGCGTCGATAACAGGTATTTCCCGGCTGGTAATGTTACCCAGGACATTCCAGTGATTTGGCCGTCTATCATGGCTCGTAGGACGTATGCGATATTGTCAAACGTCATCATTTCTTGCGGAGCTCCACCAAATCCATGAAGGGATGACGCATTTCTCTCGAAGACTCCTCTCAGCTTATTTATCCCTTTGGGATCTTGGGCAATAACTTTGAGAAACGGACTTCTCTGGCTCCCTGAGAATCCCCACAAACTTTCCTTGAGTACGATCTCGATCGAGTGGAGGGTGTGAGGGAACATTTGCTGGTTAGTTCATGATCCTGTGTATGTGCGCGTGCCATGTACATACATCTAGGCTCTTTTCCAATCGCGGGACATCGTCTTTCCCGAACCCCACTGGGGCGGGGACGTAGAAGTAATGCCGGAAGCCGGTTATATTACACAAGATAGAATTGCCCTTTTCAGTGACACCGAACATTCGGATGACACTTCGTCCGTCGCTTCCTATCGCTTCTTCTGCATCGATTTGTTGAAATGCTTGTTAGGTCCGCGGTCGGTCAACTTGTTTCAACAGCACTTCAAACTTACATATATCATGCGTTGAAGGGTTTAAATCTCCAAGTTCTGGACGACTCCATTTCTGATCTGATGATTCTGGTTAGCACGGTGTGTTTATATTATTTGTTGTGTTTTGTTGCGCCATCGCTTCTTTGCAGTAGTTCGCTCACCTTCTAATTCATTGATCTCCTGTGTTAATCGAGTAAGATCTTGTTCAAACTGACTTGGTGCGGTACTGGCTAAAGCTTTCGCTCGTTTTGGAATTCCATCGCCTTCTTGCGCTGTGGTCCGTTTTGTAGTGACAGCAGATGGAGCCATTGCGAAATACAAACAGAAAAAACACGACTCAAGGTATTGGCGAGTAATGGCAATTAAAATAAATAAATTGATTTTACGCGTGCTTCGGATTATCAGTCGCGTATCAATGGGGTAGGGGTGGTGGAATGATGGTTAGGGTTTGACGGGTGAGCGCATAGGGTCTGCATATGAATGCATTATCGTGTGGTGAACGCGATGTATTATTGAGAGCAAAATGTAGTCCAATATTACAGTAGTCTCACTATTTGGATCAGCTTGATTTTCTTAGCTGTCTTTTGTAAAACCCAACTCACGAGCAAACTTGTTTATAGTGCTATTATATTGTATAATTGTATAACCATGGGTGTCCATATGGTGTCTATCTATAACCATGGGTTTGCCCGTATACCATCTATCTATGTCTATTGTTCTACTATTTACTCTTCTCCTGTCCCGCAGCAAAATCTACTTAGAACCCTGAGCAGCGACTGCAGCTGCACCGGTAACAGCAGCCTCAGGATCAAGATAGTAAGACTCCTTTATCGGCTTCAGGTCATCATCCAGCTCATACACAAACGGAATACCGGTGGGAACGTTGAGTTCGGCAATGTCTTTATCAGAAACGTTATCCAGGAACTTGATTAATGCCCTCAAAGAGTTTCCATGGGCTATGATCAGAACAGACTTGCCAGCCTTGATATCCTTGGATATGTCCGACTTCCAGTAAGGTAATAATCGTTCTCCTACAAGCTTCAAGGACTCGGTTCTAGGAAACTCATTTTTGGGGATGTCAGCAAATCGCTCGTCGTTCAACTGGAAAAACCTTGAATCATCTTCAATCTTAGGAGGCGGGATATCATATGATCTCCGCCAGGTCATAAACTGTTCCTTTCCGTACTTTTTCAAAATTTCAGTCTTATCCCTTCCTTGAAGAGCTCCGTAGTGTCGCTCGTTCAGCCTCCAAGAACGCTTGACGGGAAGCCACAGTCGGTCGATTCGCTCGAGAATAATGTTGGCTGTCTGAATTGTTCGGCTCAGCACTGAGGTATAAACTATATCAGGCTCCAAGTTGAACTGAATCAACAATTCTCCCGCTCGTTCTGCTTCTTGTCGTCCAAGTGAGGTGAGTTTGACATCCACCCATCCACAGAACCGGTTCGACTTATTCCATTCGGACTCTCCATGTCTAAGCAGAATTAGTTTATGCACCATTGTGTACAATATTGATGATATGTTGTTTGTGAAAAGTTTGACTTCGTGGACTCGTCTATCTTAACGATAACCCGTCAAGAAATATGACGCTAAGCAACCTTTATATCGGAAGTGCGAAAAAAGCAAATAGAATTGTGGGCTGAGGTGGGTGTATTATTGGTTCGCCATTAATGTTCGCAGCTGATAGCTCGTCAAGGACTCGTTCTTTTGCATTGTTGGCAGATGTGTTGGTAAGGTTTGGCCAGCTTCAAGAACCACCGTCAAATGTTACTTGTGCAACACTTGATGATAGCCTCTTTTAATGATTGTTGACATTTTCCTTGATGAATATCCTTACCATTTAGAGATATTTTGCTGATGAGATTATGCAACTAGCTGCGAGATAATGCATGGATCTACCGGTTTAAAGAGATTTGCAGGAGCTGGAATCAAACAACGTTCCCGTTACCGTGGTTTACTGCCACTTATCTAATCTTCTTCTTGCTCTTGGAATGACTATTTGGTACAAAGCTCATGTCTGTTAGTCGTTGTTGTTGCTCCCAATATTGGGTGTTTGGGTTGATATATCTGCGGCTGCTACTGCTTGGGATTTTGGATTCATGACCATGCTGTGCTTGTATGAAACTGCCTCGCGACTGAGCTGAATTCAATTTATTGAGTCTCTACTACGACAGCCTGAGAGAATACAAGGGTCAATCGCATACAGAGTTCGATTCTGAGAGTATCTGACACGGGATTTGGGACGGCTCATTTTGATGAATGGGTCAAGGATCTGTATCGGTATTTACAAATGTCTCCGTAGAAAGTTCCAAGCTATTGAATAGCACACGTTCAGAACAAGGCTTTCCACTACCAGGATGCCTCTATAAAATAATGGAATGCGTGTTCCTACTTGATGCGTGGCCCAGGTTTGGGTAACGTGCAGGAAATGACGACCGTGGGACCGCGTAAATAGTGTTGGGTTGTGCTGTTACCATGCTTCAACCATTCAGTTGGCAAAAGTTTCTAGCCTGTGTAATGCTTCGTCTGATTTTCGGTCTATTTGCATGTGGATGTCTACGATATTGATATTCTTAATAATTCAATCTTTCTCTTTTACACTTAAAATCACTCTTATATGGATAGTATCTCACAGTCATATATCAAGAGGGTTCCAACCTAGAACAAAAACATAAACACAATCCACTGTAACGAGAAGCAAATACGAAGAACTCTCAATAACAACTATACACTATAGTCTATTCATCCCTATCCGCAGTCCCGTAACCTGGTTCTCAGCTAAACCGATATCAAGCCTCGCTCGGTTTATCCCCCAATATTGTATTACTGTACCCCCATCTCTCCGCTCCCACACTCCCCAAAAACTCCACCACCTTCGTTGCCCGACTGAGCGTAATTTATGGTCTTAGCCTCCACGTAATCATCGTTAGCTTTACGCCATTCTGGAAATCTAACCCCGTTTTAAAAAGGCTGAGAGAGAAGACACCCAACTCCACTAAAAAAGCCCGTTGATTCAGTTTATCTCCAAGTTTAACCAAAAAACGCCTCAAAACGTGTGATAGGCGAAATAAGCTAGTTTGGGCCAGAAAGTCGTTTATGCGGGCGAACTTGAACAAAAATATTTTTTTAAAGACGTTTAACATATAAAAGCGTCGAAACAGCTGAAAATCTGTTGAATAGAACCCCAGCTCAAAGTTTAAAGGAGCTGCAACATTTTATTTATTTTAATAAAGAGACCAAGCACTGTGGATCTGTTAACAGTGTCAAGGTGGAATACACAAAACAGCAGACGACAAAAGGCGGGGCAAAATAGACTCGACCATCTTCGTCCCATTAGGCTGTGTTGTACCCTTTTTGAGTGTACACTCTAAACAGATTGTTCTTCTCTCGCAAACATGTCGAGTACCTCCAGCGAACCGCATAGCAGTTCGGCAACTAATAGAAATCACAACCAGGGCCGTCAAGACCGTAGCTATACACCTGCCCAGGTAGCGGCAGTGCAACGGGTTCGCAAATGCAAGATCTCTGACTACTATGCGATTCTTGACATTGAATCGCCCAGTTCTGACTCAGAGATTCGAAAAGCTTACCGCAAGTTGGCTTTGATCATGCATCCCGACAAGAACGGGGCCCCTGGCGCTGACGAAGCGTTCAAACTGGTATCTAAAGCCTTTCAAATTTTGTCTGATCCAGACAAGAAGCGGATCTTTGATCAAACTGGCTCAGATCCTGAAATGCGAGGCACCCCTGGGTTTGCCAGCAGCCGAGCTAGTGCTGCTGGTGGAGGCGGACCTGAAATGAGTTTTGGTGGAGCCGATATCTCTCCCGAGGATCTGTTCAACATGTTCTTTGGAGGAGGCGGTCTAGGTGGTGGGCTAGGAGGATCTCCATTTGGTGGATTCGGCGGTCCCGGTGTTCGAGTCCACACTTTCGGAGGTGGCTCGCCGTTCGGAGGTGGATCTCCATTTACATTCACAACCTCTAGGGGAGGAGGAGGTCCCCGAGCCCAAGCTCAAGCTCGGACTGCTCGGACTAATAATAATAATACGCAGGCAGAAGAGCAATTTTCATTACGCAGCCTGCTCCAGTTGCTGCCGTTGCTACTATTGTTTGGCGTGCCTTTACTACTGAATCTTCTTGGAGACAGCTCATCTAGCGGGTTTAACAGCAATAAACCAGGAGTCTACTTCAAAGAAACCCCCCCATTCGTCATGAAACGGTTTACACCTCAATATCACGTTCCTTATTTTGTGAATCCCAACGAGGTGAACTCGCTGTCCGACAGTCGGATGCGACGACTGGACCGACAGGCCGAGAGCTCTTATGTTCGAATCATGCAGAACAACTGCTATCAGGAGTACGAGCTGAAGCAGCAGAAGATTGCTGATTCTCGAGGATGGTTTACAGTTGATCAGGACGCCTACAACGAAGCCATCAGCATGAACACACCCAGTTGTGATATTTTAGATAATCTGCATATACCTTACAATTTCTAGATGTAAAACTCGAAAAGAGAGAGAGAGAGAGTAATAGAGTGACGTTTTTGATGAACACAGGAGCAATACAATTTGTATACAACGCATGCACTGAACGGCATGCAATTTTTTTTGCCTACTAAAATCCAAATGGCAAAACTCTATTTAAGAACAATGATATCAACGTCTTTGACCGGATTATATTTCCAAAATTCGATTGCGCAGCACTTGAGCTGGCCAATACCGTTCCGCCGACAGTCACTTTGCTAGAGTAACCACTACAGCGCCTATAGATTCTGATTTAACAGCAGTGTACGTGGTAGAGCCAGTTCCTTCTAAAGTGTACGAAAATTCTGATCCGCTTTGCGGACTTTACTCTTTGCCCGATGATGTCCCTGTAAAAGTGTTGATTTCAATAGCGGTAGTCATTTTTTCGCCTGCTACAGAAGCAGTGGCGAAGATATCAGACTCTGGACATGTCTAGGCGACCCACTAACAAAAACACCTCTACAAGATCAAAGGTTCGACTTGGTCCATTCTAGCGGAATCTTGCAGGTTACCCTCCTAATAATGCGACCTAACCCTTTAATGGCTACCGTTCATTGGCCTGAAGTGCATTAGATACTCCCAATTAATCCAACGATAAGGTACAGATCGTCCTGATTATGCAACGTTTATCTCAAACACCTCAGTGTTAACCGAAATATTCATTCTCGTTCAATTCTTGTCCGATTTGAGCTGGAAAAACACCACAAAACTAGCACAGAGTGTCAAACGCATGTTTCTCATTACCCTCCAGCAGTAGTGCTGCGCCACGATTTCTAAAAACTATAAATAAGGCTCTTACCTCCAGAGTAACTCTTCTTCTTCACAACCACTTTTCTGAAAACTCTCACAGAAAAAAAGCGAAATCAGAGACCTGAACCATGGGGACAAATGATTAGGTAAGTGTGACAGAGTAAGTTCATCCATAAGGTCATCAAGATCATCACGGTACGGCACAGAGTCTTTAACATTGACATTGTAAACCGACATAATTTGCCAGTTACCTCTGCTATCTTTAGTTGATCGAGTGCTTTACTTGATTGGCTAATGGTTCCATGGGGTACTCTGATTATATTACTGTGCTTTCACAGATGATATCTATGATAAATTTATGGAAACTTACTACACTCCTGGGGGAGAAAAAAAACTGAAAAACCCAAAACCAAAAAAAAACACCAAAAAATAACACAAAAATCCAAAAAAAACATAAAAAACCTAAAAAACACAAAAAAACACCAAAAAAGGACCCAAAAAAAACCAATAAAAAACCCCCAAACAAAAAAAAATCCTTGCTGCGCGCAAGATGAACATATTTTGGGCCCTGACGCCTTCGCTGGATTTTGGATTCGGGTGGTTTGAAATTTTGGGCCCTGACGCCTTGGTTGGATTTTGGATTCGGGTTATGTTATGATTTACGAAGTTACGATTTTGGACTCAGTCTTCTTGTCTCTGGCATTAGGACTTGGGTAGTCATGAATTTTGAACTTTCCTCGACCTCGACCTTGGATCTCATCTGCCTGCTGCAAATACACTAAATGCTCGACAAACTCGACAAACTCGACGAATACTCGGCAGATTATCAGTGGTAAGTACATTCTAACTTTCAGCTTCCTTTCAGAGATTTCATTTCAACTAGAAAGTATCCGAACGGCACGGTAAGTATGCGGAGATACCCAACTCACAAGCAAGCAGACAGATCGTATATAGGTAGCTAGAAACAAAACTCCTAAAAACCACTCCCTACAGGTCAGAATGTACGTACTTTCACACTACCATGGCCAATATTGCATTGCTCTTGGCCCCATCCCCTTTCAAGATATCTCATAGAGACTTTTCAATACGTATTTGTAAGTGCCGGGTGAGTTCGCGTTGTACACCCTCAGTGTATTTGCATTAATTCGTTTGATATTTCGTGATACCATTCTTTCTTGGCGATTCCTGTTTCAAGGTAGACATGTGATCTAAGGATGAGCTTTTTTCCTTATTTGAAGAAACAAGTTTAGGTGAATTCCTCCTTCAAACGAAAGATTGCATTGAAAAGGAAAATGGGTGAACTCCTGTTCATCGTGGTCCTAATATGGGGCATCACAAGCTGGTCCATTGGTATTATACGTTTCCATGAAAAGGTTAAGATCTTCTTTATAGGGAGGGAGGGAAATATCGCGGAAGAAGAAGGATGACAACTGTTGATGGAACCGATCACTGTAAGTTGCATCGAGACGCAGTTCTTACTGTATAAGTATTAATCAAAGTTTCAGTCGTTCCACCTGGGGACTGAGGTTCTCCAGAACTGCTAGCAGTCACTGGAGTGGTGACTGGAAGACTGGTGTGCTCACACTTTGAGCAGGGTTCAGTCAAAATCAATGTGCTTGCTGCTGTCACAGTACTTGATTCCGTCATCACAACTGAGCTCTGACCATTGACAGAAGTTGAAATGTTATGATAGGGTGCTGAGACAGTAATTGAGTGACTAGGAATGCTGTTTAGACCCGTACTGGAAGGGGTAAAGTCGACGGTGCTGTACGTACAGACAGTTGGAGTCGGAACCGGTTGCGAAGAAGAGGTCACTGACGACGAAGCACTGGGTGGACTACCTATGGTAGAGCAAATGGTCTGACAAGCATTGGGTACCCACTTGAGAGGCAGTAACACTAGCTAACAAATTTATTGCAGAATTGATACTGACGAGGTCAGTGCTGACCGATGTGAAAGCCTGACACTCTGGAGTGATTATCATCAGGTCGGCTGCCACTGCACTGAATGCATAGAAATATTGATTGGAGAGCCAATGAGCCATGTAGTACTCCTCGCGCTATAACTGCGGAATGTGTCCCAGTTATTACTATCGCATTAATGTCTATTCATGTATCCTGTATAATCTGGGCTAGAGACTGGCTGTCACAATAGGAAAGATACTCTGGCATTGTGGGAAACACGGCGGCGTAGTTTTCGACGTCCTGCAGCACATCTTGCAAGGAATTCTGGAGATCAGTTGGCTAGGTAGTAAGCAAGTTATTTGGAGAAGTAAGTGAGCTGGTATCTGATGAAACGCTGGCAGCATATTAATGAAGGCTCACTATTGGTTCACTAACAGCACCACAAGGAGAATATCATGGCAGGCATGGACCCGACGTTCCAACTAGAGCTGATGTGGTTGCGGCGACCGTCAGGACGAGAGAGGATACAAGAGGCATGAATATTTTGGAAAGCAATGTACTTCCTTTTTCGCGAACTGATACTTTTGTCAACGACCGAAAAATCCTTTGTTATTCAAGAAATGGTAGCCAAAGATTACTGCGGGTCTGCATACTGCATTTTAGGGTTGCATTTGATAGACGCATCCTAGCTTAATTTGGGCTAACAGTTTTGCATATCCCCGCATACCGGTTTCCGCCTCCAACGGCTTTCCTAAAAAAGCAAAGTTAAAGAAGGTCAGTGAATTACACACCATAGATGACTACACAGCGATACCTGGTAAGTTGATTTTATTATCATCGCGATAGAGAAAGGCGTTTTGTAGTTTTATACGTCAAATTAATAGCCTATCGTGCTTCAAATCTTTTTTTGTGCTATCTATACTCTTCCTCTGTCATTTTTAATCATACTATTTATTATATACACGGGATCGCCGTGGTTTTCTACGTTACAGGGAGTTTTAGTGACAACCGTCTAAATGGATGACTCGGCTGACCACTCGAAGCTGTGTACTTTCATATACATGTACATACACATTACGCATGCAAACACGGCTCGAATGCAGTGCTGCCTTTGGGGGTCCCAGTGGCATCGAAGCCGTCCAACTTTGACGTCCAACTTTGACGGTAACCGTGAATGCACGAGAAATATCAACGTGCAGATTTCGATATGTTGCGATACGCGTAAATAACGCGTACGTTAGAGGCGCCGTCACGGCTGTGTTTACACAACTATACTACAAGGATCAGCAGCTCAAATCGACCTACCCCACGCTACTCTACCAGAGGAACGTTTTGAAAAATGCCAAAGACGAAAAGAACGACGGAGAAAATCCTGGAGCTCGAAGGACGACAAAGAGGCTTGTCGCCTGTTTTGGAGAAATAGACGATTATGGAAGGAATTAAAGAATTGAGCCTTGATATTGAATGTATTCGAAAACGGCTCACTTTGTTGCAACGAACTGGTGTTGTTCTTGCTGCTGAGACGCTAGCAAAGTTCACAAGTCTTGGCTACTCGACATAACGACAGCAAGACATAGTACAGATGAGAAAAGTGATTGCGGAATACTTGTTTAATAATCAGTAGTATATCTATTTCAAAAATCCCAAGGGCTAGATTCGGCTTTTTTGTCCCCTTCTTTACAATGCTTCATTAGATGCTCTAGAAGCATACTGCGCGTTTCTTCAGCAGGCGCTCTTCAGCTTCCAACCTCCGGTCTGCATGAGTTTGCATGATGATGGTCATAAAGTTATGAAATCTTTCAAAATACGATGCCAGCCATTCCTACAAGGATCATCATTGAAACTTTCTCCAGGTCTTGAATCAGGGCTATCGTCTTCTTAACTCTTCTGTCTGAATCAGAAGATAGTCGATAAGAGCTGCGATTTCTAACCTCGCCGTGCACATACCTATCTCATAGGTTCAGAAGTAGTCTGTGGTTGAGTATATATTTCTTCTCATAGAGTGTCGACTTCGGAGAATAACAGAGACCACTCATCCCATTGATATGAATTCAATAGAACCATTGCGTTGATACAAGGTAATTAAGTGGACAGGGGAAGAAGAATCAAATACATTAATAGTATTCAGTTCAGCCAGACGGCAGTTTTTGGAAATGGCGAAATTATATTCAAATCTATCATATAATTAAATTGTTCATTATACTGTACGTGTATACAGTAACGTTCTTGGAAATATGTAACATAGGTCCCAATTGATGTGTTCATTTATATGTTAAGTTGGTACGTAGATAAGTTATGCACTCAGTACCGGGTAATTAAATGCTTCACGAGAATTCGAAGCTCGAGGGTTTGGGTTATTTTGACGGTGACTTTTCTTTGGTGACGCAAATTTTGTGGTTTTGGTTGGGGCCATACGGTTAGAATCGAGCTAACTACATGTAATTAGGAATATCACTGTCAGTTGCCCTAGTAACCGCTCTCACGCGTTTCTGTAGGATACATGACATACACGTTCCCCCTGAATGATGCGCTATACGGTAAAGGTACGTGCAGTCGCGGATACCGGCAGACTGTACAAACTGTAAGTAATCTGTGTGTGGAACATTCTCTGACACGTATATCAGTTACACCGCAAATGGGCTTCCCTTTACATCGTGCGTCTTGTTCTACAGATATAATTTAAGGTTGCTATGGCATATATGAGGACATGGGTGCATTTTGCAAAAGGAATAAACCTCAAATTAGCAACGTATGTAACATTTGGATAGAACTCTTTTCAACCTGTTTACCTTATTATTAAATTAGGTTGTTTCATCACCAGCCAACCACAATATATCCGATCAACGATTGTGTGCTTATGTGTACGTGACGAGCTGCTCTCCTTCATAGTTCATAGTTTAAATCGATGAAACAAAACACGATATAGTACTGATCTGCCGATTGGCGAAATAATTTCCTATTCCGCGATGTGGTCTGTAGATCGGTACATATTCACCGACGACCTTTATGGATTAGAGTTAGCGATTTGCAGCTCATATAAAAACAAAAGTTATATTGCCAAATTGGGCCGAGAATAGTGTTAAACAACTAGCTGTACCTGAAAAAAGGCTCAGAGACAACATTAAGCAGTACAGTTGTATATTATTATACACCTCCAAACGTTGCTTCTCTTTTCGGGTGCAACCATTACACAGCCTTCAAGGCGTAATAGGATGTTACATGTTCATATGTTGGTTGTAGTCACTCCTCGGCACATTGACGGGCAGCCATTGACGGGCATACCCTACCGTATGCAAGTGTATACAGTCTATGCAACTGTTTAGGCTATGAAAGAGGCTCTGCGGGGCACTCTTCAGCAGTTGGCAGTGAAGATCGTAGAAGACTGCCATGCGGTGGGTATAACGCGGATAGGGACAACAACAACAACTAATGTCGCGTATTTATATATCTCTTTTCCCCTGTCTTTCAAGGCTATCACTACAACAGGATATCTAACTTTTTCACTACGTAGTTCTCAATACAAGGTTCCTCGAAAGTTTCAATGAAACTCTTTTTCTTTATTTTTAGATCACCTTAGCGGAGCCTCACCGATCAGTTCCCTGATTGGGCCACCTGTACAGACCTCCTGCTTTTCCAATATGTACGACTCCTGGAGAGAAAACCAACCTTCTTATATGCACAAATAAACGTCTCTTTGCTATTTAATCTGTGGTAAAAAAAGGGATCGCTTTTGAGTGGTGTTCATCAAGGGGTTAAATTCTTTTGTAGATAAATTGGATTTTTGCTGTCTCTCCTACGTTACGGCTGGCTGTAAACTAGAAAACTACACAGCTAAAACTATCCTCGAGATCTCTCTCCTTATTATAATCGGCTCATATATATATCTTGGAACAGCACCGATTGGAGAATTTCTCAGTAGCAGAGGTTTTTTCTGGGGAACATTGGATATAGGATAAGGGATTATAGACGGCACAACGACAATATTAAAACAGGAAGAGAAATAATTATAGAGGACAAGTGCTTTTACGATAGACATTATTTTTTCGACCATTTTTCGACTACTCATCTTTAATTCCCACTTATAGAACACACACCATGCTGTACTCACACCTCATCTTCTTAATAGCAGCAACACTATCCCTCACTAATGCATCTATAACTCGTCAACTGCACAAACGATCACAGTCGGGAACAGGCAGACTGACCCCTATAACGACTCCAAACAATAATAATAATGACAAAGACGTGGTGCTGGTGTCGGTGTCTGAGTACCTGAAGAACTCGAACCAGGGAAGCAGTAGCAGCAGTCCGTCCAGCGACTCCAAAGCCATCTCCACCTCTAATACAAGCCCGCAGTACATCAAGGCTGCCACGGGTCAAGTCAGCGACATTGGCACCGACATTACATATTTCATGGACATTGAATTGGGGACCCCTCCGCGCAATTTCAGCATGGTTATAGACACGGGTTCCTACTATACTTGGGTGTATGGCACCAACTGCACCGCCAGTGCATGCACTTCGCACGAACAGTACAACATTGAAAACTCGTCTACTGGAGTTCTGCTCCCTGGAACCACCTTCGGGATCCAGTACACCACGAGCTCAATTTCTGGAACCGTAGTCAATGACGAAGTTTCCATGGCTGGGTTTGAGACCAGAATCGACTTTGGTGTCGCCAACTCGGCTGGAAACACCTTTGCATCTTTCCCTGTAGACGGACTCATGGGACTCTCGGCCAGGGATATCGATTCACAGACATTTCCCGGGATTTTGACTACTTTGAAGGACCAGAACTTGATCAGCGAAAGAGTTTTCTCTGTTAGTCTGAGTCAGTCTGCAATTACTGGCGACGAAGGGAGTATCACCTTTGGCGGGACCGACAGTTCCAAATTTCACGGCGATATTGTTTACACAGATGTCTTGAGCGGGGCTTTGCTGTGGAATATCCCCCTGGGAGGATGCTCTATCAACGGCAACTCCATCAACTTTGGAGGCTTTCGATACGCTACTGTAGACACTGGTACTACGTTACTGGTCATGCCTCCCAGTGATGCCTTGACATTCCATTCCTACATCGATGGAGCCCAAACCGACGGTAGTAACTTTGCTATTCCCTGCAATACCACCGACAGCTTTGAGCTTGAGTTTGGTGGCCAGACCTGGGACATTGGTACCCAGCAATACATTGGATCGCCAATCAGTAAAGGGTCCTCAATGTGCGCGTCAAATATCCAAGGAATTGCCTTACAGAACAGTTCCAATTGGGTGTTAGGCGATGTTTTCCTCAAGACAGTTTACTCTGTGTTTGACATGGACAACCAACAAGTCGGATTCGCCAACAAGACCATCAGCTCCACCGACCCTACTCCAGATGACAGCTTTGTTCTTACGTCTGGACTCTTTGAGAGTTTAGCGTCAGAAACTGCCACCAGCAATTCATCTTCGTCCACAACCGCTGGCGGATCTTCTTCTACGACATCTTCAAGCAGTCACGTCACTGGCACAGCCAGTGCTGCTGCCAATGCCGATTCTAGTCCGTCTTCCAGTTCTTCATCGGCCACTGCGACATCATCCAAGACCACTACCTCGAGCAACAGCGCTTCATTTGCATCTCACATGCCTGTATCATATATTTTCCTTACTTCCCTTTTATTGCCATTTATAATCTAGCATAGCATTGGCATTGTATATTTATATTAATGATAATGATTTTATTTACAAAGTATATGCCAGGAGTAGACGAATTCAGTACGGAGATTCATTTGTAATCGAATGGGCACATCAGACGAGAAGTATGGTATGAGATCTCGATTAGGATCAGACTGATGCACATAAGGATCAAATTTGGCCATAATATTAGGTTTCTAAGTATACTGGTGAATCGAATTGGTATATAACTCGTAGCAATGTGTGTAAAATATTTCATTTTCGAGTGTAATGCACAAGGTGAATTTCGTGGAGAGTCTTGAAGCAATGTCGGGGAAACAGATGCTGAAACAAAGAGCGATGAAATATTTCACGCTACGGTTCCTACTCAACGCTTATGGGTCCCTGGAAATATTATGCCAAGGCTCCATAATCACCTCCCAAAACGATAAAATAGGCAACAAGTCGTTAGAAACGATATACGTTGAAGTATTTTTTTTGGGCTAAACACGACCATTTTCACTGAACATGGTTGGACTTATATCTCTTATTACCTCAGCACTGTCTTTGCAGACGTCTTTGGCTGCCCCCTGGATGCTGAAAAGCGCAACCACTGATGAGGCCGCTGTGGCATGCAGTTACGCTGTTAAAGATTGGGAACTTTGTCCTCATCAGTCAATTTTCCCTACTTTAGCCGGGAATAGGACATGGAAGTATATTCCAAAGACTTTTGCTACCGCCGAGTGTAAGGATGCCTTTACAAAAGCAGGTCACCCCCATCTACCATCTCTGATAGAGAAAAAGGGGATTGCGTACATGTACAGTATTGGGTCCAAGAGTTCCAAATCCCCTACTGCAACCTGTTTAGTCCACCGGCCCAATGTCGACAATTTAGCTGAATGGCAGCCGGAGATCAAGTTGCCAGAAATGTGGAAAATTGCTCAAGAAGAGTATGGACAGTTTGACATCTTGACTGGATACAATGACGCTTTGAATCTTACCGTTACTTTGCAAGTGATTGGGCAGGCTCTTCCAGAGTCTGGACTTAGATGGCCACAAGCAATAAAGGATGTAGACAAATTACGGGCGATTGTAAATGCTGGTTTTCGAGTTGAAAAAGGGTCTCAACAGTAGACGCAGAAAAATAAGGTATATCAACAGTTTAAAGTCCGTAATCGTTGTGAGAGACACGTGCGTTGTTAGATCAAAATTATAGAAACATTCCTTACTCTTATAGGGCAACAGATTGTAGGGTCAGTTAATTGAGCAATCCCTCCAGAGAATGCTGAGTAGCTTCTTAATGACCCTTTTGCTCAATGCTCTGATAAATATGACTTTATTTCTTCCGTTAGAATACTCTGCTTCGCCTAATCTACCACATTATCCTTCTAATATCCGTACATCGCTAGGTGAACAATGAGATAGACTTTCAAGACAGCAATGAACAACCAGATACTCCAACCCAAGATCTTCAAAAGCCATCCATTAGACATGTCAATCGATTCGGAATTCCCAGAGCTGCCTGGGACTGGTGCTCGTACAGTCATTACTTTGCGAAAACTAGTCAAATAGATGAGGGGCAATGTCAAGAAAGGGAGCAGTATGGAAAGAGCTACCTGAGAAGCATTAAGCGTAGCATTTAGCCCCTGCTTGCCAACCATTGCGGTAACAACAATACAAGGAACAATTGCAATGGTTCGAGTGGCAAGACGACGCAACCGTGGACGAATGGTCCAATTAATGTGTCCCTCACATACAATCTGTCCAGCAAGGGTGCAAACAATTCCGGCAGATTGGCCAGAAACCAAGCATGAAAATTATTCCCGCTGCTTTGGACAATGTAACTCTGAGCATATCATAGATAGAGTATAAATCGGCGTCAGCAGCTCCAGGCTGATCGTAAAGAGTCGCACCAGCCAATACTAAAATAGCCTAATTGACAAAGAGAGCAAATGTGCTGAGCGCAAACAGTACTTCAACGATTGAGTATTCAGTGTGTGGTTTATAGCCTCAAGGGACGGTGTGTAGTCTTCCTTTTCGTCATAGTCATCTTCTAAAGGTATATTGCCAAGAGATTTATCGTGATGCCAGATCCTAGCTTTTACTAAAGCAGATCCTAAGTACAAATGGCATTACAGTAGCTCCTAGAATACCGCACGAGAGATAAAGACCATCTCCACTGATCAACTCGTTAGAAGGTAAAAAGCCACGAAATATTGGCCCAAGTGGTTGTGCGGGAATCTTCGCCAGCTCAATTATGAAGCAAATAACAACTGCTGCCAATAAAAGTATGACAAACTGTTCAAATCGACGAACGGCCCTCATTCCCCTCCCGGGACGATTGGCCAGTAGTACAATTATAACGTCCAGAGCAGTGAGTACAACACCAGCCATTAATGGAATGTGAAGTAGAATATTAAGAGCAATGGCAGTACCAATAACTTCTGCAATGTCGGTGGCTATTATAGCCGCTTCTGTCAGCAGATAGACGCACCAGGTCAGCCATTTGGGCATGTGTCTTCTGCAGTTGACCGCCAGATCGCTACCAGTAACGCTGCCAAGTTTAATACTCAGCGCCTGTAAAACCATAGCCAGGCCGCTCGAAAGAATAATTACAAATAGTAGTGCGTATCTCTTGGACGCTCCTGCCGAAACATCTGTCGAGTAGTTACCAGGATCGATATAGGCAATAGACACCATCATTCCAGGACCAATGAAGCCGGCAAATTTGCTCAAGACGGCCCAAATCTGACGTTTAGTACTCTTTGGCCCATCAATTGCCAGCTCATCTTCTCTGCTGGAAGGAACTCTTCCCAGTTGGTGGAGGACTTCTACGTTTGTGACGGTCATAGTTTGCCAAACTGAAAAGTAAGTAGTAATGGGAGGAGAAGACGGCAAATTATAATCGATACATTGACGACGGTTCGTATAGTGGCTGCGACACCAGAAGTGCTGGGGTCTAGATTCTCCAGAAATAGCTACCCCTGATAGGCATAGATGCTGCAGTCATCATCATAGTCCCCTAGAAGATAATTGGGCATCCTAGCACATATTTGGTAAATACGTAAGTTGCTCAAAAAATGCTCAAGCAGAGAACAGATTTTTCCAATACCTTGCCGGCTATTCGGCAATTCATTGAAAAGTACAATTGGTTAATATGGAATCGAATGAAAAACAAGTAGAGGCAGTAAAGTAGTCAATTGCAGGCAAATCAATCTTCTGATTCTGTAATTGGCAGTCCACTGGCTTGATGACAAAACAAAGCTGTTTGTAGCCTTCCATCTCTGAATTATCATATTATATATTAATTAGCATGCCCACGGGTAGGATCTGCTAACTAGAACATGGATCTGCAAAATATGCGTAAATATGCAAGATCTCAAGAAAAAGAAACGTTAATTATTACTGGTGAAACTGTTTTCCAAGTTCGAAATCAATAACGTTAATTGAACTCACAGTGCACTAGCCAACAGAATATCAGCGTAGGACTGAAACATTACTGATTGTGGCCCAAGGGTGGTGGCTACAAATGTCTTGGGAAAATGGAGCGACTGAATATTACCTCCGGTAGCTTCCCGGTTCAAGACAACTCTAGTACTTAACTGTACTGAAATAAGGCAACAACTATCTCTACCATGCGGGCTGCCCTCAGCCATTAAAATTATAGCTCTTATTCAGAAATAATTTCATATTGGACATTGTCGCGAGTTCTTGATAAATTTAGTGCAGAAGCCGCACAGAATGGCGCATGTTTAGATATAAAATATTGATTTTTATATATAACTGAAAAAACACACTGCAACTTGAATCCCAAGCATTTAGATCCATTTATTATCCTCTGTACATATATTTATCTCGAGTGTTGCTTTCACATACATCAGAATGGCTCTCTACCAAGAAGCAGCTCGGTTCTTGGTCCTCTCAAAGCAATCCGGGTCGCTTAGATCAATCATTTACTCAGCATATGAAGACAAATCAAAGAATTTGAAATGTAATTCCAAACAAGTATATGCATTAGTTAGTTCTACTATTAACCTCAAACCCGTTCTTTCTGCTGTAATAAAAGCCTCGGGACTTTTGAAGATTGAAAGAAGACTCTCTGAGCCCATTGCTATGCTTATGGTCCACGATCTTCTGTTTACAAAGTCAGGCAGAATCAATGCGTCTAAAGGTCCATTAAAAGAGGCAGTCCTGAGACACCAAACTCGACTTAAGGCAGAGCTTGTGAAATATAAAGTCAAGCATAAGATCGACAAGATAGAAAAGGTGACAAAAAGCGACATGACGCCTGTTAGGTGGATCAGAGTAAACACTCTTAGAGCTACTGAGGAAGAAGTGTTGGCAGAATTAGGTCCTCTAAAACCAGTACAATCTTTTAAAGATATCCAAAGTGGAAGCATATACAAAGACATACACGTACCTTTTCTGTATGGCATTCATCCCTCTGAGAATTTAATTTCAACAAAAGCATATAAAGCTGGGAAAATCATCATTCAAGACCGAGCATCTTGTTTCCCGGTAACTATTCTTGCCCCAGTAACTGGAGATAAGCTCATAGATGCGTGCGCTGCCCCAGGAAACAAAACAACGCATCTGGCATCCTTTGTGGGTCATAGAACAGAACCTTCAATTACTGCATTTGAAAGAGATCCAAAGAGAGGAGAGATTCTGAAGAAAATGATACATACAGCAGGGGCTGATGACTGCATAGAAGTGAAAATACAAGATTTCACAAGATCTGATCCTGAGCAATTTGATGATGTAGTGGGCATGGTTGTCGATCCATCATGCAGCGGGTCGGGGATTTTTGGCAGAGGATTCGAAGAGGAAACCTCAAACAATGGTGACAGCGAGGATAATTCAACCAGATTACAAAAGCTGGCAGAATTTCAATATAAGATAGTTTTGCATGCCATGTCATTTCCAAATGTGCAAACCATAGTGTATTCAACGTGTTCGATTCATGCAGAGGAGAATGAGCGAGTCGTAAAGCGCTTATTGGAGGACAAAGCCGTACGACAGCGTGGTTGGAAATTGCGCCCACGCGAAAGAGTTCTCCCTCTATGGGAAAGAAGAGGGTTTGAAAGTGAGCTTGAACAGGAAGCAGCTCAGAGTTGCGTCCGAGTAAACCCTGTAGAGGACGGCGGAATTGGGTTTTTTGCGGCATGCTTTGAGAGGTCCGGGGACAGGTCAGATGAGGCCGACGAGGGCAATAGCGTCGATATCAGCGAAGACGAGTTCAGGGGATTCTCCGATTAGGCTCTAGAGACGTATTCCATAGACTCTCCGATTGAACTGTAGAGACGTATTCCATAGAAGCATTCCCTATGTCTAGCAAAATGAGATAGTGTCTACATTCAATATTCTCACTCGCAAACTTATTTGGACCATTTCTGATAACACTATATCGCTCCATCAACTCACATCAGCTGGTACAGCTACAGCATTCAGAGGAGCAGGATTCGCCAGCTTAAACTCCAGAAAGGTTACCTGTTTGTATTGAACTTTCCTTCGACAAATGCTGCACTCACCTCTGGTGACTGAAGCCCTAGTCGAAGACGACAGAGCGCGGAAAACACAGTCTGAACAGTACATATGACCGCAAGTAGTAATAGCGACAATATCAGGTTCACATAAGCAAACAGGACACTGTATATCTCTCAGCCCTTTTCGCTCCTTGACATGGGTGGGGGCCTCGTCTTTCAAGATGTCGCCACTAGTCTTGCCATCTTCATCGTCGTCATCCAGAAACACGACTTCAGCAGGGTCAGATTCGCTTGAGGAGTCCAGCTCTATCGAATCTACGGTACCCTGGCGTGTTTGGCTATTACTCTGCAGTTGCTGGAGCCTAGACGCCGGACGACTTTCGGGTTCTTGCCGCCCACTCCCTCTTGCCCGCTTCGATATACTTGAGCATACCTCTTCTGCCTCAGATGTGCCTGGTGCAGATGAGCCTGCCTCGTCCTCTCTTCTAGCTCTTTTTCTATGACTTGATCGCGGGATCATGATGTCTTCATCAGACGGGACGAAGATATCGCTCATCTTGACGTTGGTCAACAGAAGTGTACTGATATAAACGGAAAAATTCTCCTGTTTTGCTATTTATATTTTATAAATGGACATTATAAATGCCGATGGGGCGACGATCCGATAAAGATAGTGGTTAGGTTTGTTTCCCTAGCAACACGCCCCACCACTGTTAGCGACATCTATACGACCAAGTGACAACACCTTGGTAAATTACCATACGACCTGATAATCTGGCCTATACAATGAACTTGTATGGGCTTGATGAAGCCAAGCGAAACCTCTTGGAATTGAAAAACTTCCAGGTAAGGTCGAATACTACAACGTTGTAAGCCAAATTCTAATTAGGGGGAATTCTCGATATCGGACTTTATCGAACAATTAAGCCAGAACCAAGCCCAGGAATCCGAGCAGGGTGAGTACAGTCTGACGAAATCATGGAGTCGTGTAAACCTAACGAGCGCTCGACCCGAAACCATTTATCCGAACATTTGAAGCTGCATTGAATGAACTGCATAGATTACGAGATTTGACTTCTGCGCGGGAACAGGAATACAACGAGGCGGTGAAAACGGCCGAGGTTACTCATAGTCGTAACATGATTACCCTGGGGCAGTCAGTGGAGTACATTATGAATGATTTCACAGTGTTGGACGGCCTGGTAAACGACATAAATGCGGCGACGTCGTCTTTGAGTGACCGGTTGACTCGGCTCTCCAATCAGTATGAACAAACCAGTAGCACCAAGTTTTTGATAAACTGTTTTTTCGCGTTTGTCAACGTCGGGGAGTCACCAGACTTGTTGAAGCTTTGGCAGGGAAATGCTGCCGAACGTAAAATGTGTGCGACTATAACTAGCCAGCTGCAGAGCTTGAGCAGGCGAATAGGAAATGTCACAGGAAGCCAGGACAAAATAGACAAATTTGCCGAACAGCTGGAACGGGGCCTGCTTGATGATTTCAGCAATGCCTACGTCTCTGCGGACCTCCAACTCATGAGAGAATGTGCTGATGTTTTGTCTGACTTCAACGGGGGTGGAAGCATGATCCAGGTGTTTATCAACCAGCATGATCTTTTTATGAGTGGAGACGATCGACTCCTCGACCTCGCCAAACTCGAGGACTCCAGAGTATGGGAACCTGTGGCTGACATTGACGGCAATGCAGACAGCTTGAATGGCATCGTCAACGACATTCTCAGCGAAATCGAAAAGGCTTTGGACGAAACAGAGCTGATCAAAAAAGTGTTTACAAACCCCATACAGGTCCTTAAAATATTTATTCAACGTATTTTTGCGCAAAAGATACAACAGCAGCTCGAAACCCTCTTGCAGTATAGTGAGAACCATGGCACGCTTGTGTACATTCGAACTCTTTATCTCTTATATACCGGCATAACCGTGGTCAACAAAAGGCTGAAGGAGTTTTTCCTCAAAGAAGAGGTCGATTTCAACGGCGAACTGAGTGAACTGATTGAACAAAACTTTTATGATATTCTGATGCCATTTGTCGACAATGACAAGTATGTTGAACTGGAAAAGAAGAACCTGTATGAAATAATAAATGCATTGCTCTACAAGTTTATCGAGCTACACGGCAAGAAAAAAGATACCAGTTTACTGGGAAGATTTGCTCGATTAGAAGGCGTCTATAGAGGCACAGACAAAGAAAGAGAACCTGCAAATCGAGACTCCAAGGACAGAGAGTTATATAAGGATTCCTCTGAGAGTATCAAAGAAGGCGGTCGGTTGGGACAATTTATGAGGAAAGTTCGACTAGAACGAAAAAACTCGCAAGGGGACCGACGGAACTCGGAACGCAAATCAAACACCGATTATGACGATTTCAGCGAGAGAGATTATCAAGTAGATTTCTCCATTGTGCAACAACTCCTCAAGGCTTTCAGTGAATCTATTCAACGAATGATAGAGTTGGCGCCCGCGAGTGAAATCTCCGAACACGCACTAGCTCTATTGCATGTCTTGCTAGAATCGGCCTGCGACTCGTACATTGGTACGGTATTAGACGAATGTATTGCGTCCGCGGGCCAGGACGCTAAAAATGAGCTAAACCTGACCTATTTATCATACTTGCTCAACACGAGCGGAGCCACCAACTTGATTTCCACATTTGTAAAGACAGTTGTGTTTTCCATGGTGTCGGAGTCTGCTCGAGGCGAAGCCAGCACTATGCTTAATAACCAGGTTATTAAGCTGGAAAATAAAACAAATGACGTGTTACGACTCACGGCGGATTTGATTTCAAATCGAATGTCATTTATTCTGTCAAAACAGAATAGGAAGGACTTTTTCCCTCGTGAAGAAAGTACTGCGGCTACCGGGGAGACGGCAGTGTGTCAGGAAATTAAAGTCTTGATGCACCAAGTTTTCCAGAACGCAAGATATTCTCTTGATGGGGCTAATCTAGAAGAGTTCTTGATAACCATTGGTTTAACTATCCGTGAACTGATTATGAACCACCTTAAGAAATGGACTGTCAATGCTCCAGGAGCTGTCACTCTATCCCGGGATCTGCAAATGTACCAAGAGATGATTGATGAATGGTCCATAACCCAATTGTCGGAGGCATTTTCAATATTGCATGGGATTGGCAATTTGTTCACCGCAGAGTATGTGAGGTTGACTTTTTGTTTACCGAACTTGAAAGAACTAACAAGACCTCAAGTATTACCTTCTCTACTTCAAGGGAACTTGTCCCAACTCAAGCCATATGTGATTCGAGAATACCTATCAAAAAGAGTGGACTATTACTCGAGTGCAATCAATCGCATGGTATGTTGTGCTGTGTATATTGCTATACTTTCTATGTCCACACACTAACCAGGTCTCTATGGAACCGTCATTGCCAATGTCTAAGCAGAATCCGTTATTTTCTCAATATCCTATTATTATATAAGCTTTGTGATTTAGCACAGGAATAAAGAGTTTTAAAAGCAATGTGAAATAATTCAAATGCACTACTACAATGCTTAGATCTAGTATGCTCTAATATTTCTATACATTTTCCTACCAATATATTGACCAGCCTAGGAAGAGGTAAAATGACAAGAAAGTTGCAGCTATCACACTGGCTTCTTTAAAAACTCTTTTGACTGACCGCCGGGGTCGCCGTTGAGGTGCCTTGGAACCGATACCTTCGTAGAGTGGCAAACGACTGCTATTCTCGCCAACAATTCGAAGCTGAAACGCTGTCATGAATTCCGGCAATCGATGCGGATAATAATTGTACGCAATCAGAATGGTGAGAGCAAAAACTGCAAACAGTCCATAACATATAAATGCCAAGAATGGAGAGGGCATGAGACAAATATTGGTTCTAATTTTCAGGGCCGAGTTACTCAGGGTGACGAGCTGGATGCCTGGTTTTTCAATGCCCATAGCCATGGAGAAGGACTTGACGGTAATCTCGTCCACCTTCCTTTCGACTTCGTCTAATCCCGTGTATTTATGAAGAGTGTGACATGCATCGTGGTCGTCGCCCGAAAAGACCATAATAGGCTGTACACTCTTGAGGATGAAATCAGTGGTTATAGGATCCACCTGGGTCACATACTGATAACCTTTGGTATATCCAATATTGTTTTTCGATTCTCGTAGGGAACCGCATGTTGTAGACTCCGATCGATACAGAGGAACATGGGTGAGCAAGATCCGGGCTTTATCAGGACGGCCAATCTCCTCGAGAAAATCATAAGGGGGTTGATAAATGCTAGGATCTTTCTTGTTTAACATGGAAATCGTGTCAAGAAGCACAATGACGTATTTACCAACGTCCACTGCGATGCTTGTTTGCCCAAAGTGGTTCTTGAAGCGTAACAATGCATTTGGAATGATCGTGTCTCCAAATCCGATATCGTGGTTCCCCGGTAGATTAAGGATGTTTTTGGAGTCCCCTACCGGAGTGAAAGTTTGATTCCACCTCAAGTATTCCTCTTCCCAAACGTCATCGGTCCATTCCCTACCTCCGTCAAAAAGGTCTCCCAAGAAGAAATTGTACTCAGGTTTCAGAGCATAATTCATATACAGCCAGTTGCGTCTTAGGTAGTAGTCTACAATGTATTTTGTGATCCCCAGTCCTAATTTACCTCTCCCCGGATAAGTATTGTCGTCGACCAATTGAGGGTCGGCAATTAACGCTAGTGTTGTTCGTGGAGCTTCAATATCCTGTGCCCAACCACACGACGATATTGCCGAGTACGGATACGATCGTTCTCCGTAGTAGACCAGCATCAGGGCCATGACACACAGGATTTGCAGATAATAGAGCCTTTGCCATATCGCATTGAAATATACGTTACTCATTATTTTGTTTGTTGTTGCCCGTCCACTATCTACGTTCCACAGTTTCCCTAAATCTCCAGCCATAACATGGGGCAAGTATTAATAGGAAAAATGGAAAGAGCGTCTTGGCGAATTCCCGATTTTAGGTGATCTAGTGAAAATCAGCCGTATAGATGGTGGGGATGATACATTTGAGAATAAATATAATTTTAAGAGCCCCCATGCTAACATTTGCAAAAAGGAATTAATCATTGACGAATTTCAAAACCAGTGCCCGAACATCTTTTAACTCGGGCATCATGACGAACCCGTTACAGTTTGTACTGAACGGCCTCCATATGACGACAAGCGGGCTGTTGTCATTACGAGGAGATGGCACAGATATCCATGAGAGTAGTGAGAACGAGGAGGCCATGGAGGTGCAGGGTGTAAACGAGATAAAAAGCGCTGAGACCAGCGACAACAAAACAAATGGCCATGCGGAAATACAAGTAAATGGGCATGAAGAGGGCGCACAAAGTGGTTTGAATACAGGGCCAAAAGCTGATGGCCCGGATCACCGAAAATTACGTTCTACCGACCACTCAATCGATACCAGTCAGCTGTTCAACTATGAGAACTACACCTCGATTCCAGATTACAGTGAGCCCATGGATTTAGTGGATAATGTGATTTTTACCAAAGAGGCGGATAGAGCAGCAGTTGCTCATCGCTTGAAAGAAAGCATACCGGCAGTTGCTAACGGCTCTGTCCCTCAGAACCTCCTCCCAAATGTCAGCCCATACGTCTCTTCAGTAGATCCTCCTCGTCTACGCCCCTCTAGCGACCCTTTAGCCGACGAGTTATATGTCCCGCACCACAAAAGAATGGAAAGGCAAGAAAAACGGGTTCAGATGATTGAAAAGGAAAAGTCTGTTGTGGAGCTCGATAGATTTATACATCAAAAGGAAACGCTGATTGGGCCAAACTGGAGAAAGGATATCGTAAACATTACTATTATCAATGATCCGCATGACGAGCAGGAACTTGAACTGAAAAGAAAACTTACTTTGGCTGACATCAATTTATATTTGACGAAGTACAAGTCTTGGAAAGCTAGACAGAGAGCCCAGTCTGAGAACTCGACACCTACCGAAGAGTTTCCTCCACCACTGACCGAAGAGCCGGCACAGAAAAAGAGGAAGATCAAAGAGGCTTCCACCAACACCGCAACTCAACCACATACTGCGACGAATCAGCCTCGTGCAAGTCAACCCCGTGTGAGTCGTCCACCTCGTCCACCACCTCCGCCTAAACCTTGGGTATCTTTTTTCCCGGAGGGCCATGGCAGTCGACCCAATTTTGAGCAGCTCCTTAAGCGGGAGCATCGAAATGTCAAAGCGTTTGGTTACGACATCCCTTTTATGGCTTTAAGCGAGTTTCGCTTGCCTGAAGACGTGAAAGCGCAGAGATGAAAAAATCTACCGACGAAATCATATTTATACATTTGCATCAACTATCAACTAGCATACGCATTACTATTATTTACCATTTGCATAGAAGAATGAAAACTAAAAGAATTGCAGGATAGACTAACAGTAGAATGACCGCCTTTCGACGACGGACTGATATGCTTCTTCAGTAAACCACTAAGAAAAAAATGCACATCATGTTACATTGCCAGATAATATCAAAAAACTTCAAAAGAGTATATACCTGTGAGCTGGTTCTAATCTGTAAAACTCTCGTCCATGTTGAGTCTATAGAATGAGAAATTCCCGCTTTCTTGATTCTATATGATCGTCGTATTAATTTCCCCACAGTTCTTCGCTCGTGCATAACTTAAATCGTCAGATCTCGGACATCTTCCATTTCTCCACGTTATTTCTACTCCAATGAAGGAGAAACGAGATAAGATAGTGCTATATACTGTGAGTGTTGCAAACTTTCATGTCATAGCACTAATGTGGGCTAACTAGATCAACTCCCGAGCGATTTCCCAAATCCAAACGGTTCTCGGCATTGGTACGCGATTTTTCACGGAAGCTGAAATAATATCATGATACGGGATTTGGTTTTCCTATATTTATAGAAAGCTGCTGACCAGTTACATTCATTTACACGTTTTTCCAATCGCTTAATAGTACAAAAGAAGAATCAGAATGGTAGGAATCCCTTATACTGCTTTTTTAAAAAAAACCTTGACTAAACAGGCTCAACACATATTCTAGCACTATTGGATCGTATCCCGCACGACCGATATTTCAAATTCTAGTGGCTCTTTCTTTTGGTATGTGAACCAGTACTGTTGATCAGCAAGTAGGCAGTGATCACTTCGCCAGGACATGTTATTTAAGTAGTCAACAGCCGTCCTAACCAGGCCCCTCTGTTCTCCAGCCATATATCTGGTTTCTTCTCACTCAGGGATCCGGCGTATCACACCAGATTCTCTTGACTGGACTAACCCGGGTATTCTCACTCATTATATACAGCTATGTACCCAGTGAGGACGACCATGGCTTGCACCATCTGTGCTTCATGCTGTATAATATCTGCAGTCTTGGCTGGATGTTTCTGATTCAAGGTATAACGATGGACACAGATATACAAAAGTACCGACAACGCATATTTTATACATTTATAGCATGCTTTTTGGGCATGATACGATACTTGGTCCAGCATGAAATATATCATGGACAATACTCATGGTACGCATTGTTTGAGTGGGCCATGGTTGGTTTAGAAATCGCATTTGATTGGAAGAGTCAGCATGAATTTCAGACATTGGAATTCCAATTTTGGGGCCCTAGTCTGGGCAATTATATGTCAGAGGTTTGAAGGGAAGGAGATCTGTAGAAGTTGTGACGGTAATAGTATTGTATATATCTTGAATGCTTTAGATGCCACTATCATGCTTCCATTGAATCTCTCATAAGTCAGACATGCCGTAGTTTACAGGCTGTGATATAGGTAATCCAGTGACTCTTGATAATCTGTTTCTGCTTGACACATTGCCAAGTATAAGCGTGTCCAACTTACGTAGACATCCGACTATATTTATCTGCTTCCTCTCATCTGTTATCATCTCCAGAGATAAGTACTCCATGCCCTGCAGGTTTTCTCCACGTACTGCTTGGCTTGGTCGAAAAGGACGACTAAAAATGATGCTCGGATTTGGTCGCCGTCCACCACCTGCCTCTCTGAAAAGACTTCTTCGAATATCGGAATGATCTCGTTGATAATGTAGGCAATGTAAGGCTCAATTGTCATATCCGGGGGCTTGGAAACAAGTGCCTCTAGCTAGTTTCATCTTCAATTGCTCAAATGATTTGAAAATAAGGTTAGCCATCTCGGATTCCTCGACAGCGTCCATTCTCATAAAAGGGTAATTATCAGACCATTCTGATACAGTGTGCACTAGTCTAAAGACGCGTTGTGGAAGATGTTCTTCCAGATAGCAAACTAGGTAGATACAACTGAGCATTCGTTCAATCATATCTAGTGGGGCCATCTTAGCCTGTCGGAGGAAGTACTGGAACGATTCGATATCAATGTTTGACAACAATCCCTCGTCCAACGTCTTAGCTGAGTACGATATATCTCGGACGATGGCCATGATTCATTGAACAAGTGCTAAACGTTCATTCTTCGAATAGTCTCATTGGTCCCTGTTCTTAGCTATCCTACTCCTTTCTTTAGCAGTGCATTCGTCCAACAAGACAACCTTGCGGTCGGTGTTCAAAAATGTTTTTCTGATTTGACGCTGTCTAGCGAATCTTCTTGGAACATCGAGAATTTCGACATCATAATACCCTCTCAGTTAAGATCCGTAATAATGGCACTGGCCGGTTGAGTTAACTCAACGTTGTCCAAGAGCTTGAAATCAACGACCTCCTCTATTTCAACGGGTACTAGTCGGTAATTTTCGACCTTACTGAAAATAGAGGTAGACCGAATCTCTTGCATAGTATATGGGGTGACATCTTCTGGATCTTCTTTAGAATCTACATTCATCGTGTCTTGGATGTTCAGACGAAGAAACCTCTGGTTTGCGCCTCGTCATTGATATCCAGTACGTCAGACATGTAACCCAATCGAAGGATCCTTGAAAGACATACTAATATGTGAGAAACGTCGATAATTGATGAGATATATAGTTAACGACTCGGCTCTTTATATGTAAGCCAAAAGCAACTGATTGGTCCACGATTTATATACCCGATGTGGCTTCTGTATTATATGTTGAACTTAGCGTATTATATCCAATCAACTTACTTATCAGTTGAAATTTAACAGCTTTGTTTTACCCTTATCATCTTGCACTCCGTTTAAAATGAATTCAAATTGTTCCCTTGGACCTACAACCCTCCCAACCCTACTGTAGTCCATATGCAGCTGTCAAATTTAAGCTTAAATTTGGCTCACGTAATAGTCAAAATATGCGAGATCCCGACAATTGTGCATAAGCTGACGTTAGTCGTATGACAATTAATGTTAAGCTTGCAACATCCCAGTTCCAAAAACAATTGCATAAGAGGTTATGGTATATCAGTTGATGCAGTCGCGTCCCGCATTTTCGCTTATGTCGGACAGGAAACTCGCACATCGTCAAAGTTCCCAACATCATCATAAGATCTCGCTCAAAGGGAAAAGTAAGTTGAAGGGAAAAAATTGAGCTCAATCGTTCATCAAGATGTTAAGGAGCACCATGTAGTTAGCTGACATACGAGAGTGCTCCGAACCGTTCGCGATTAAACCATCACACAGTTAAATGAATCTTATTGGTATCAACGCGCAAGCGAAAAGGTACGATTATTTTTGCACGAAAGGGCGAGCGCGAGCAAAGACACTCTGAAAGCTGAGTCTGCACAGTCGCCACTTACACCAGCCACGAAAGCAGGAGGTGCACACTGCATATGCATTATGTTCATTCCACGTGTATTTATACAGCAGCTAACCTTTTTTGAATCAAAGTTTATTATTTGCTGTGCTAGTTCAAACTGCGCAGATCCATCAGATCAACCTGAAGTGTGACCATCAGCACACTTTTAACTTGTAACACAGACTATATTGTTCCCGAAAAAATGCCACCACTGTCTGATAGAGAGAGATTGATTCTCGTAGAGTTGAAAAAAATTCTGGTGACATGCAATTCAATGTATGTGATTTGAACAAATTGTCAAGTAGCTTTACTGTGGCATTGAGGGGACGAGCTTGCTGACTAGAAACGAGAACATTTCAGCTGCCAGAGCGTTGATCGATATGCGACGAGAGGGAAAGGATGAAAATGTCGCAGACTTGCATTCTTTGTCAGACACGATGCATAGGTCAATTCGCAATTTGGTGGAAAGACTGGAAAATGCAGATTACACGAGTTGATGTTGCTGCGTTCGCGCCATGGCAATTTTTGCGCGTATATTTATATAGTTTGGGGTATCATGCACGGTATATGTGACTGTGTGTGAGGAGGTATGATGTATATATTATTCAAAGTAATTTCATGAACACTGTAGCGTGCTATGGTTGAAAAACTTCTGTCAACACGCGTTCCCTCAAATTGCCAGAGAATAAATAGACAATTTGACCTAACCCCGAGTTTAATTGATTGCATAATAAAATCTGTTAGCGACGCGTCGTCAGTTTTCTGCCACGATATGGAATGGAGAAAATAGACGCCTTGGACACTTATAAGCAAAACTTACACGACCATGATTCTGATTTAGACGACCAGGAGTTTCTTGATCTATTGGATGAGTCGGACGCGTTTGAGCAGTACCGCGAAAGCCGCATCCAACAGCTCTCACACGAACTAAAACGAGCCAGGGAGAATGTAGCGGACGGACACGGATCGCTGGTCATTGTCAGCACAGAGAAAGAGCTACTGGAGCTGACGACCACAACCAAGAAATGTGTGGTCCACTTCTCGCATCCCGACTTTCATCGATGCAAGGTGATGAGCCAGGGGTTGGAGAAGTTAGCCAGAAAACACACAGGCACGTTGTTCATCCAGATCAACGCGCAAGATGCTCCATTTCTAGTTTCAAAGTTGTCTATAATGGTACTGCCTCTTGTGATTGGCTATGTTAATGCAGTTGAGGTTTGTAGGCTAGTTGGGTTCGAGGCATTAGGGGCCACCGACTCGTTTCAGGTGGAGAATCTGGAAGGGTATTTACTTAACGGAGGTGTATTGTCACAGACTGGTAGCTATGCTGTTGAAAACACCAGAGTCAAGTCGATTCTGGGATTCCGCGGTGATGTATCTTCTAAATCAATAAGAGACGGCGACGAAGAAGACAGTGGTTTGGATGATTGAGTACTATAGGGGTAGTGAGAAATGTGGGATCGTACATAGACCATTATGGTTGAGAAAAGTTATATAGAGCATCAGCATTTACCTAGACCATTGTGGTTGAGAAAAGTTATATAGAGCATTCAGCATTCACATCAACCAACATGCACAATATATAGCCTTATTGCATTTACATTTAATATTATATGTCCTTTTCCAAACTGAGCCATATCAATGTGCATGGTCATATGCAATGTCTAACCAATCATCACCTGTCAACCTGTAGATCGAACTGACTCACGCTAATGTCCGAACCATGTTATCAAACATGTTAACAACAATAGTTACTTGACGTTTACTGTTAATCGGATTTTTGGGGGTTCGTATAATTGGCAATCCACCCAGCGACAAACCAGTTTGAGTATATATACCTGCCCGCCTCCTGCCCACCAAACCCACCACCCACCGCAACCCTAACATCGCCTTAATCTCTGCCTTTTCCTGAGAAACCCGGCTTTTTGTTGGTAGTAAACTCAAATTCAATACGAGAGGACTCTCTTGGTTTTTGGTTTTTGGTCTGGAAATTGGTAAATCGACACAGTTGTTGTGTTTGTAACAGGAGCTGGCGTTCTTCTTTATCAATTAAATTTTTTTTTTACTAGTTATTACTATATAAGTCCATTCCATTTGTTTACGACATTAATTTTTTCTTTTGAAACCTGTGATCTGTCTGGCCCAGATCTGTAACAAGTTTTACCTTTCTTTGGTTGTTGTTCTTTTAATAGTTCTATTTATCTAATATTCTAATCAACACGGGTTGCTATTGCAAATGCGAACGTCTACAATCCGTGAATCCGTTCGCGATTCGCCATTTCGGGATCATGCCCAGCAGCAACAACAGCAGCAAAAACAGACTCCGCTATCCAGGAGAGATCCGGTATCATCTGTGACTTTTGGGGGTGGACCTCCTCAACTGTCAGCACAGAGTACCACAAGCAACTTGACGCCACCAGCACCATCGTTCCGGGTTCAGACCAACAGTTCGAACCCGCAAACGTTTTCGAGACCTACTCCGATTAGAATCCCGGATGCCAGGCAGGTGCCGGCATCCACTCCTTCTCCACGAGCGGCACTAGTAGCTGAGCTACGGTCAGCCACGGATCGGAGAAAGAGAGACGCTGGTGTCAGCTCGCCTCCGGCCAGTCCGGGTCCCGGTCTAGGGATGATGTCTTCCGGACCATCTTCATCTTCTCAGGGAGGACCCGCTGGCTCGGAGACCGCTCGAGTTTACGCTGCTCTGTATGCTAAACAGCAGGAACTGTTGGCTACGTCGATGCTGATTTCTCAACAGCAACAGCGATTACAAGAAGCTATGAACAGTGCGGTATACGGGGATGAGTATAATACTATGTATGGTGGCACCAGTGGTTCACCTAATCATCATCAGAACTATTCGCAGCAGTATCTTCAACAACAACAATATCTACAGCTGCAACAACAACAGCAACAACAACAGCAACAGCAACAGTATCAGCAACAGTATCAGCAACAGTATCAGCAACAGTATCAGCAACAGCAACAACAGCAGCAGCAATACAACCACGCTCAACTGCACACACCGCTAGGCCACATGTCTTCACAGTTAAGTGGATCTCACTACTATGGGTTCCCAAACAGTGACTTGGCACCTCCCGGGACTTTCTCCAACCGTCCGGCATCTCCTTCTCTACCTCAGCGTCCATCATCTTCTACTGCATTACGAGGCTCGTTTCTATTCTCCGACTCTTTGTCTTCTACATCCAGTTCACCAGGTTCAAGCCCCCAGCCTCCCAACGCTACGCCATTCCGCAGAGGACATAGAAAAGCTTCAAGCTTGTCCTCGTATACGGCTGCGTCAAACTTTAATCCGGGAATCTCTCCTTCTTCAACTTTTGGTCCTATTGGGAACAACGGTCGACCAGCTTCCGGTCTAACTAACAATCCTGGAATTCAAACTGGCAATAAAATTGACGGCTATTCAATGCCTATTCGCCAACCTTACGCCCCGCCGCCTTTGGAGGAGTTGAAGTTAAAGAGCAAAGACAAGAATTTCGCTTTGGGCTACCTGTTGGCGTGAGTGAAAGTCAAAATTGAAAGTCAAAATTGGAAGTAATATAAAGGAGCGTAGAAGAAGAGCAGAGGCAGAGAATATATAGACGGCATTTGGAACTATTTATGTAATAGTACGTACACGTGAGTGAATAAGATTACTATTGATTTTATCGAAGGACAATTAATATTTCTAATTGACGCTAGCTATAGAGCCTTCACTAGTATTCCACGATACCTTGCCTCACTGACCCGTGCGCTAAGAGTTTTCGAGCCATTCTGTGCCGATGATCGCATTTGCATATGCAATTTAAAGTTGACGCTCATCATATCCATGTTCAGAAAGCTACCCTTCCGCTCATATACGGATTCCCGTATTCATAGTATCTTGTTAAACCACCTCTATTTTTGGATACATTGGCAATTTCCGGCTGCTGTTACTTGCTTTTGACTCTCTGTCGATTCTCTTTCAATCTATTCTCTCTGTAGAATATGGCTGACGATTCACGAGACAATTCTCAAGAGCAATCTCCAGATCAAAGTAACCGATTCAGTCAATTAAGCACTGAGAATAACTCGGACTCGGGTACCTCTTCTCATATTGGTGGACAGGAAAGACTGCTGGACAAACAGAAAGGACGCGTGAGGTTTGAAACTGGGTCTCCTTCCAAGAAAGTTCATCATTTGCACATCCGTAGCCCCTCTGGCATTCACCAAAAAAAGCTAAGTTCTCCGCTATCCAGTCCGCCAATAGTACGGGATGATGCTGGCCCAGCAGAAGGGTATTTCGGTGCTGGGCATTCCGGCTTTTCGTCTGGATCAAGCTCTGAAGCCTCCAGTTCGTCGACTTCATCCAGAGGTTCTCAAGTAGCCCTTGTAGAGCCGACCCATCGAAGTAACACAGATGCCAACACTCTAGCAAACGTCCGTAATATGCAGCAGACTGTCACATTTGACGAGACAGCAGACGTACAGCACGGCGCAATTCGCCCACCTGCTGAGCCCCGACCTGCTATCACTCATGGGGTTGGTCTGGAGAATCTCATGGACATGGGAGGTCCAGTTGGCCTTGCCCCAGGTGCCCTTGATAGTGGAGGAGCGAGTTCAGCAGGGTCGATGACAGGGCTTAATGATTACAGAAAAAAAATGGCCAGTTTTGGGCAGTCGAGCTCAGCCCCTGGAAGTAGATCCAACTCCCCTCTTCTTGGAGGTGCATATGGAGACGAGGCAAGCGAGAAAGATATACCCTTGATGGACCTATCTTCAAAGGAATTGACATATGAGGACTTGGATGCATTGGCTCGAAAATTAGTGCGTGCGCATACGCTGAACCGAAACAATAACGATTTCGTGGTTCCACGCGATTATTATGCTGATCGCTCAGAGTACAACTACGGTGAAGGATCGGGCACTCCTCGCGATGGTGCTGTGACTCCGCAACATGAAGACTACGTTGCGCCTCCGACCCATATACGACAAGGTGTTCTGGGCAGCCTTCTGAAGTTGTACTCAGAGGCTGAAGCAGAAGCTACTAGGTCCGGCACTTCCAGTCCCACTCCGCGGTCGCCCAGTCCAAGTACTCCTCCGAATGAGCAGAAATCCAGACCACTACTAAAAAGTTTTCACTCCTCGGATAGTGCCAAATGGTATAAGCATAAACACAGCCGGTCTTCTTCTTCGGTCGCTGGGCTGCTGATGAGCGCTTCTTCGACTTTGAGTGCCCCAGGGTCTGGTGAAGTACCAAAGTCGTTGAAACCAAAAGTTGCACCCCGAATGTTGCCATCAAAGCATCGGAATAAAATGAGAAGATTAGCCGACCAGCTAAGAATTACTGTTCATATAGCAGACGTTCTCCAACGACAAAGATTCATTTTGAGAATGTGCAAGGCACTTATGCTTTATGGGGCTCCGACTCATCGGCTGGAAGAATACTTGAAAATGACTGCTCGTGTTCTCGAACTAGATGCGCAGTTTGTCTACATTCCAGGCTGCATGATTGTATCGTTTGCCGATAATACCACACATACATCTGAAGTCCAGGTTTTGAGAGTCGTACAAGGACTGAACCTTGTGAAGATGCAAGAAATTCACCAGATTTACAAAGAGGTTGTTCACGATATAATTGGTGTCGAGGAAGCCTCTTCGCGTATTGATGATTTACTTGCACTCAAAAACTTGTATCCCAAGTGGCTCTGTATATTATTTTTCGGTCTGGCAAGTGCTATGGTCACTCCATTTGCTTTCAATGGTCACTGGTTCGATATGCCTATTGCCTTTGTTCTTGGAAGTATTGTCGGCACTCTACAAATCTGGGTCGCTCCCCGGTCCGATCTATACAGTAATGTGTTTGAAGTGGCCTCTTCTATTCTGGTCAGCTTCATTGGTCGTGCATTTGGATCAATTGGGAAAGACCAGGACGTCTTTTGTTTTTCAGCTATAGTGCAAGGTTCTTTAGCGCTAATTCTACCTGGATATCTGATTTGTGAGTACACAGAAACACTAACTCGAGCCCACCGACCACCAAAATTCGCTAACTAGTAACGGGGGCACTTGAACTCCAATCGCGAAATATAGTTGCAGGAGCAGTTCGAATGTTCTACGCTGTCATCTACTTTTGTCAGTATACTATTTCATACTATTGCGCTGTTTCGACAGATTACCGTTGCACTATTTCTAACAAGTATTTCTGATATTTGGAATAACATTGGGAGCGGCTATTTATGGACTGATAGACAGAAATGCTACTTCAGCTACAACCTGTCCGAAATCATTGGATCCGCTCTATCGGCTTCTGTTTGTTCCAGCATTCACTGTGTTTATAGCAATGGTCAACCAAGCGCATATACGACAATTGCCGGTACAGGTTCTCATTGCAAGTATCGGATACACCGTATCTTACTTTGTCAATACCCGAGCGGGAGCTTCTGAAATCACCTCTTCTATTGGAGCATTTGCAATTGGTATTGCCGGTAATATATACTCACGAGTGGGACACGGCCTGGCTTTTGCAGCTATGCTGCCAGGAATTTTTGTGATAGTTCCTTCTGGAGTTGCAATACAAGGATCTTTGGTGTCAGGAGTTACCACAGCAGACCAGCTGATCACCAACTCGACTCATAACGGTACTTCACAATCGAGTCAGTCAAACGACTCTAATCAATCGTCTAGTAATGTGCTGAGCTTAGGTTTCACAGTTATCCAGCTTTCCGTCGGAATCACAGTGGGTTTATTTATTGCTACGCTGGTTGTCTATCCATTTGGCAAGAAGCGTTCGGGATTGTTTACGTTCTGAATGGGAACGAGTTACAGTTGAGTTTGACAACCACAAAACCACAAAGCTCTATTTATGTAATATAATTATGATTTGTCACTTGTTACCCGAGTTACACTACACAAAAATATTGTTTCGAAAAAGTTTCAGAAATATTCTCTTATAAGTCTACATGCATTGCAGAGTGCTGCACCCACCACGTAGTCATAGAAACCCCAAAGTTGGCTGGCCCCAAAAAATATCGGCAATCTGCAAACAACCTCAAATTCTTTTCCTCATTCTTCTCAATCATTGGGATTAATGTTTGTGGAATACATTGCATTCGTTTCGAGATAGATTTGACTATTGTTTAATTCCGGTTTTTGCATTGAACACTTTGGCAGTTGCATATATTATATCTCTACGTTGTCTTGTTTGCGGTCGCCGTCTCTTTCAGCTATAACTGATAGATCTTTTCGTGGGGACTTGGCAACTGTATAGCAAAAAAAGAGACCACCGGTGATTTTCGCTTGGAATTCCGCACAAAGCTCTTTTTATTGACGTTCATTTTTTTAATATCATTTTCACTATCTTAATCTATTATTATCTATTTGGCATAGGCTTCATATCTGGTTATATCGAGTTATATATTTATTATGGCTAAGTAAGTTTTATTTATGAGGTCATATGGGGTCTCATGCAGGAGAGACTGGTAGCACGGAGATTTCGAAAGAAACTCCAGCAAACAACCAAAAAAAAAAAAACTAACAAGAAGGTCTAAAACGGGGACCTCTAAGAGACCAGGTGGGAGCATTGCCACTCCAGTTTCCAATGCTGCCGCTGCCAGCTCTCCTCTTCCATCTAATCTTTCCACCAGTCCTCTCCCATCATGGGCGCAACTGTCCTCAGAACCGCCATCTTTGGCAATGTTCACTTCATCGCCTCAGATGTCTTCTCCACAAACAGCTGAGAGGCCCACGATGATGCACCGGGATCTGTTTGTTCCATCTTCTCCGCTTGCCCACCGATCCTACGTCGACCCCAGTTTTATTGACGTAGCCTCATCTCCTGAGGTGGAAATCGAAAACGACGATAATTCTCCATTCATTAACTATGGAATAGGCATCTACGCACAGGGCAAAGAAACTTGTTCTATGCCCGTCATGCTCCCTTTTCAACAGCCTCGTCCCACCAGCACTGCCAGTACCGGTACTGCAACTAGTACCACCCCTACCAGGCTCAATTCGGCACCATCTCTACCGGCTTTGAAGGCTGGCCTTTCTCGCATTTCCAAAAGGTCAGTCGAAATGGTCATAAAAAATGGAAGGGCGACGATTTCAGCCGTCTCATGTCCTTCTCCACCCCGGTCAGTGAAGAGCTGCGTATCACTCCAGCAGGCCACATCTTCATCTGGGGAGTCTGATTCAGATCTCGATTCAATAGGAGGACCGCCATTTGTTATGGAACAAAACTTTTCCTGTGCTGACGTCGCCGTCAGTGGGGACGCCTTCAGTGCATTTGCTACTGTGTTGGCACGTAGTAGAGCCAACAAGAAACTGAGAAGCGCTTCTTCGAAGTTTTCCGGATCCTCTGCATTTCCATTGATTCAAAACACCCACAACTTTTTTGACTCATTTATTCTATCTAAAAATGGCGAGCTTCCTGTGTATACAAGTCCTGACAGCAGCTCTTTGAACCAAAAACGGTCCAGCGTGCCCGTCCAAGTCGGCCACACCACTCCACCCAGCTCGGCATTTTGCTTTGATGATGCCATGGGTGGTTTTACCACTGGCATGACTCCCTATCTACCCACAAGATCCTCTTGAAAAAGTATACAAGTGCCTAAAAATCCATTATTTTGAGGAAGAGGTTGTGCATCATTATTTTCGTTAGCATTATGTAGTAATATATGCATTATTTTAATTTGATAATCGTTAAACTCCAACATTGAAATCATTCATCTGTGAATGAATAGCAGCCTGATCAAATAGCTTCTTCTTACCTGAACTCTTTGGAGCTTTGGTCTTTTTGCTAGACCCACCAGCTGTTTGACCAAATTTACCAGGAATCTCCCGGAGTGCAAAACTTTTGGCAATGTGTCCAAGATGCAGTGACTTCATGTTGAAAACCTCCCGTTCCTTGGTTAAATGTGTAGTATATGCTCTGACGTGACTCGTGAAACCCCTACGGGCAAGTGAAAGAGCAGCATCGTTTTCTAACAACCATCTCTCAACATCCAAGTGCCAAGTCGTGGCATCCACATCCCACTTAGTACCAAAAGCCTTTTTCAACAAAGCTTCGTAACCCACAGTTTGCACTCCATTGGGATGAGTGGCTTTCATCAGCTCCAAGTAACCCTCCTCCTTGCCAGGAAGTAAGAATAGTAAAGACGAACCGGAATGGCCCGCACGAGCGGTACGACCAATACGATGCAGATGGTCCTCAACGGCAAATGGAGGATCATATTCTATAACGTCTGAGATTTCTGGCAAGTCAAGACCCCGAGAGGCGACATCAGTGCAGAATAATATCGATGGACCTTCGCTAGTCTCTCGCTTACTAAACAGTGCCAGAGTGCTCGTTCTCGCTTGTTGGTTTAAAGACCCATGAAGCTTATAGATAACACCGCCTTCTGATATGAGAGGACAACTCATAACTGAGTTGGAATTGTCAGTTTCTGTCTCGTCGTCCTCATCACCATCAATCTTTTTCTTCGTCTGCCTTTTGCCATTCCTTGTAAATGCTGAAAAGTAAAAGTCGAGCGAATCGGTACACGAGAAAAACACCATGATTCTGGACGTTGGCTTCTCGCGAACAAGAGCCATAAGCTTTGCAACGAGTGTTACTAAACGTAATTTTGCTGGGACTATCGATGCTTCTTGCAGCAATTGAGAAGGGGCCGTATAGGACTGAATGTTTGACTCGACTGAATCGGACGTTATAAATTCTGCATTAGAAAGAGAAAGCTCGCCCAGCTTCTTCACGCTATCCTTCATAGTAGCTGAACATAGAATATTCACTCTTTTGCGTGGTAAACTGGGGAATTTATAGGCTGTTTCATTGATTCTCGATTTCACGGAAATCAGATTCAGAATTTTGGTGATTGTCTCCTCGAATCCCAGTTCCATGAGCCTGTCTCCTTCGTCAAGAACTATCCACCTTATTTGAGACAGATCCAGTGCCTCTGTATTATCGAAATGGTCAGCCAGTCGACCAGGGGTGGCTACCAATATATTAATTCCCTTCCTTATTCGTGCCTTCTCCGATTTTTTCTTCTCTCCACCAGTGACAATACCAGGAACAATCCAGTGACATGCTCGGACAAGTCCCTCTAGCACGGAGTATATCTGACTCGACAACTCTCGAGTAGGTGCTAATATGAGAGCAAACAGTCCAGATGTTCGATCAATATCCTTGGTTCTAATAATGCGTTCTAATATAGGTAATACATATGCCAGTGTTTTTCCTGAACCGGTCTGTGCCTTGGCAAATATATCCACATCCTGTTCAATCATTCTAGGAATAACAGATTTTTGAATTCTTGTAGGCTGTGACAGTTTCATCTTGTCTTGTAGAAGAGAAACCACAGCTGTGTTGATCCCAAGATCTGAAAAGTTCGAGATGTCTTTTAGTGGAGCATTGGAAGCTTCGCCAGTGGTCACCTTAGTTTCTGAAGTGGCAGACTTTTCGGTAGCAGGGTTTGATGAGAATAAAGACGAGACAAATGTATCTGTAGTTTCTTTTGGATGGTCTGGACGTCTTGTCCGGTTGGCACCAGATCCGTTGAAGGTACCATGGTGCGGCCCTGCACTACTAGCTTGTCTCGCCTTTTTGATCCCAGCGTGGTTTTCAGACTGTTCCATTCTACGTTTCCTGTTGCTATCTGTAGAATCAGGAGCCGTCGAGCCGTCAGCTTTAGGCGCTGCTGAGCTTTGAGCTCTTGCAGCATATTTGGTAGCATTTCTAGCCTTTCTGCGATCCCTCCATCTTCCCCCAGTCTGCTTGTTGCTCGTAGCAGCTGTACCAGCGGACCCTGAATCTAAGCTAAGATTCAATAAAAGACCTGACATTTATTCGAGTTTACACCTGCAAAACTGACTTTCGGTTAAGGTTGTACGAAAATCAAAAAAAATTCTAAAATGGAAATTGTGCATCGCAGATCCTTTTCCACGAGGCTGAAAGATTCGCCGTTCATGCAAGATTTCTCGAACCATAAAATCGGCTTTGTATTTGAGTAGTGTGAAATGGCTTCAAATGAAGAGGAAGAGAGTCTGTTTGTTGTGGAGAGAGAAGAAACAAGATCTGAGAGTATAGAAATCGTAAATGCAAATGGATCAGAGGAGGATGTTGTTATGGAAGATGCACCTCCTGCCAACGGACAAATCTCTTTAGAGGTGCTGTCTGATGACGAAGGAGACGAGGATGATCCTGTCATACAACAAATCCCAGTGTACATAACAAATGAACTTGATGGGAAAGTCAACATTTTCCAATTTCCCAGTCGGTCGTCAACAAAGCCGCTTGTGGAGGACCAGAGTTCAGGCGTAGTTGATGCTCGTCTGAAACCACATGTTGGAATGGTCGAGGTTGATATCCCTATAGAAACTAAACGATTTTACGACCAGGATAAAAAGGAGCAATGGGGTTTTGTGAACAAACAAACATTTGGTGGGCCAATGAAGGAGACACCCGGTATTAATAACATGGTTGGGATATTTAAAGATGGAGAACTGCATTTGACAAAAGTCAGCAAAGTGTCACAGTTACGGCCACAGTTTCGGTATTTTGAGAAGGAAGTTCCAAAACCAGAACCTACTGTGCAGCGAGAAGCAAGAACTATTCAAATGAGTGCCAAATCTGCTGGAGATCTAGCCCCCAAATTCTCTGGTGCTCTGACAGCTCGCAAAATGGCAGAAGAAGAGGACTATCTTTCATTGTATTGGTATGACAGAGACAGTTCAGAGACCTGGTCTGTTGCAGACAAGTTACTAGCAGCCAAAAAAGACAAGCTGGTCTCTACAACTGGAATAGCCCAGTATAAATATGAATTACAGAGGTAGCGTCTTGAATCAAGAGAAAGAAAACTACAAAATGTAGCTACTTATCCCTGTAACGACCAGCATTACAACTGTACAAACATTATTATATAAATGGCATAGATGAGATAAATGATAACACAAACTAATCAAACCAAATTTTGATCAGTTCTTCGCTGACTCCACTGGGAGTCAATGTTCCCAGATCAGTAATTAATGCAGTAACATATTCATGTGGAGTAAAGTCAATTTGAGGAGACTTTGCAATGTCTATTTCTTCCTGGTCCGTGGTAAAGTCTAACGGATAATCCGAAGGAATGTCGCTTGGTGATAACGGATAGAGACGGACGAATTTATGACTTTCTGCGCAGACATAAACCGGTTTATGAGAGTTGTGAGCCAGAACCGCAATTTGATAACTACCGATATGATTAATAACACCACCACTCTCTGCCACGCCCTCTGCTCCAAAAAATACTTTATCAACCTTGTCCAAGATAAGTCCCACTGCCGAGTCGGCAATCACACAAACAGGTATGCCATGTTTTCGCAGAATATTGGCCATTAAACTGCCTTGCGAAGATACTCTTGCCTCTGTTACATAGACTCTGAACCGCACATAGTGCTTAGCAGCATTCGACAGTAAGGCAGAGACAGCTCTTGATCTACCATGTACCAAGATCACATCATCATCTCTCACAAAGGGCAACCCAATTTCCGCTATCCGCTGTCGAGATTGTTTAGCTCTTTGTACAAACAATCGACCGTTTTCTACTAGATGCCTTCTACAGGCATCCCAGTCCCGGTACACATCGATATTTCGCAAGACAAATCGTGTGAACAGATCACAGCCAGCGGACAAACTTATCGAGTTTTTGACACTGTTCTTCAAACTTTTGGTTGCTTCATCCAAAACTTTGATCAATTCTGAGGAAGTCGACGCTGGTTAGTACGAGTCTCGCTCAGTTAAAGATACCCAGAATCTACTCACGTTGTGTAATCTTCAACAGAACCACCAAACTCTCAATTGCGGCGATGGGCATGGTCATATCAGGATCATCTTGCAAAAACTTCAGGTACGTATCCTTTATGCTGAAATTTTCAATGGCTGTTTCAGATCCCTCTGCCATAGTAATATTAATGTAAATATGTGTGAATATATAATTCAGCTCTCTGACGTGGTGTACGATTTTGCACATCATATGCGCGTTGACCCGAAAGTGTAGCCTCAATTTAAATTTTGACTCACTTGCATATCCGAAAGAAAGACTCATCTCTTGAAATTTCCTCCAATTGCAAACACGAAAATGCTACGAACTTTACGACTTTCTCCATCTTTAGCTCCAAGTCTTCGAAGGGCTTATGCCAGCCAAGCAGCTACTACTCTGAAGATTGGTCTCATTCCTGGTGATGGTATCGGACGAGAAGTTATTCCGGTGAGTATACAAAATCCAGTTTCTCTTTTCGACGTTCTCTGCTCTAACTAGGCTGGAAGACAAGTGCTTGAAAGTCTGCCAAGCTCCGATGGACTTAGATTTGAATTTGTGGACCTGGATGCCGGATTCGAACTGTTCAAAAAGACTGGAGTAGCCCTTCCTGATAAAACTGTAGACGTGTTGAAAAATGAATGTGACGGAGCTCTATTTGGAGCTGTCAGCTCCCCCTCGGTCAAGGTCAAAGGCTATTCATCTCCTATTGTAGCCCTTCGAAAGAAAATGGGTCTTTACGCCAATGTTCGACCAGTCAAATCGGTCGCCGGAGCTGCCAAACCCGTTGATTTAGTCATTGTTCGAGAGAATACTGAGGATCTTTATATCAAGGAGGAGAGGATTTTTGATGCCGAAGATGGAACCAAGGTTGCTGAAGCTATCAAAAGAATCACCGAGAAGGCCAGCGAGAAGATCGGACAGATTGCCTTTGACATTGCCCTGCAAAGACAAGCTGCTCGAGAGCTGACCACTGCTCCTTCGCTTCACAAATCTCCCTTGGTTACCATCACCCACAAGTCAAACGTACTCAGCGTGTCTGATGGTCTCTTCCGGGAAACCATCAAGAATCTCTACTCTAAGAACGAGGATAAGTATGGAGATAAGCTGAGAATCAACGAGCAAATTGTCGACTCTATGGTCTACCGTATGTTCAGAGAACCAGAGATCTTTGACGTTGTCGTTGCACCAAACCTTTATGGTGATATTTTGAGTGACGGTGCCGCTGCTTTGGTGGGTTCTTTGGGAGTTGTTCCTAGCGCTAATGTAGGTGACGACTTTGTTATTGGTGAGCCATGCCATGGAAGCGCTCCTGATATTGAGGGAGAAGGAATTGCTAATCCTATTGCTACCATTCGATCCACTGCTCTGATGCTCGAGTTTTTGGGATATACCAAGCCGGCCACCAGAATCAACGAGGCGGTAGATGCCAATCTTGCAGAAGGAAAAGTTGCTACACCAGACTTGGGTGGATCTTCGACAACCAAGGAGGTTGTGAACGATATTTTACGAAGACTTTAAAAGGGGACATCAATTTCCATACATATATATTATCCTGTAGACAATTAGGCGAAGATATATTGCCATGCATCATAATATTAGCAAATCATTCTACTCGTAATCGCTTTATATCTGGCCCCAACTCCCTTCCTCCATTCTCTCGCTCCGGTCTAAGTGGTTCATTATTCATAATACTCATAAGTCTTGTACATCTCAATTTCCAAATCTCTAAATCATTTCTCCCGTATTCAAGACCCAGCGACTCAATAATAAAATTGCCGCTCTTTTGCAACGCTTTCGTTTCTTTGGGAGGTAAATTCGGTGCGAAGTCTCTGCACCTATTCTCTGACAAATTGTATGCGGATTTAAGAAATTCTCGTAAACCCCAAGCAATACAGATAATAAATGCTGCCGTTCCCAGCTGTTCATTTATTTCAGTATTCTCAAGATGATTGAAGAGCGTTAAACCTGTACCAGACAGTAACTTATCCGCTCCATATACAACTAAATGAGCTTCTTCGATGCTCACGAACTGTAAACCCCCCAATCCAGAAAATAAAAAAATTATGTAGTCGAGATGAGCATGTAAACCTGATAAAGATATAGTCATGAAATCGAAATCAATGCTTTTCATTAGCTGAGCCAGCAGTTTTCTACGACTGGGCTTGCTTCCCTTGATGATCGTATACAAAGAATCCAGCTGTGTCGTTTCCTTTGTAAAGTCGTTCGAAATGCGGTTGCGATACACGGTTGCCTGTTTCACAGCTTCAACATAAGAACTCTCCAATAGCGATCCATGCTTCGCATAGAGCTTTGCGTGAGTATCCTTTGCTATTTTAGAGATTTCCTGCCTACCCGAAGTTTCCAATGCTACAACTGTAGTAATGCACTTGTTAGACGTCACTTGAACGAAAGAAAACTTGACACTTACCACTCGTGGATTGGCATATCCCTGCTTTAAAATCCGCTCCAGCAAATAAGTAGCTAGGAGCGATAAATTATCTTCGCTCTGAAGAGATATCTTCAAAACTGGTTCCAAGATGCTCTGTACAATGGCAGACGAAGCACCATCGGATTCTTGCTTGGCCGTGATCCCATGCAAAATGCCGACATCCACCGAGCCCTTTTTCTCTTCGAGCAAGGCGATTCTATTAGCAGTGGATTCCTCATCATTCAGATGGTCCAGGACTATCTTCATTACCACCTCTACTTCGTTGCCAGAATTTATGGCGTCGGTCATCAGTCGAAGCACATTTTCGGTCAGAAACTGTTTGGGATGGCCAATAGATACACTTCCAATATTTTTCAAACCTATTTTTCTGACTGCAGAACATTGAGATGGGGAACAGAAAACGCTTAATTTGCGTATAACCAAATCGGAAACGTCGTGAGCCGTTAAATCGAACTTTTGAAACATCTCCCAATGTTCATCTAGTGTACAGTACCTGGAGACCTGCCCCAGCAAGTGAATGAGACGTACAAGCTTTTGATCAGGCTCTTGAATGCCAGTAGCTATAGCTTGCTTCTCATATGGAAGTACCAACTTCAAACAAGAGACTAATGCTGCTGCAATTTTTTTTGTGGCACCTTTTGATACTGCCCATAGACATTGCACAGCTTCCGGGAGCTCTCTAAGATTAAACTTAGTGAGACGTGTCAATAAGAGAGCTTGCAGCCTTTCCTTGGATACTGGCACAGTTGTTTCTAGATGGCATCTCAAAGCGACTAGAGTGTAATATCCTAAAAGTGATGAAAGTGGCCTTTTATCATCGACAAGATAAGCTTCAAGAAACCTTAGGAGGCTCGAATCAATGAGGCTTCCATTTGCAGTCGCCAGAATCGATAGTACGCATAGTATTTTCTCTGATTCTTTGGTAGAAAGATCTTCCGACAGTGCATCGCTCAAGACGCTAACAGTACCGCCAGCAACTGCCAGCTTATCCTTATCAAAACTTCTCGATAATGGATTCAGCAGCTTTGAGAAAAAAGTCTTCAACAAGTGTCCCTGGCTTTCACTTCTTGTATAAACTTCATATAGCACACTCGTAATATGTAACACCTGATCACGGTACACTTGCTGCGCTTCGAGGCTGGTTACTGATCTAGATTCTCTAAATATAATATCCTTCAGGCTCGAAACAGCCAAGTCACTGACGGCAGCTTCTTCATCCTCCATTCGCCGTACAAGTCTGTCAACTATCTGTACTTGAGCGTCTTGTTCGGGCGCGGTGTTGTAGATTTCTTTGAACAATTTTACAACTCTTTTTCGAACAGCTGTTCCCGTATCATTCGATCGATCACAGAGGATCATGTAAAGATCTTTTTGTTGCTGCGGTCTCTTGGTCAGGTATTTGCCAATTATTTCTACGGCAGCATCTCTAACAAGTGGCGAGCTGTCGACCAATCGGTTTGAAAGAGACATTTGAACTGAATTCATAGAAAAGATATCCTCATTCTTATCCAACAAGTTAGAGACTAACTTGAGTGCTTTGGATCGCACGTTTACCTTGCTGTGATCCAAGGCTCCTAATATTAAAGCCAGGATTCTGTCATAATAACGAGCAATAGGTCGGTGTAATAGTAGCTCAAAATAGGCACCCATATCACCTCTTCCATCACCTTGTCTATCGGACCTATCTCGTTGCACCTCTTTAGCGACGGTATCCTTCAAATTTTCAATTTTTTGTAATGGAGCTAAAGTCGATAGAAAGGAACATAGCAAGTAGTTAGCTGCTGTACGATTCATATCCGAGAAAGAACTGCTTAGATAACTAAAGACCTCGTCAAAACAAGCTATCTTTTCACGCAACTGTTCGGAACCGATGCTAGTCATGTCTACAATCACCTTTTTGTCGCGGTGCTGTGCAAACTTGAGAAGACTGTTAGCAATTGATCCAAGGCTCTCAACAGAAAGAATCTGTGCATTCGCATGAGCGTTTTCGGATTCTAGAATGGAAATGAATCGGGAGATAAAGCAAGTTATCACAAGTTCGGCCGCCGGCCATTCCGGCAGAAAGAGAACATTCAGAAAATCCTCCATAAAAAGCTCCAAAAGAAGTCTATGAGGGTCTTCTCCCGTTTTCGTTGATTTCGCAGCCTTTTCCAGAAGGTAGTTCACTATGTAACTGCAATGTGAAGCAGCATTATCTAATGAGAGTGAAACATCTGTGACTTGGGAGGCCGAACTTTCAACATTTTTGGGAGGTGCTTCAACGCTACTCTCCACAAGAAGCAGAAGGAGAGCAGTAGTTAACTGAATATTAATCCCTTGCCTCAGCTTGAATTGTCTCGCTTTTAGTCTAGTTAACGGCAACTTCTCTATGCTAAGTAATACTTCATCCAAAATGAACTGTTGCTGTGGTTTGTACTTTCCAAAAATCTCGGCCAGCAATTTCATAGCCACAACTCTCATCGCCTCCACATTAATGGCTCCGAATGTGATGTTAGTTGACTCCGCAAATATGATCTTGGAGGAGATAAATTCTAATTTGGTAATCACCGATTCTCCAGTCTCCACAGCCTGTAGAAACGCATAGAGTTGTTCCAAGACGGTTGTAGCGCTCTGTTGTAAAGCCTTAATGAGGATTATGTTAGTCCCTTTTTTCACTCCGTCTTCTGCAGCCATGAATGGGAATATTACGCCATCCAGTGTAGCCGATATAAACTCGATAATATTTAAGAGGAGGTCTTCGCCATGAACTTTTGGAAAGCACAAAAAAGTGAGAAGGACGACACGACATGCCTTGAGAGAATTGTCAACATACTGGACTGCGACGTCGTCAATACCACTATCAAGTTTTACTGGAGATCCCTCGCCTAAAGCCCTGCCTAAGATTCGCAAAATACGAACTACTGAATCATTTTCTTCCTCATTTTGAATTTCAATTGATTGCGCCCGCTTTAAAAGATTTTCGAGGCTCGTCAGAACAGGATCCGAAATGCTTGCTTTCCCAGGTCGGACAAGCGGAAACCAGAACTTTGAGTCCTCCGCTGTGGACCCATCTGTATCGTCAGACAATATCACATCATTTATCAAATCAAAAATCAAATCCTTGATTCGGGAAGATTTCGTACTTTGATCCTCTTGAACAACAGTCTCGCTTGCCGTGACGGTGCGGTGATGCTCGAGGGTGGCTTTGGGGTCTCGCCTCTCTTGATTAAAAGATTGAGTGGATCCGTTCACTTCTAAGTATTTCATGCCAGCATAACCAAAGCTATTGTATATTTTCAATGCCGAAGAGGAAAGTACTTCATCGGGTGGAGCTTTTGCATTCTCAATCGCATCTGACGGGAACGTCAAAAAACTCATATCCTCATTCTGAATGTGACCAAGAATGTCGTCAATTGCAATAGTCGTATGAGGCAGGCCTTGATAATCCGATAGTGCATCTGCATGTATATAATTCAACGATGGAACAAACGCTGGCTGACCCAATGCGGTCGATGCTAAAGTTAGTTGATGTTGTTCACGCTAGTTGATACAGTTTCTTTTATTGCTTACGAAGTTGTACCGGCAGCAGCGACACAAGAGGAGTATGTGAGAGTCCATCTTGCAGCGGAGTCCTTGTTTTTCGACCATCTGTCATAGCTCAAACCAGAGAGGCAACAGATTTACTCTATTGCACTTCTATAAAGCGTCCAGGTGGGTGTTACTACAAGCTACTCTACAATAGTGATACGTTATATTGTTAAATAACTAACTTTAACATTTTAGCTATAACATAGCGAAGATGCGGCTTTATCAGGCGCATAATTCCATGCACGATAAATAAAAGGAAAACCGGAGGTACGAATTTGACATTTTGATAATGATAAAATGTTACGTGGGCCAGATAACTATAAAGAAACACTCATTATTAAAACATATTACTCGTAAATGCAAAAAATCATTACAATCCCGCCGTCTAAAGGTTAAGCTTCGACAGACGTATATCCTCGGGCGTATATATTGCCAACTCAGGAAATAAATTACCCATTAGCAGATCCACCAGCTTATACAATAGTTGTTTGTTTGCAAACTGATTGCTGAACATATCCAGAATATCCTCTATCTGTTCGTTTACGTCCGCTCCAAGAAATAAATATTTGAATTGGTCTGGTAATAAGTCTTTTATCGTACTGACCAGTCGCTTTCTGGTTTCCAGTTGTTCATCTTCGGATGGAACAGGACGTCCAGGTCCTAGATATCCATTAGGAAACAAAACTGTACGTATAGTTGTGAGAATCTTGATAATTGTTTTCTCTTCCTGAATCTTATTTCGCAAAGTAGTTGAAACAAATTCTGTAGAAATTGCAGCCAGCTTTCCTCGTCGAAATGGCATACCAGCAACATGGATCGTAGAGGCTAATAGGGGATTTCTTGATTCAAGTTCCAAAATATGAAATACAAAAGGAAATATTGCACGAACAGCAAGCGGCGTAGGCTTTTCCGCTCGCTTTTCATAAGATGACAGATATGATGCCGATGCTGTAACCAACCGACCAGAAAATGTGACCACAGACGAAGCGATTTTGATCATTCTGTGATAATATTCCACCATTTGCCCTGACATTGCGTTGGAATAGTATTTGGACTTTGGTTGTATGGACTCCTCAGACAGCGAAGTAGAAGGCAGCCTGTTGGCAGGTAACAGAGTCATTAGCAATTTTAGTAAAACATCATAAACCATCCATGGTTCACTAAGCTTGATCAGGTTCTGCAAAACTATATCCTTCATGATAGAGCAAACAAATGCTCTAGCACAGGGAGATGCTAGCTCCTGTTTGTTTAAAGACATACTAGCCAAACCTCTGCTCAAAAGCGTCAAGTATAACTGTTCGTCGGCATTGTGATAGTCCAGTGCAGGATAGGTGGATTGTATATTTCCAGAGGAGAAGCGAAGTCTTATCTTCTCCACGCTCTGCCTATAATCAGTCAAATGCATGTCCAAAAGGCAAGGAATGTCATCCAAAATTAAACTGTCTAAATCGATCTTTTGCAGCCGTTCGATCAGCAAATCTACAACTTCAGAAGTTGCCTCAACAAGCTCGTTGATAAACTTAGAATCATCTATAATCTCAGAATGCCAACTGCGTACGAACTGGCGTAAGAGTAGCCCTATAAGCGCATATAATTCTCTGGCCACATCTTCCGAGCAGCGCAGCCTGGGCAAGCCACTTCGCCAATCTTTCACGAGAAGGCTCCTATTTATAAGAGCATCCACAGATGATGCTTTTGTGGACATCGCTCTCTTGCATCCCAAAAAGATTTCCACAAAAGACTTGTGGTGATGTAGATGTTATTGTGATGGTCATAGATATTTGTCGAAGTGAGTGTGTAGAGTTCACCCCTGCGTCTTCACAGGTTAACCCGCAAGAGGGTTCTGTAGTCACCATAATTGAACAGTCGAATTCACATGTTCCATACCAACCAAAGAACTATCCTCTTGCATTGCATCTTAAGTTATCTATTTATCTTTTAATAATAATTAATTTATTCATCATGGAGGACATATTGACGTCGTTCGACTCTATCAAGGAAAACCTGTCTCCTGCAATTGTCGTTGATTTGATTCAACGCGCGATATCACGGAGGGGCCTATACAGTTTTGCTGAAATATATCATGTAATAGCCAATAAAGTATCGACAAGGCAGGAACTGCAAGTGGAGCTTGTTTCGAGCTGGCTTCAGTTACTCTCTATTTTCACGTATGGAACATGGCTAGATTACAAGACCCAAAGTTCTGTGGGATTAGAAGATCCGGCACAAAAGAAGCTGAAGCAATTGACTCTAGCTTCGATGGCTAGCCAGTCGTCACGGCTCAGTTTCAACGATTTGACCGATCAATTGGAAATTGAGAGGTCTGAATTAGAGAAATTTATCGTTGAAACCATGTATGAAGGATTGATTACAGGGAAGATCAATACGAAACTAGAATATGTGGAAATAAGCCATGCTCAAGGTCGTGATCCAGACTCAGCGAGACTTGGTACTATGTCAGAGATCTTGCACCGTACCGGTACGAAAGCAGAATCGATTATGAGGAAAACAACACAATATATTGAGCATTCAAGACGTGAAACCGCTGCTCAAGAAACTAAGCTGAAGTCCTATACAGAACATCTCGAATCTCTTGGCCCAGATGGAGCTACTCAAGTAAATAAAAAGTGAAATCTAGAACGGGGCAACCTTCTTCTTCTCTTCAACTTAGTACTATCGCTATGTTTTTTTCTTTACTTATGCATTCCAGACCTTTCTCAACGTTTCGGTGATACCGACATCATTGGTTTCGAACTCATACAGAGCGTACAATGCCAGGGCCGAACCAGTGTATAGAGCATAAATAGATAAATTATGAAAGGTCTTGAATTGTCGCTTAGGGATGTAATCAATTATGGAGCTTTCAAAGCCAATATGAGAATGGACAATCAAAAGAGATCCTAATGTAGCGTCCAAAACTGGTGATAGTGATCCAGTAGCAAAAGGAGCAATTATAATCGGGACAACTCCTAAAGCTACAATCCTTTCAAAAGACCAGTGGAAAGAACCATGAACTTTATCGGCTGGAGGGACCGAGACAGCATCATTAACGCTTCCTTGGATAACCTGGGGTCCTTTGCCGAAACCGAATGATCGTCGGGCACAAGCCGTGGCAATCAGCGCGCTGGGAGCTCTTCGTGTAATGCTAGGTGCCAAATAACTTCGAATCATTGTTTTTGTAATTATACTTTGTTGTCCAAGATCCGTCTCGAGTTATAAAGTGTGTGGTTTGATCCTAGGTTTTTTGACTCGAGCTCGTACGCTCACAATAATTCTACAGTGGGAAGATCTCGGCGGGTAACTCTGCATTAGCCCGTCGCTGATTGGCTGGTTGGGACCAATCAAACGATGCTAACTTTTTTATACTTCCGTAATATTTCAAGACACACCTTGAAATTTGCACAGACCGAAAACTCGGGAATTGAAGAAGAATTGTACAACTACAAGTGCATTTTGATACATAAAAATAAAGATGTCTGCACTTCTCAGATTGTCCCGGGCAGCTCCTGTTCGATCGGCTAGGCTCATGCGACGAGCGCTTTCTACATTTGAAGTCGCTTATCCCAAGACTGAAACTACGACTTTGGCTAATGGGCTCACTGTCGCCACTGAGACTTCGCCGTTGGCTAAAACCGCTACTGTGGGTGTGTGGATCGATGCCGGCTCGAGGGCGGAGCACGAGTACAACAATGGAACTGCCCATTTCCTCGAGCACTTGGCCTTCAAGGGAACCAAGAACCGAAGTCAACAACAACTGGAACTGGAGATCGAGAACATGGGTGGCCACTTGAATGCTTATACTTCGAGAGAAAACACTGTATTTTATGCCAAGTCTTTGGAGCAGGATGTTTCCAAAACTGTCGATATTTTGTCTGACATTCTTCAGAACTCCAAATTGGAAGAGAACGCCATCGAGAGAGAGCGAGATGTTATTCTCCGGGAGTCTGAGGAAGTAGAAAAGCAATACGAGGAAGTGGTTTTCGACCATCTGCATGCGGTCGCTTTCCAAGGACAGCCCTTAGGAAGAACCATTCTTGGTCCTCGAGAAAACATTTTAGACATCACTCGAAACGAACTGTCCAACTACATTAAATATAACTACAAGGCGGATCGAATGGTTCTGGTGGGTGCGGGTGCCGTTAAACACCAAGAGTTGGTGAAGCTGGCTGAAAAGCACTTCGCTAACTTGTCGGCCTCCGCTAAGCTGGTCGCTCCTGGTGCTGGATCTCGAGGTCCTAATGATGTTCCCAAGTTCGTGGGATCGGAGGTTAGAATTCGAGATGATACTTTACCTGTTGCTCACATTGCCATTGCAGTTGAGGGTGTCTCATGGTCTTCGCCTGATTACTATACTGCACTGGTTGCTCAAGCGGTCATTGGCAACTGGGACAGAGCGCTTGGAACTGCTGCTACCCAAGGTTCCAAGCTTAGCGGAATCGTTTCTCAGAACAATCTCGCTAACTCCTTCCTATCCTTTTCAACCTCTTACTCTGATACTGGATTGTGGGGAATCTACCTGACTACCGAGAACAAGACACAAATTGATGATCTTGTGCATTTTACCTTGAAGGAGTGGAATAGACTCTCGGTTTCAATCTCGCCCGCTGAGGTTGAGCGAGCCAAGTCCCAGCTTAAAGCTTCTCTTCTTTTGTCTCTGGACGGCACTACTGCTGTCGCTGAAGATATCGGCCGACAAATTGTCACCACTGGTCGACGGCAAACCCCTCAGGAGGTTGAGAGAAGCGTTGATGCTGTGACTGTGAAGGATATCAAGGCCTGGTCTCAAAAGTATCTGTGGGACAAGGATATTGCTATTGCTGCATTGGGCCCTATCGAAGGATTACTAGATTACCAGCGAATCAGAGCCGACATGAGCATGATGAGATGGTAAAAAGTCCTATGTAGAAAAAGACAGCATAATAAGATGATAATTTCCCTATTCATTAAACACATTATTGCCATATAAGTTTATACCATGTACATATCTTCCTCGTCTTCGGCTGCGTCCTCTTCATCCTCTTCCTCTATTTGTAAATCATTAAATATGCTTGTCTGCGGTACACGTTTCATAATCTGTGGAGGTTTAAAAACAGGACCAACTTTTTCAATCCATCGTGAACGCTTCTCTAATAATGCACGGACACCTGATTTCTCTACGGCCGAAACAGTATTGATGTGCGGTTGGGCCGAATTGAGCTTCTTCTTCTTGGCTTTTGGATTTCTCAGCCTCTTAAGATATGCCTGGTCCACTTGCTTGTCTAAGTCGTCGAGAATCTGGGAGTATTCTTGATATGCCATTTGTTCTTGAACAATAGGAACCAGACGCCTTTTGCACGCTTGATTTAACCTACATGCAGACTTCAACTTCTTTTGCAGCCCACGCATCTCTACACAGATTTCGTCTTCCTCTGTTCCATTGACCCAGTCTATTTCAAAGTCTTCATCATCGGGCTGTCGCGAGTTAGCTGCGAATTGTCTTCGTTTCCTCTCTTCTCGAAGGGAAAGATTTATGTCCAAAATTCCCACGTATCGAAACTCTCTCTTGAGGCGTTCCTCAAGAGAGTTATAATCAGCCTTGACAGCACTAACCTTCCAGCCCTGTTGATCAAACGTACTGGCATTCTTGGTTGGCGTGTCTGCCGAGTCACCTTCCGGACGACTTTCTTCCTCCTTCTCAGGCCCTTCACGCATCAATGCTGACAAAAGCCGAGACGCCAGCGGCCCGCATGAAATATCTTCTGTCTCCAAAATATCGTCACTGATCTGGTCCTCGCTCCCTCTAGGAACCAGGCTAGTCGTGTTATCCTCCTGCGGAACAGGAGAGATAGAGTACCCCGCATTTGCTCCGTCTTCATCAGCCCATACGTCAGTATAAATAGGTCCTAGTGGTGGTATAATGTAGGGAGATATCTGTTGGCGAGTATAACTCCCTTCAATCCCCACTGTCTTTTGATTTAAAAAGGAAAGGTCCTCTTCTGTGAAGTTTCGAAAATAAGGTTCGATATATGAAGCGAACGTAGTGAACTGGACCTGATTAGCGGGCTTTGCCCGAGTAAAATCTGCATCAGGAATTTCGCCCGGTAACAGGTCCTTTAAATCTCGAGTCGGGTAGGACGCGACGCCGTATTTTTTCTTTAAATATTCCACTCCACTGTGTGGCAGGCCGTCCTCGGCAGATTCGTCGAAGAGTCCCAAAGCAGCAATAGGGAGAGTTTGAGCTTCGACGAACTCAGACTTCGGATTCTTCTCATATTCAACGGACTGACGATGTTCAGACTGCAGAGGTATCATGTTTTCAACCTCCTCTTCTTTCACAGTCCCATTGGGTATCTCTTTCAGTTCAGGTCCGCCTCTTGTAGCTTGTTCAGCTTGCAGAAGGTCGAGAACCACATTTAGATTCTCATAGTCTCGCTCTTCTAAGGCTAACTTTTTCCTATTGCCTTGAGCTAGTACCTTTAGCTTTTTTTCTATCGTCGATAGCGTGCCCTCGTCGACATTAGCATCCTCCCCAGGCAATGCGGCAACAATACTTGCATAAGCTTCATTTTGGAATCCATCGGACAAGCTATCGGACAGCTCTGCATCACTTCCAGAATCTGCATCAAATGTTTTGCCTGAGCGCGGCCTTCCTCGTGCCTTATACTTTCCCTTACTGCCAGCCATTTGCAGTAAGCATTAATATCGCGATCTCTGTATGAAGTATCAGTTGCATAGGCGATGTTCAACGACAGACAGGTTACGCTTTCCAGGCCAGAGTCCGGGTAACCTTCATGCTACGCTAAATTAACGTAAGGAAATACGCGGCGTGGAATTTCGTGGGGAGTTGTTCAGCCTCTGTGGGACTTTTGGAGGGGGATGGCTCCCAGCCCCTTTCAATTAGAACGGCCATGCTGAAAAATACCGCGGCTTGTTGTTGGACCCCCGTTCTAAAACCAACAATAGGATAAAGAAGAAGCATATGCGTAACCCCATAGACGCGTCACCACAACAACAATTCCAAATGTCAACCGAAGTCGCGTTAGAAGCTCTCAAGATAAAGAGAGATGCAGTAAGTATAACATATTTTTAAAAAATGCGAAAAACTATCAGAACATACAATTTTAACTCAAGCTTATAAGCTCTTTGTTCAGTCTAGCCAAAGCAGCTCAGGAAAGTTCCAATGCAACTATTGATTTTTTCAATTCCATCTCTGACGGTGGGGATCATTCAACAGGTCATTTAGCCAATGTTTTGAACTCCATTGGAACTGCTGGTGCTGAGATTGCAAAGGCTACAGCTCTTGCACAAGCAGTTGGCGTTGACGAGAAGGTTCTAAATGGAAAACGCAAGAGAGCTAAAAAGGCACCAGTTGACCCCAATGCCCCAAAAAAGCCTCTAACTGTCTACTTTCTATACAAGTCTGAGGCGCGTAGAATTATCAAGGAAGAGCGAGAAAAGAAAGGAGAGCCACCCCTTGGTAATGCTGAAATGACAACCGAAATCACGAAGCGATGGCACGCCCTGAGTGAGGATGAAAAAGAGCCTTGGAAGAGACTTTATCAGAAGAAATTGGCTGAATATACATCAGAAAAGCTACAATACGAAGACAAGAAGGCTGCGGGAATAAAGGGAGAAATAGCGCCATCTGTGCCTGTTGAGGATGAAGATGAGGATATTGAAGACGTGACTCAAGATAGCGATGAGAAAGCAGTTGAAACTAGCCCCTCGAAAAGCCCCAAGAAGAAGAAGAGAGAGGCAGAGAAGGAAGAAAAGCCCAAGAAGGATAAGAAGAAGGACAAGAAGAAGAGGAAGTCGGACATTGGTGTTTAATAAATCACTCTATCATGTACAACAGGTTAATATTTACAGTAATAATGTATTATAGGTGAGGCAAGCGAATTTTTTTTGGCGTTGATTTGGCAATAATACCGTATTATCGGCGTCGCTTTTGCATCAATTTGACAAACGATCGGTTAACAATTGCAAGTTTGTGTTGGTTTACTTTTTTCTCAAATCCAGGACTTCTTCCTTGTATGGCGCTTAGGATTTCTTCAGAAAGCCGTACTGAAAAGTCTTTGCTCGGCCTCTTGTGAGCGGCATCGAGGATCCAAATCCAGGCCTGGCGTAATTTTTGACGTTCCGAAAGCGGGACAGGTATGAGTTCCGCCCTTGCTCCTCCGTCGGTGAATCTGACCAGCTTTACGAGGGGAGCCATTTTTTCTAAAACCTCTTTGAGCTGGGCAACCGAATCCTGCCTAGTTTTCAGATGCACCAGATAAAGTGCCTGGGAAAGCATCTTTTGAGCTCTTGCTTTCCTTCCATGACGCATAATTACGTTGGCCAGGAAATCCACAGTTTCATCCTTTTTAGGAGGAATAGGGATGCCTTTCAACTTAATTTGTTGCAGCTTCTGTTCCTCGCTTGGCTCAAACTTCTGCTTTTCTCTTGCATTAACCAGGTGTCTCACGATGTTGAAATCCTCTTCCGACCCGGGCGGGGCCATTATCTTGCTCGCATTGAACTCGCCATTCGCCAGAAACTCTTTTCGCAACTCTTGCATGGCAGTGATCCAGTTTTCTGCCTCTTTATCGGCCTCCTCTTGCGAAAGAGGTTTATTCAACTGCATTTCTCGAACTCCTGTCAGAAGTTTTGCAGAGTGATCTAGCAGTGGCTTTTTGGATCCCGTTTCTTGGAACAGAGCCGAAGAAGTATGGAAATATGACCTTGTCGCATTAAATAATATTTTACTTCGTAATGATTGACTTATCCTATTCATCATTTTTGTGTTAGTTTCCAGGCCGGTTATGGAGGTGCCTAGACGAGTACTTTGATGCTTAAATTTTGTGTAGTAAAAGTTGCAGGTTATTGGGACGAAAAATTAGTGGTCTCGAAAATTTCACTTTTTTAACTTGTCTACACACCACCCCGTTGAGATCAACTAAAGAAATATTCGGGAAATATGACTCGAATTGGACGGAAATGTTTCCCACTGATTAGGAACCTACACAGGGAATTTAGTTCGAGTTGCTATGCTCTTCAAAACAGATCTTTAAGTCCCGAGGATATACTGGCCGAAGGACTTAAGAAGATGGAGAAGAAAGGGTATCGCAAATCTGAAGCGGATGCTGAAGCTTTATTAGAAGCAGGCAGAGAATTAGGAATATCTGAGAAGGATGTACGGAAGATTTATGATCAAATCGATCTGAAAATGTCGATGCCGTATTCAAAGCTGAGTCCTGGAGAAAAGGCTAGAGTAGATGAACAGGACCTCAAGGTGTTCAGGACTCCCAGCGTAGATAAAGCGCATGATTCCTTTGAATACGATGATGTACCTAGTCTTGGACATTTACAGCTTCAAGATCATAGAAGTCAAAGACACTATAATCGTGTGGCTGCCTACGAACTGCCTCAGCTATCAAGTATGTTCCTTCCTCTGTCGAACCGGTTTGTTTTACAGTTCCCGTACTAACAAGAATTTTGTACACAGTATACAGCTCCAACTTCGAAAGATGTCCTTCAGTTCACATATAGAGTCTATCTCGGAGAAGAACATCCGGCCAGCAGGGTGGTGACCCTGAAATTCGACCCCCGGCGACTGGGCTTGACTGCCACCGAATTACATAAATTCCTTCTACTTGCAGGTGTCAGATACGATTATACAAAACATCTTGTGACGATGAGTTCGTCGAAATTTCCAGAGCAGGCTCAGAACAAGAGATATTTGGGGGACCTTCTCAACAAGATGCTTCAAGCTGCCCAGGATCAGACTGATAGCTTTTCTGACATTCCCCTCGAAAACAGACATATCCGAGCAAGAGAGCGTCGTAAGAAGTCCATGTATCCTGACTTTCCTTTTCCCGAAGCTTGGAAACGACCTCAAGATGCTCCCAAACCTAAACAAGACGCCATCTCAAAACTGGAACAGCTTGCCCACCAGGCTTAGACTATATATATGCCATTTTGTACATAATTAACATTTGCTCATTACCGCAACTCATGTAATATTAGTGTTCTTTACACCTTTCGTCGTATCGTTAATCTTGTGGGAGTTCTCAAGGTTCCATGCCATCTTGAGAGTAGCCATATTACTCTTTTCCCTCTCTTTATTAGCCAATTCTACTCATCTAAAGATTGGCGTGATTGTGGACTCAAGCTCTCAGGCAGCCCAGTGTCCACGACCCAAGAAATATCGCTGAGCACCACTGTTGGTTTCTCTGAATCGACTGGGTTTTGGCTCTTGTCCAAAGCGATCTCTTCCTCCATATCCAACGGATAATAGTCATTGATTCTCGAACTGACAGAGAGGACAGCGATTAACGCCCTAAGGTATTTGTACACGAAAGGGCGCGAGTATTGAGCGTTCGGATCTGTAAGTAACTCCGCTGTTCTCTGCATCGTAAAAGGTAACCCATCCTTAAGAAGTGTTTCTATCTGACTCTGCAAGTCGCTGACTGTAACAGATTTCCGTGTGAGCGGATCATCGAATGCAGAAGAACTTGGCTCAAAGTTGTTCTCGATAATTTCCTGAAGTTTCGCGTTTATTAAGTTGGTGATTTCATCCCAATGTCCCTCAAATCGGAGGTGATCCTTCACATTTCCTCCCTTAGCTGACACCTCTAGAAACGTATCAACTAGTTAGAGTTGGTCGTGTTACTGTGGTCTTTTATTTGACTTACAATCCTTTTGCTCTATTGCCATCCTCATAAATGTGTGTGGTGTGGTTGGGATATGCAGTTAGATTAGAAGTTGGGATCTTCAATGTATGTGCGCACCTTCTTTTCTGCAAAAACTTGGCCCTACAAAAATGATAAGTCGTTCTCTGTGTTCACGAACGATAGCTAGCAGTCGACCCACAAATGCTTTAAATTGGTTTTCAAGTAAAACTAATGGAGTTGTTGATTTGGCTTACGAAATGCACTCTCCACCGGGGAATGGAATTCAAAGAGAACCTATTGTCTTTTTACACGGGCTCTTTGGATCGAAGATCAATAACCGAACCGTTAGCCGGTAAGAGTCTTTTGAATTCTGGATAGTATCTACTTTATTAACAAGCGTACTTGCTCGAGATTTGCAAAGAGCAGTTTACTGCCTGGTATGGTATTACAGGGTTCTCAGTGGTGCAAAACTAATAAGGATTTAAGAAACCATGGGGATAGCCCACATGAAAAAGAGCACAATTATCCATCCTTAGCAGCGGACGTGGAAAACTTTATTCATCAGAAACGCTTGGGCCCAGTTATAGTTATTGGCCATTCGATGGGTGCCAAAACTGCAATGGCACTCTCTCTTACAAAGCCGGAAATGGTGAGTGCGCTGATTGCCGTTGATAATGCTCCCACGGATAGTGTCTTGCACTCATCGTTCAGAAAATATGTAGACGGGATGAAAGAGATTGAACGAAAGAAGGTCGACTCGACGAAGGAAGCCTACAGCATTATGGCCAAGTATGAGCAGTCAATACCAATCCAGCAGTTTCTACTTTCTAACCTGCGGAAGAATCCGCAGAGCGGCCACTACTCTTTTCGCATTCCGGTAGACATTCTTGCCTCATCTCTTGGAGAGCTGGGTGATTTCCCTTACCATCCCGATGACTGTCGCTATACCGGTCCCACACTTTTCATTCGAGGCAGTGAGTCTCCTTAGTAAGTATCATTTATTCGATCCTAGTACGCTGATTTTTTATGCTGACTAGTGTTGCCGATGAGTATCTACCTGTAATAGGTCAGTTCTTCCCGAAATTCGTCTTGAAGGATGTAAAAGCTGGACATTGGGGTAAGTTTATATGTGCCTTTTGTTTTGTGCGTAAAACTAACAGAGTTATTTCTGAGCAGCCTCAAGAGTTTCTACGGATCACCAAGGAATTCATTCTTGATAACAGTGATTAGCGCTTTGACATTTCAAATAGATTAAATATAGAGTTTTGTAGATAGCTCATGTCAATCGTACGACTATCAGAGATCTCCGGGGCTAACAGGTGTGCCTGCATTTTTAAGTCGATCATTTATGCAAGTGCGCCCTTCCCCTGCACGATTGTCACTCATGTTTTACACTTACGGCATAAAGCTAATTCCGTGGTGTGTAATTAGCGCCATATGGTGAAACTCTCGCTGCTCCCCTGATTTCCGTTGGTATGAGATATCGAGTAGGATGGTGGTATTATTTCGTGGCTCGTCTTGGAGTCTCCCCTTCTTTTTGACGATTGTTATATCGGCTGTGGTCGTACTCTCATTTCTTGGTTATACATTCGGCGTGTTCGAGGCCAATATTCATGGAAATGCCTCCGGTACTCCAGAGAGTCGAACTATACCTACATATTTGGCGCTATTCATTTTCGCTGAGGTATGTGTGTAATATTTTCTCTATCAGATCCGTCTTTCTAACTAGATATATCAGATCCTGATTTCATTTGAAGGCTTGTATCGCAAAAATACTATTCAGGTAAGGCTCTTTTTTAGTCGGCATATGACGATCTTCTAACTTTAGGTGATAGGGCTCTGCTTTTTCAATCTAGCTATGATGGTTTATGCCAGTCTACAATATGACCAAATCAAAAATGCTATTGAAGTGCTCACTAATGACAATCTTTATCAATTAAACGGATGGGGATGTAAGTACAACAATTGTTACTATTTGTCGTGTCATGACCTTCTAACAAACAGTGATGCGTGCGTTCTTGATCGCTATCCCTGCTGTTACGGCTGCTGCACTAGTAGTTGGATCCCTCATTGCTTATAAGCTTTATTTGGAGTTCGGTTGGTCGATATACAAACATGTTGGAGCAGACCTTCGTTTGAAACGCCGCTATCTGGCGTATTTGGTATGTCAGAATTCTTCTTTCTTTTATGAGCGTCTTGATACTAACAGCAGATCTTTATTACGCTCCTCAAATTTGACTTCTTTTTCTTCTTAGGATTTACAATCCAATTCGTTGTTATTGTGTTGAACATCAAGGACGTTGAATTTGCTCTTACTATCGCAGTGATTCCTTTAACAATCATATTTCTCTACATAACGCTAATTTGCGTGAAACATGAGAGTACGGTTGGTATGAGCTTTATGATGGTTATATTCTTCGCAGGTTTGGCCTACTTCTTTTTCAAGCTCGTGAGAATGTATCAGCCGTCTGAGGAGCATAAATATTTAGCAACTCGAAAAACTTTGACAACCTTTGCCGTGATAACGATCTTATTATTGGCTCTCACGATAGTAAATGCTATAGTCTGCACTAGGAACTTTGGCTATGGGCTGAAGGATGTCATCAATGGGAAGTCGAGCTCCGAGCCTGAAGTCGAAAAGCTGTTTCCCTTAAATCCAATGCATCTCAACAACAGTCAAGCCTATACTCGAATGACTATAGAATAACGATCCGAAAATGACAATAAAGCTGCCGGCTGGTCCGTCAGCGAAAGCATAAAAACATCCTTTTCGTTAATGTGTTACAATCCTTTTCTCCATAGTTCAAGTACACTTTCTAGTTAGATAACCTGGAGTTAGTTAGCTATACATACAATCTATAGACATTTGGACAAGCAAAACTCAGTACGCAATACAGTAGCAAATAGTCAGCTATAATGTTGATGGATTCAAAATTCGAAAATTTGTCGCCTTTAAGTATGGGATTGATTTATTGGGGTAACTTTAGCATTGCACAAATTGTCGCAGAGGCTCAGGGGAATTCAAGGATATCATTCCTGCAAACAAAACGTAAAGAGATGGCTAGATTGTGTTGTGTAGCCTAATAAATCCATGGTTCTTGGCACCTCATCTGGCGGCCAATCTTAGAAAGAGACAGCTTCTTTTACATTTCAGAACATATAACTACTTGAGTTCGAATCAAATGCAGATAGTATCAAAGACTGAACGAACGACAAATATGGCTCAGGATCGAGGACATTGATTCGATCTCGCATCTTCAGTTCAAGCGTTCGTATTCTATACTATCAGTGAACACGTTACAATGCATTTTAACAACCACTCATTCTTGAAGTTAAACCACTTACCAGTTCAGCTGATACCCATCATGGTTTCAAGCATTCAGCACCACTACGGAAAAAAAAAGGAACCATTAGGAATCGAACAGTAAACAAAACATTAAATATGTACCATCCTCAGTATCACAAAACCAACCAAAAAAGTAAACATGCCACCAAGAAGAAAGAATTGCCTAATACAACCACCGATGTTAAATAGAGTAACGTACATGTATCAAAGAATAAAAATACCAAATAGAGCAATTCAGGTAAACAACCGCTCCCAACCGCGAATTCAGTCAAATCATACAAGTAGTCGAGTGCTCTAACTCATACCACATATCTTGGTAATCAGCTAACAAACTGCCACAAACTATCTATCTATTTGGCATACAGAGCGCTTTTCCCTCCCGTAAACAATTCCATACAAACCTGAAGAAGACTTATTACTACCCAGATCAGCAATATCGTAAACCAGAAAGTGATTAGTCGACAAAAACGTTCCCCACCCAGTAGGCCTCCCATTCTTAGGAGAAATCTAACTTACCTCCACAGTATATAACAGGACTACCAAGCTTGACTACGTTTCAGCGATTCTTTAAGTTTGATAGTTCAAAGTTACAAAAGAACCTATTCTTCTTCCATTTCCTAGTAGTATTATTCAATCACTCATCACTATTTCAATGTATTAATTAGAAATTACTAAAATCGGTAATTCAGACGTCGCGTGTTGTGTTTCTCCATGTGAACTTCCCAACTGGGAAATTTTACTTCTTAGTGAAAACTACGTGATAGCCCTAAGCGACACTGTTTAGTGACCGAAACTGAAGTTTAGGGGGAACTTTTGCTACTGATCAATAGATGTTTGAAAAAGGTCTGTCTATCTTGAAGAGGTGATATATGTCACGGTATTGGGAAGAAAAGAAGATTGAGATAAGAGTTCTCATTTGGTGATGCCATTTCAGTTATCGGTATTTGGGGCAAAGTAATCGATCATATTAAACCCTTCTTTTCTATCCTCTGTATTAGTATTTTTTCCTGTTTGGGGCATCTCCTCGATATTTTATTTGGTTATTTAGAATGCTAAGATTAATCAGGAAATTTCGAGTCGAGATATTTCGAATCAGGAAGTGAGAGTTTTTGGAGTACTCGTGCTTATCAGCCCTAACCCTTGGTGCTATGTGAGTTCGATAATACCAAATTTAATATGTTTATGGAAAATAGAATTATGACCAAGAGTAATCGTCAGTTAGATCCTCCTGTGTTTATAAATACGAAATAATGAGGAAGAATTCGTAGCCAGCAAAATGATCAATCTGTAACCGCGTCGAAGGTACGGACGAAATTATGGCAATTTGATAATGATCTTACCAGCCGCGCTGCCTTTCTCTGATTTCTGAAGTGCTTCAATAGCATCGTCCCATTCAAAAATCTCATCAGTAAGGACTTTAACTTTTCCCTCATCGATCATATCAACAACACGACGGAGTCGTGGTCCATCGGCTGTTAGTAAAAATACGTGATAATTTACGCCGTAATATTTCATCAGCTGTTCCATGGGCCAGCTGGCAGCATTCAGGGCCCATCTGGCCACGGTGCTTAGATTTGGAATTGCTTTGGCAAGTGCGTGGCCAGGTGGAAGTGCGGCAATCGATACCAAAGAGCTTGACGGATCTTGGTTAGGTTTTAGGATTTTAAGCTCATTTCGCACATCGCCCATTGTATCAAATACAAAGTCAATATCAGAAAGGACATCTGTGTAATTTTCTTTTGAATAATCGATAACGTTGATCCCTGGTACAAGCTCTTTCACTTTCTCCACTTTCGAGGTAGAAACCGTCGTATAAACCTCGAGATTGTAAACATTTTTCAATATTTGAATAGCGAAAGAACCACAACCCCCAAGACCCGCGGGGACGAAAGCCTTCTTATAACCTTTACCTTCTATCTCGCACAAATCTATACCGGTCAGAACAGTTTCTCCAACCAAAGGGATCCCCGCTGCTTCCACTAGAGGCACAGATTTGGGAGCATGGCCTAAAATACTTTTGTCAATTATGAGCTTCTCTTGGAAAGACCCCGGTTGGGCAACTCTACCTAATACTTGATCTCCAATTTTAAAATCTTCGACAGACGTGCCCACTGCTTCTACAATTCCAGAAAAATCATATCCCGTTGGAATTGGAAATGGCTTTGAATCAAAGAGTCTTAACATGCCTTTGGCGATTTTGATATCAGCGGGGTTGATAGATACGGCTTTAACTTTGCAAAGAACTTCACTATCGCCCAACATATCACTGGTCGGCGTCGGCAATTCAATAAAGGCAAATGCCTCGGCTGGGTTACCATATTTCTGAATTGCGAGTGCTTTCATTTTCAATGTACGATTCTATATCATAAAAAAGCTTGGATTGTTCTTGTTCTGCTGTGGTGGTGCCACTTTTAATTTCAGTAGAAGGGATACTGAACAGCCAATTATAGATGCAAGTTTCGGTGCTTTGCTGGAGCGGCACTGATACTTATGTTCGATGTGAGCTATGTCTTTTGATAATCTGACAGTTCGATCTTCAAAGCAGGTCAAGCAAGTAAATCGGTACAAAGATATTCTAGATGAGGGATAACCTGACGCATACCTATGTGCTTACATAATCATGGACATATTGAATAGCTGTACAGAATTGCTCACAACCAATCTACAAGCTCCTCGTAGCTGAGGATCAGTATCAAGCTTAAGAGTCCACTACATTAATATATTCCTCATTCGACTGCTTTTTGAGATCAGAACTTCATACACGTTACGATAACTCGCGAATCAATTATGTATCCGCTAAACCCTTTTAGGAATGCATGATGGTGATCCTGGCAAATAAGATGGGCAAGTTAAAAATAATATTCATGGAATTTTTCCGTTTGAATAATAAGCGATTGGCTGCAAATAAGGTTTTGTGCAAACCCATTTTTACCATCAACTGCTTTTTTCACATCTCCATTTCTTTAAGTATTAACCGAGCCAAATTCATATGTACATTCGGTTAATTGCAAAGACAAAAACCTTGTCTTTGATCGACATCGGGATATCTTGGGCTGCCCGACGCAGCACTAGGTGTACGTAAGATCGTGATTGGCGCATAGATCGGCGCATCCTCTCATCAAAGACTTAACTTATCAACCCCTAGCAGCCTATTGTTTCGAAGCTAACTATCAATAAATAGATTATATTTGGGTGTAAAAACGGGAGGTTATCTGTCGCAACCATGATGTCAGTGATATCGCCTTCCAGTGTGATAGAATCACCGGCAGTGCTTGCCAGGAAGATAAGGAACAATAGCGAGAAGCGGAAGAGCGGAGGGGGCCATTCGTTTGCGACAAATTTGAATAATCAAAGCAGAGTGACTTTTGTCCAAAAACAAGACGAGAAACTGAACAAACTCGCTCATTTTGCGCCAGTTCATGTGAAAGATGAAGCTTCGCTTCTATCCCATGATAACAAAAAGACAGCTTCTTTTTCAGGGTTCCAAAATCTGGCGATGATAGCGCTGACAGTGGGAAATGCTCGGCTAATCATCGAGGATTACAGGAAGTATGGCTTTATTATGACTTTCTATCGAATTGGAATCTCGCAGCATGATTTGAAAATCGTGTCAAATTTATTGTTGATGACACCACTGCACCTGCTGTTTGCTTTCGGTATCGAGTACTTTGCTTCAATGTCCCTCCGGCCCAATGTCCCACACGAACCCAAACAACTCTGGCGAATATTCGCTGTTCTTCATGCTATAAACGCTGCACTTTCCCTAATGTTGACAAGCTATGTTGTTTATTCGTATGTCGACCATCCCTTTGTTGGCACCATAAGTGAATGCCATGCAATAGTGCTGTGCTTAAAGTTGTCATCTTATGCACTGGCTAACCGTGACTTGAGAGATTCTTATTTAAATGGAGATCCAGTCCCACCTATTTATAAAGCATGCCCATATCCAAGAAATATCTCAATTGGAAACCTGCTATACTTCTGGTGGGCCCCAACACTGGTCTATCAGCCTGCCTACCCTAGGTCGGAGAAAATACGGTGGTCGTTCCTGGCTAAACGTGTATTCGAGATTTTCGGTACTATATTTTTAATATGGTTTCTATCCGGAAAGTATGCCATACCAATTCTAGAGCATAGTCTGTCATTTTTCGAAACTGGAGATATGCTGTTAGTGCTTGAGAGTTTGATGAAGCTTTCATCGGTCAGCATGGGAATCTGGCTGATCGGCTTTTTTCTTGTTTTCCAGAGCTTTCTTAATTTTCTCGCCGAGTTGCTACGATTTGGAGATCGAAATTTCTACCAAGACTGGTGGAATTCAGGCTCAGTCGGTACCTACTGGAGATTGTGGAACAAACCAGTGACTAATTATTTCAAACGGCATTTTTACGTACCTCTGCGTAAACGAGGCTATGGACAACTTAGCTCCTCTGTAATCGTCTTTACCATATCGGCTTTTTTTCACGAGCTTTTGGTTGGAGTGCCGACCAAGAACTTCATTGGAGTCGCATTCTTTTGCATTATCGTGCAGATACCGCTAATAATGGTTACTGCGCCGTTAGAAAAAATGAGAGGCCCAGGTACGCGAATAGGGAACTGTATATTTTGGCTCAGCTTCTTCCTGGGACAGCCAACCGGAGTCTTGATTTATTATTTTGCATGGAACATAAAGAAAAAAGCTATATAGTACACATCAGAGGAGATAGTCTGCTCTTCCACTTCTACCTCTACCTCTACTTTTGGCCCTATACACAGTGTAGCCTACATAGCTACCACCAACAATGAAGATAAAAAGGAAGGTTTTGGTGAAGAATCCTGTCCAGGTCCATGAGCCCTTGGATTGTTTGTAAGACATAGGCTCATTGATTTTGGCGTTTGTATTACCATTCATATAGTAGTCCACTTCAGCATACGATCGTGGCGGATCAACAAGTCTGTATACTTGCATTCTATGGATGTCATGGTACTCAGAAAGTTCGCCGGTTTGTCCAGAAAAGCCGATGAAAACAGGATTGCCCACTGAGAAATTGGGAACCTCAAAACACAAGTCCCATTTGTCCCTGGTTTTGTAATTGAGTTCAAGTGAGAAAAAGCCGTCCTGTACGTATGTTATTCTCATCTTACTTATTTCTCTCGGGTTGTGCAAACCTCTGGCACTGCAGCCAGCAATTTCGTTGGCAAGTCCGTCATGTTCTTTATCGTAGGTTGCTGTTCCATCATTCTGCATGAGCATAACATACGGGAAACCCTTACCAGGCCTGTTATTCTTATACGTATCAATCAAGATTGCCGAGCCTTTCACTTGATCTTTGAAGCCAAGAACTGGCCCTGTTTCCGCAACTTTTTCGTTGAGCATCCAAAACGCCATACCGTCACCGTACATGGCATTCCCCTGCCCGTGGATCTTAAAATCAATTTCAATTTGGAAATTTCGAGGAAGAGAAGGAGTCCTGGACATAACCCAACCTCTTTGATCAGCCATATCGCCTGTTAATCGAATGTACTGGTCATTTCGTATAAACGTGTTTCCACCGTAGTCAAAGAACGGAAGTGTCAGATCCTTATTTAAAAATGGAGCCTGTAGACGTTGCGATTTTACCTCGTGCCTACCAAAATCTTTTTCAATAGTCTGGCAAACCACTAGTGCTAGTCCTAGCAGAAACGCTATCAATTGTCTCATCTTACTAACATACAAGCAGGTGGATCACAGTGAAATTTGACAGGTAATGACGTGGAACCAGTTGATTTAAGCGGTGATGCGGCTAACATTAGGCGTGCATGACGCGTGGTTAGCAGAATATCAAATTTGAGAATTCTGATTACAGAGAATGGGTTGATTATTGTATGGAAGCAAACGGATGATGTCTCTTTCTTTAAGTACTAATAACTGGATCTGTTCGTTTGATCGTGCATGTTTCGCTGCCCACCAAGATCAAACAAAACTTTTTGGGAGATCTCTTTACAATTGTACGTAGTAGTAGCATAGTGTATATCAATTTAGTTAGTTGTGTATACGCGTATCATGGGTATGAACATCAATTGATTCCTCAAATCCCAGACGTAGAACTACCAAGAGCACTGTCCTCTCCTGGATGCATATCATTTGGGTATGGTTATCCGTTGGAGTCTATTTAGGTTATACGGGAGATAACTGCTCATCATATATCTTTTAACCACTAGTATGTTTAGCACTTCGAACCAGCTGTAGAACAGGTGGGTCGCTTTATCGTGCTTGACTTTTGGCAGACCCTCTGAACGCTTAGAATCAGTGCACTCCGGCCATTTCATTGGAACACTCTAATCTTTTCTACAGTACGGTTTTTAAGTCGACAAACCGTTCCTTACCGACCGCCGATGCATACACGGCTCTACCTGACCCCGCTGTCGAACGTAGGATCAAAATTATCACACAATACTATGTATTTGGAATGAAATCAGTCACAATAAGCGCAGCTAATCTTTCATTGTTAACCAATTTGAGCTTGTTCGTAAATATTTAACAAAAGAAAGAGCCCAATTCAATTGAAAATGAACCCGGGCCCATTTTTTCCCCTAGATGATCTGCATTAGTGGTTCGGAGCTGCTTCGGGATCTCTTCGGCTCCACATTTTCCCCACGTTATATAAATCGATATGGGGACCTTTCGTTAGTGAATTCAGACAACTAAAATATAAAATATAAAGACAAGCGCAAAAATGTTCACGTCCGCTAGAGTCACGAGAGTATGCGAAACAGAGTTTAGATTGGAAGCTTAGGGCTAACAAGAATATCATTTCTGGGGTACGGTACTCCTCGTCGTTGAGCTTGAAAGAGGCTCTCAAAGAGGTTATCCCTGCTAAGCGGGAACTTCTCAAGGAGGTGAAATCTAAATATGCCGACAAGTCGCTTGGAGAGGTGCAAGTGAGCAGTTTGCTTGGCGGCATGAGAGGACTGAAATGCATGCTCTGGGAAGGGTCTGTTTTGGACCCCAACGAAGGAATTCGGTTCCATGGAAAGACCATTAAAGAGTGTCAAGAACTGCTGCCAAAGTCACCCAAAGGTGGTGAAATGCTTCCAGAAGGAATGTTGTGGTTCCTGTTGACTGGAAAGATTCCCTCAACCGAGCAGGTTCGACAGCTTTCTGCTGAATTGGCAGCCAAGGGTAACTTGCCTGAATTTGTCACTAAAACGCTCGACAATCTGCCTTCCACATTGCATCCTATGACTCAGTTTTCAATTGCGGTGTCGGCACTCAACCATGACAGTAAGTTTGCCAAGGCATATGAGAGAGGAATCCCGAAAGCCGATTATTGGGAGTATACCTTTGACGATGTCATTGACTTGATTGCAAAGCTACCCCAGGTCGCAGCCAAGATTTACAAGAACACATATCAGGGCGGTGGAAAGCTTGCTGGAGAAATTGATCCCAAGGCCGACTGGTCTCTCAATTATGCTAATATGGTTGGAATGGGATCCAACGATGGGTTTGTTGACCTTTTGCGATTATACTTTGCCTTGCATGGTGATCATGAAGGTGGAAACGTTTCGGCTCACGCAACTCATTTAGTTGGTTCCGCCCTGTCTGATCCTTATCTGTCATATTCAGCCGGTTTGCAAGGGCTAGCTGGTCCCCTTCATGGTTTGGCGGCTCAGGAAGTCCTCCGATTTGTTCTTGATATGAAAAAGGCTATTCCCGAAGGGTACTCTACTGAAGACGTGACCAGTCATCTGTGGAGCATTTTGAACTCAGGTCGAGTCATTCCTGGATACGGCCATGCTGTGTTGAGACAGCCTGATCCCCGATTTGATGCTCTTATGCGATTTGCTGCCGAACGACCTGATGTAGCTGGCGACCCAGTCTTTCAGCTGGTGAAAAAGATCAGCGAGGTAGCCCCCGGTGTTCTCACTGAGCATGGAAAGACAAAGAATCCGTTCCCCAACGTGGATTCTTCTTCTGGAGTTCTGTTCTATCATTACGGTATCAAAGAAACCCTGTACTACACTGTCACGTTCGGAGTTTCAAGAGCTTTGGGACCGTTGCCTCAGCTTATTTGGGACCGAGTTCTGGGCTTACCAATTGAACGACCCAAGAGTTTGAGTCTGGAAAAGATCATTGAGTTGGTTAAATAAAATAGCCGTTATAAATAAAACTAAAGCAACATAATCAGTAAACTAGGAGTTATAGTTAAACAGAAGTTTGGGAGATCGATAAACATATAGAAGACACAACAAATCTCAAAGATGGACTTGTATTTCATTTCATCACTTTACTTAAAATGAACAACCAAAACAACAATGATAATAACAATAATGATAATGACTCCTGACAGTAGGCACATTCGCATCTTCATATCTTTCCACCACATTTGCTTTCGAACCCTATTGGCCCCTCTACGGAAACCTTGAGCAGACACCGCCAGGTTATCGGTCTTATCTTGAAGCGAGTCTAATCGTTCTCCCCTCTCAGCAACTTTATTGATATTTTCTCTCATTATGCCAACAGTGTCATCAATTTGCTTGTTAGTATTGATTTGTTAAAAGACAGCATTTTGTGCTCGGTGTTTATATATACATACAGCCTGAATTGCGGCCGTTTTATTGGGGCCAGCAGCGGCGTTCTGAGATGATGGCACATATGGATCATAAGGAGTGCTTGACGACATGTTTTATGTTATAGGTACGAAAATCAGATATTCAAGTTCGTCCAGTATAATTTGATTTCAGTCGGTTCACTTGATTTTTAGGAACTTCTTCGCTTTTTATTTCTGAGAAAGGTGGCAGTTCACAGCTTATTGAATGCTGAGTACCATGCAGTAGTGTTTAGGGTTTCTGTTGGTCCCGAGCTGCGGCTCACCAAAAAAAAGCCGGCGGAGGTTGACGGAACGACGTATCCGGGGAAAACCGCGGGCCATTAGATGTCCCAATTGAGAGCCTGCACCCAGAGTGTCCATACTTTTGCAGCTCTTCCCAAACACTATAGGTCTCTTGGGTGTATAGTTGATCTTGTTCAAAATCATATTGTAATGCTAGCATTAAGACGACCAGCATTTTTAGCTCTTCGATCTTATTCCACAATGACTACTCCTACTGCCGACATTATTACTAAAAAGGTCAATGATGAGTTCAACCCAAGCTTGTTTGAGATCCATAACGATTCTTCTAAACATGCCCACCACTCCGCTATGAGAGGGTCTACCAATGTGACTGAGTCGCATTTCAGGCTAGTGGTAGTATCGGAAAAATTCCAGGGCAAACCGCAACCCGCCAGACATCGCATGATTTACTCGCTTCTTAAAGACGAATTGAATGCTCCAAACGGAGTTCATGCTTTACAACTGGAAACAAAAACTCCAGAAGAATTCGAACGCGTACAAAAATCCTAACTCTGCCTCCCTTAAAAGTAGCGGGTCTGATGGTTGATCCTACTGGATCTCTAGCGGATCCAACGAATGGCATCGGCATCGCATGGGTGGTCGCGACAGTGGGATTCAAAAGTGTTACCCATAAAATGAATAGGCACGAGATAAATAAACTATCAATTTCGGAGTTATGTCTATTATTGCTGACGGGTTCTACCTCGTTGCGTCGTTCTTCTACCTTGCTTTATGGAGTTTTGCTAATTTATGAGTATCAATCAAATAGACTACTGGGTTTGTTGTGCCATTGCCTATTGGAAAATAATACGGAAATTAAATCTAACTCTAGCTGATGCTATGTCAATTAGACGCAAGTTGCAAAGATTTAGTGGTTCAAGCTGCGATATTAATAACCCAACACCGTATGTGTTTTCTTTCATATCCCTTGTTGTAACCTAGACTGACCAGGCTTAGAAAATTACGTGTGCTTGAATACGATGAGAATTTCGCTCTGGACTTTGGTTTATTGACTCCATTACAATTGAGTGACTACGAGATCCCTGGCGAAACACCTGAACTGGCAGACCCTTTCTTTCTCGAAGACGTAAATTTGGATGATCCAGATCCAGGGATTGCCGGTTTTGAATTCACGGTAGATGGCGACATGAGGTTGAGTGGAGAGGAGAATGGAAGGGCTAATACTCCAGGAAATTACGACAATGGGGTCGGAGACGTTTCGTCTCCATTGGGCGAGGCACCTGAGCTGCTGGGCGGTCAGGATACTACTCTTGACTGGGGTGGTAGCTCACCACAGATCAACCCTCCTTTGCCCAACTTGCCTGAAGTATCTCAAGTGGAAGCCAACGTGAGCCTCGTGCACCCAAACGATGGAGCACTTCGCTTAATTCGTGCTCGATATGACGAGGAGATTGCACTCTCGGCCAACCATTTTGCCAGTCTAGACTCCAATTATCTATCAAACATGGAAGCAGCCAAGAGACGCAGAGCTATGCGAAAGAGTAACATAGTCATGTCGTTTTTGGGGAAAGCTGCAGCTGTAATGGGAACTCCATTTAACTTGTTTTATTCGGATCATGTGCCGTTGGATATTTCAACTCCGAGTTTGCAGTTTGGAAGAGACCATTTTAGAAGGTCCATGAGTTTAGAAATTGCTCGCAGAGGCCTAAGTCAAAACTCCCTTGCTGCTGCTATGAGGTCGCGGTTAAGTGTGATAGATTTTGGGTTATCACTATCTGCAACTCCGGTTCACACCCCTAGCAGGGGGTCGAGACGAGAATACCCAAGAGATTCCTTTGATAACTTGGGTGAATACGATTATGGTTTTGAAGATAGTCCTCAGGATCACTACGCGAATCAAAAAAGTTTGGAAGATATTAACGTATCACTGGAAGATCTAGATGCACTGGACTTACTTACAAGGCTCCCTCAGTCTGGTGCAGTATCCCAAACGTTTCCGACTTACGAGTACACCAAATCATCGATGGCAGGAGCGTTCCAACAATTACTATGGCTAGCTAATGAGAACCGCATCAATTTAAAACAAGAAAATCATGATATATTGTTTAGTCGCTAATGAAAGAAAATGAAAATTTAGGAAGAGCAACATACTATTTCAGTTTACTCTCTTTTTCCCAGTTTCCAACAATCAGCACATACTCCTCTTTCAGTTTCTATCCTCCACATTCGTCTTCATACATTTTCCAACTTCTCCTCCACACACATCAGTCATCAAAACCAAACGCGACGTAGCATTACTCATCTAATCCGATACAGTTAAATATATATACACAACCTCTTAGGCCTTGGCAACGGCCTTGTTAACTGCATATCTTCTCTGCTTCTTAAGAACAACAACCTGGAATCGCTCAAAGTCGGTCAATTCTCGTCGTCGTTGTCGCTGAGCAATCTTCTTAGCCCAAGCAGAAGCGTTCCACTTGGCTTCAACTCCGGAAGATTCCCACTGCTTGGCAATAGCGTTAGATCCAGCAGCTCGGGGAACTTTGGAAATGACATGAGGGGTTAAGACAACCTGATTAAGGCTGATAGCCTGTCGGGGAACACCAGTCTTGGGTCCATCAATGAGCACTCGCTTGTGGTCGACGATTTCGACAATGGTAGCGAGCTTTCCGGCAGAGGCACCACCGTTGACGAGGACAACTCGTCCGACTTCAACGTATCGCCAGTTGGCAGCCTTGACTCTAGTCTCTGACATTATGCTTTTTTTTGTATGTGTTGTTTGTTTGGTTTGGTTGTTCGTATCTCAAGAACTTGAAATTCTCTAGAATTACACTGGTGGTGGTTTAGGGTTACTCACAAAAAAAAGTTTCCTAAATGATGAAAAAATTGACAATTTTGGATAGGGCTGGGACCTGGAATTTTTCAGGGGAGTATCAGCCGCACTGCCTGGCGATCCATGAAGATTCCTAATTAGTCTAGTAAACGATTGTTGAGTGTAACAGCCAACTGCAATATCCTGTAGTATTTAGGGAGTGTTTACTATATAAGGAGATGTATTCACAGTCTAAATACTATGGGTCTTAAGATCATTGCTGGTAAGTTTATTTATGCTTTTCTTTCCCACTCATGTTTTCCCATATGATGATATAATTTGCGATTGAGAAATTTACAATGGGAACGCCTATTCCTAGTAACAGTTGTAAATTATCATGCGAACAATCTTTTTATGTCTGATGCATTATGTCATTACAGTCTAATTTTGTTCATCATCTTGCTCTAATCTAACAGCAGACCACCGATCTTTATCGTCAACAGTAGACCAAATAAACTTTGTCATTGGCTCGACAATGGTCTTGTCAACGTCCGATGCCCATAAAACGTCAAGATGTGAATAGTTTGGTAAATCTACAACCTCTAGCCTTTTCAAATTTTCATAAGTCCGTAGTCTGTTAATAAATGGCTCAGGTAGAACCAAGTTATCCTTACCGGGGCAGAACATTATCATTGGCGGAGTGGTCTCTGGATCGTACCAACTGCTCAGAGATTCATCAAACATGCAACCTGAGGAGCTGATCCCACCTTTCCCAAGCCAAAAATACATGAGCTCTGCGCTGACATAGGTTGGAACAAATACAAAATTCCTGTATCGGTAGCTGGCGTTCCAAAGCTTATCACCCCAATCAAACAGTGTACTGAATACCATAAATCCGTAGAATGAGTAGACACTAATTGGCGTATGCTCCCTGATTACATTGAATGCAGAAACAAATGCCATGTGGCCAAAGGCAAGCCTATAGACCGGCCATGGCATCTGCCGAAATATCTTGAAATACCATGTGTCTAGAATCGGCCCTTTGTAGACTGCGGGGGAAAGGGCGCAGAAACAAGAAAGCTTGTGACCTAGATCAATCCCGTCTCTCGCCAAGGCTATCAGAGTTTGGGATGAACCTTGAGAATGGCCTACCAGAGCAATCTTACTACTCAAAGTACACTGTCGAACAAAGTCCACCAAACAAGGCAAATCCTTGTAGGCCATGTCCTTTAAGCTCCACTGCCACATCCTTGGATCCCACTTCGAGTATCTTTTATGGCTTGGTTTGAATCCACATCTATTGTTTCCAAGCCATACGTCGTATCCGGCACGGAACATAGATATAGCTACACTTTGCTCTCCACTGGTGCAATATGCTTCAGAGGACTGCAACAAGCCGTGAACACACAACACAGGATAACGGCATGCTCTCTGCTCAGAGTTTTCGGTAGGGTCTATAATCCGTTTAAGTTGCAAATTAAATCCATCACTGGTAGTAACGGTATACTCTACCATATCTAAGCCATGCAGACCAAGATAGTATGGCAAACTAAACGTTAGTCGTCGCTCTTCCTTGGAGAGCTCCACTGGTACCTCATGTCTTCTATTGAACGCAGCTACCAGTCCGATTATACCTAAAAGAACTGATATTAGCAACGAAACCACAGACGACGTGACAAAGCATATTGCTACTCCAATCCAATCAAGGGGTCCGACAGCGGATCTGTGTTGAAGTGCGGGAGGCATTCGTAGTATTGAATGATCAGGCATGTAACTCTTTTCGTTCTCTGAAATATATTAAATCTTTTGCATCATCTATCTATAGTTCCAATCAGCAAGCAAATGAGTGTAAACGGGAGCAAAGATTATAATCTTTTCTAAGATTGAGATTAAGTTATTGTCATGACGTTGATCGTCTGCGTTGATCGCATGCGTTGATCTCGGCAAATTAGCGTGGGATGAGCTGTCGATAACACTCAAACCAGTTAAACGATTAGCAATTGAAAACCTTAAAAGTATAGTGGAACTAGCTAGTGATCAAATTCATTCATTTCTATACACGTAATATACAAGAGGGATTATCTTTTATGCATCGTCCTCTAGAAATTCCATAGCTTCAGCAAATCGTTCTTCTATAATATTGAATAGACCCAAGGAATCACTTCGTATTACTCGTCCAAACTTGCGCCTCGGTCGTTTTGGGTTGATGTTCGTATCAAAAGCGGGATGCTCTCGCGAAGTGAATACAAGAGCAGAATGATAATACCAATCAGCTAGATACTCATCCATCACTAGGGAGATAGCTTTGAGAGGGTAGTCGTCAATAAATGAAAGAATAGCATTGGTGCGTGGTCGGACTTCTCTATGACCAGCGAGATGAACAACTCCTGAATATGCTTCACCAATACCTATAAAGACGATATTTTTAGCATCAAAGTGCCTGGTTAGTTGATTTCTCCTTGGGTCGTTTAATGTGCTCAGACACTCACTCTATATAGTTGTCCCACAAATATGTGCAAAGGTCTATGTTTTGGGTTGACGCATTGACATCCACGATACCATACTCTTCTTTTGAGAAATGATCAATAAACTTTCGTACAGTATCGATCTTGTTAGTCCTGCGAATAATGGCCAACAACAACTACAAACGAATTTTCAAATTCAACCTACCAAAAGCGACTCATTTGGTTTCACGGACCCCAAAACTGGATCTCGGTATGTCCATAGTTCTGGTGGGTCATGAACTATCACGACTATCTTCTCTTTCGAATATATTTTTGGGGTGGCTAATATTCGATTTTCCTCATCATCTTGGATTGGCAGGCTCGTCATGCCATAGTCATTAAAATATTGTCGTGCCTGATACCCCCGTATAGTTTCTTCTATTGTTTCAAATCTATCGTGGTCATTCACATTATTCACAGCTGCGAACCCAGGTTTGAAGCATTTCCAATACGCGGAATGAACTTTTATAACCTGATCAATTGTTGTGACGGCTGCAGTTCTAGGGATAGTGGACTTCGGCATACCGGGGGGATCTCCCAGTAAAACCTTGGTAACCGCAAGAGCAGAAGCAGCAATGGCAGACAAACTATAGCCACCTTCTAAGATGACTACAAGATGTCCATTGGCCAAAGAGCCAAGCATGTGTGTCATATATCCATAAGCCTGAGGAGAAACGTGACAACCTCCAATCATATCCCCGTCAGCAGCGTCAAAGCCAGCGGAAATAATCACTAGGTCGGGATCGTATTCACGAGCTACCGGCATGACAACTTTTTGAAATGCATAAATATACTCTGCGTCGCCCATCCCTGGACTCGGCCAAGGGATATTAACTGTATACCCTTTACCTGGCCCATCTCCGACCACTGTGTGTGCACCATAGGTAGTCCCTGGGTAAAACTTGCCATTCTCATATCGATGAAGAGAAATGTATAGCACATTTGGATCGTCATAGAAGGCTCTCTGCGTACCGTTACCGTGATGAACGTCCCAGTCGAGAATTAGGACCCGCCGAACTGACTCTGGGTATTTCTTTATAATTGCCTTGGCCGCAACAGCCACATTTGAAAAAAGACAGAACCCACCTGGGGCATATGGCTCAGCATGGTGGCCCGGAGGTCGCACTACAGCTATGGCATTTTTAACTTTTCTCTCAACCACTGCTTTACACGCTTCAATCACACCTCCACACGAGAGCTTTGCCGACAAATACGAGTCATTGTTAAGATAGATGGAGTCTCCCTTTTCAGTCTCTTCTATTAGCTTCTCTCTGGCCATAGTCTCTGTGGAGGCGATAAAGTCCAAGTGCTGCTGGGTGTGCACCAACAGGATTTCCTCATCCAAGGCTTTTCGCACATGTATCTTTTGCATCAGGGGACCTAAATCATCCACTCCTTGCAGCTGAGGGTCACATATCAGACCAGCCTCTGCAATAGCTTTGTAGATTCTGTAAATACGGCGTGGATCTTCGGGGTGCGGATCGATATAGTCAAAAGTGGACGTGACTATACGACTATGGTATCTCATACGTACATCATAGCAGATGCCCGTTTTCAACCCTTGGTAGATGAGCTGAGCTTTAACCATTTCCACAACCTGTGCGGGCGCGGGAGCTGTTTCAGCATCTCTTTTCCGTTTTAGTGTAGCCACAGTATCATTGTTCCCGTTAACGGAAGCATCGCCATTGTGCTGCTCGGTGAGCTTGTCCCCGTTCAGCTCTTCCTTCTCCTCCCCGATCATCGGTTCGTCCACCATCGTCGTAGAAACCGGAGAAACGCCATTTACTTTGGGTTCACTATTCAAGACAATAGTTTCCCCTTCCTCTGACTTGACGCCTCCCTCCATTCGAACGTCGTTCAGAATAGTCTCCATATTGTGTGTTTACTACTTCATGCACACTTAAGCGGTAGATTATAAGAGGGAAAAGTAAAGCCAAACGTAAGGATCTGCAATGGCTTTGAGCCAATGCAGATATAACCGGAGGCCCTGACAGGAGGGTGACACGCGACTAAGGGGGGTAAAATGTGTGGAGTGCTTATCATGTTGATCAGTGGTGATTGTATTATATTAAACCTCACCGTCATCGGGTATCATGTCCATCCTTCGCAGCAAATTCCACGTAACTCTTCAAATCCAAGAATTGTATAATATTCCGCAATCGACGGGCCAAATATTAGTGAAATGGCACATCAAAGACAGTCCGAAACCTGATGCTCGAGGAAGGACAAAAGGTGTGGCTATATCAGGTCATAAAGCGGTGTTTGATTATCGCTCAGAAACTCATGTTCGTGTAGGAACTGACAAAAACGGAATGCTGAAAGAAGCCACCCTGATCTTTGACGTCCAATGGGATCAGGATAGTAACACGAAGATGTCAATGGGTCGCGCGGAGATCAACTTGTCCGAGTTTGTCGACAGAAAACTGGAATCTGTTTCGTTGTTGTTGAAGGATTCCAAAATTAACAGTGCTTTAAAGGTTGCAGTTTCTCTGAAACACGTCAAGGGCACAACAGAGTACCGCATGTAGGTGTTTTTGGGATTCTTCTCTTGATGTACCCCGTTGAAAGATTTTGCTTGGCTAACTAGACCACCGTTTCAACCACCTCAAATCTACGGAGATATTACCGGCACTGTCAATGAAGGTGATAAAGCCCGCAAGAGTGATTACGACATAGCTACCAAGTTGCACACCACGTTTTCGATTACGTGGAACAATCTTCAGAATGAATTGACACCAGCGGAAACTGTAGAAGATATTTTTTCTGGTGGCGACGGCTTTGGCAAACCGGCTGGAGAAAAAGCGCCCCGATTGAAGCATTCTCATTCACGTGCTGATTTGGATGACAAGCCGCGGCTATTGAATGAAATTGAGGAGCGCCGTGATTTCAGATCTTGGTCAGTGAGAGTAAATGATTGAAAAATTGCGAGTAAGAGGAAATAATTTATTTATTGTGTTCACTTGTGACATCAGAAGAGACCAAGTTTCAAACGCTGAACTCTTCCTGATTCGACGAGCCCTATAGAGGGCTATATTTATTGAAATATTCACCCACTTTTTTAGCATGCCATATTGTACCTTTCTCTTCGAGGAATGGATAACCCGGCAATTTTTGAGTTTCAAGCAAATCACAACACCTTTCTGAGGAGAGTATGACCAAGTATGTATAAAACCATCGTCTTTCGATAGGAAACATAAAATAACACCACCAGTCAAATAATCTCTCTTACAAAGTTGGTTCTATACGTCCATTTCTTATCTAACGTCCGATCGGCCCCCACCATGTTATACTGTAAATAATAAAGTCTACTACTGAGACCTATTTTGGCCTAAGACATTTTGTACGGAGAACTGAAGCTAGTATTATAATAAGCCCATCTTATGGTATGTTATCTTTCCAAGTACTTTCTAAAGCCAAATGGCTAACCAGAGCGCAAACTATTGGGTTTCGAGTCAAAGAGCCCACTGGCAGTTCACCCGAAATTCGCTGGCTAAATGTCGGGAACAGATCGCCAAGTACGACAAGGAGATGAGTGTAACCAACAGTTTTAATGCCCATGATGGTGATATGCGAATATATCTGCATGGATGTAAGTGTCTTCTAATGATTTCTATCATTGTTATGGCGACTTTTAAATAAAACCTAACCAGTAATACAAGCATTTGGACGACAGTTGAGCCTAAGACAACGTGCTCTGGGGACGGCAGAGGTTTACCTTACGAGATTCTTCACACAGGTATCTATTCATGAAGTTAATGTCTACCTTGTAGTAGCCGCTTGTGTATACGTTGCTTGCAAAACCGAAGAATGTCCACAGCATATACGTACGATCAACAGTGAAGCGAAAGTTTTATGGCCCGACTACATAACTCCAGACCCAACCAAGCTGGCCGAATGTGAGTTTTATCTTATAGAAGAGCTGGATACTTACCTCATTGTGCATCATCCATATCGCTCTTTAATGGAGATTTCAAAGGCTATGATGGAAACCTATCCGCAGCTGGCTCTGACTCCCGAAGAACTTCAATCAGCGTGGTCCATGATCAATGACAGTTATGCCACGGATCTATTGATGATTTTCCCTCCTCATATTATTGCTATCGCATGCATATTTATTACCATAGTTCTAAAGTCTCCACTTGTGAGACCAACGAGGCCACCGGAACGCATAAAAGCTCGAATCGACCTTTTGGTATCATTTCTGGGCGATTCAGGCATAGACTTGGAGAAGGCTTCTGAATCAATCCAAGAATTGATTAGCCTGTATATCGTGTGGGAGAAATATGATGAAAACCGGTGTCGAGAGATGCTTGCCAATGAGCTTTTGGGGAGGAGCTGATAAAGTACCGAGAAAGTTGCATGAAACTTTTCAATTTACTTTGACTGTCAACTAAAGACTTGAGCAGAGTTGGCTCTGGAGTGCAGTGAATGTATCGAATGTAACGCTGCGGCAAGCCTAAGACTCAAACGATAATTGACATTTACACGGAACGATCTCACAAAAAGATCACTTCTGAAGGCATTCGTCGATAGCATGATAGATTTATCATGCATTTACAACAGTATTGTGATATTTATGACTATTTATAAAATTGCATTTTTAATTCATGCTCTAAGAGTGTCTGCTCCAGCTATCATTTCTTGGTTCATTCCTCTCGCCTTATCTCTATCAAATAAGTGAATAAATACAGTCAAATATATCGCCCATAAATGTTAGATGACCTTGAAATATCGTTATTGGCCAGTTACATATTCTCTATTTCACTATTTCACCTATCAAGACCAGAATACTACTCAAACAATCTACAGTTGAGCCCTTCAGAACGCGGCTGAGCCGCGCGGCTTTATTGTGATCTTTACCACCCAACGCTTGAAATGGTCTAATGTCGGGCGTGTGGCGCAGTTGGTAGCGCGTTAGATTTGCATTCTAAAGGTCTCTGGTTCGATCCCTGACTCGTCCAAAACTTTTTTTTTAATCGACAAGAAGCGCATATCTATTTTCGGCGCCGTTTAAATACGTATGTTGAAAGTTTCCCAAAATTTTTCACGTGTATAATATAGGATTTATGAGGATCTTCCAACAAACAGCTAGGTGATACCAGTTTTTACCACTCTTTACAACGTCTCCATTCTTTCTAAGTCGACAAACTCTGTTAGAGCACGTTTATATTAATTCACCCTCCAGATCATACATCCTATCGCGCATATTCCCCTATAAGTTTTAAATAATTTATCTTGCCTACTTGATACGGAAAAAGAATTTAATTCCGGTTAAGCCCCACATAGTCAGTCTTTTTTTCATTCAATTGCACCTGCGGTGGCTTAGAAGTTTGGAGATTTAATTGTAATAGCTCCTTATGATTCAGTCTCCAACATTACCGCCAGAGAGTGCTACTCTACCTCGAGAAAAGTCGTCCCTTAACCACGAAGCATATGCGAGCGGCTATACACGTGGCCACTGGTCGACATCAGTAGGGACCAAGACTTCACGAGAGTCTTTAAAAGTCAATGGAACTGCTATAAATGGAAATTTAAATGGCCATTCGAATGGCAAGATAGAGGATCTAAAGGCTGCGTGGTCTCCAGATTCTGCACGTGCTTCTCGGCCTGTTGAGGTGGAGGATGTTGAAGCTGTGATCAAGGAGAAGACACAGTTGAGGGAGGAACTTTTACCCAAGATTGGACAGAGACGGTCAAAAGATATTTTATCATGGTCTCAGTACTTGGCTTCACGACAAATAAGTAAGTATTTCAAACTCTTGCGAAACTGAAAGTTCCCTGTGACTGGCTAAACTTTAACATGAAGTTTCAGAATGAATTCATTAAACGATTACGACAAGTTGTCATTTCTACTGATCTTTGCGTTCGAGAAGGTAGCCAGCCAATACGAACTTAAAATTGCCGTTTACTGAGCGTTACTCTAGATCATACGTGGTCTGTAGAGAAGGGTTACGCCAGATCAGTACAATTTACATGTTGCACCAGAAAATAGCTTCCTTTTTTGATTAAATCACTAACAAGAATTCTCCGCTAGAGCTCTCATAGCTTTCATATGTGCACACCAAATCCCTGCTTTACGACAATATACCGAAAAATTTATATATCTACAATACCACGACCGCACAATCAACAAAGCTTACATTGGAAAGGATGACATCTATTTTGTACTACTCTGGATTGTAATTTTAACCTTTGTCAGAGCATTCCTCATGGAATATGTTTTCGCTCCCCTTGCCGGGAAGGCAGGCATTTCAAAGGCTAAGAGTCGGGTTCGATTTGCCGAACAAGGTTGGACCGTCTCGTATTACCTTACTGCATTCGTGGCTGGGATGGTATTGCTGGCAAGATCCGAATACTTGTACTCTGTGGATCATCTGTGGATTGGCTGGCCCCATTTCCAACTTGATCCGTCGCTAAAGGCATATTATCTGATCCAGCTAAGTTGCTGGCTTTCGCAGATATACATTCTCAATGTAGAGCAACGCAGAAAGGATTACTATCAGATGTTTACACATCACATTGTAACCTGCCTGTTAGTTATTGGTTCTTACCATTATTATTACACCCGAGTCGGCCATGCGATTTTGATCCAAGCGGATCTGTTGGACGTCTTTTTATCTAGTGCCAAGATGCTGAAGTATTTGGGTTTCCAAACTGTATGCGATATCATGTTTGGTATCTTTCTACTAAGCTGGATTGGACTTAGACATGTACTTTACAATTATATTGTATGGTCAGCTTGGCACGATTCCATGGGTTTGGTGGAAACAAAATGCTATTATCATGAGGATCAGTTGGTACGGTGCTTCAGCCCTCAAGTTCATAACACTTTTGTTGCATTACTATTAGTTTTACAGTTCATTTCATTGATATGGCTATGGATGATTATGCGAGTGGTCATCAAAATTCTCAGAGGAGGTTCTGCAGAGGATAACAGAAGTGATGACGAGAGCGAATAGAGAGTCAATGGTCAAGACTCGGTGGTCACTCAGCGGTGGATTAATGTTTTCTACGGATACGAACGTTGTGTAGTGGCATGCTGTAAGTGCGTGGACCAGGGGCATTTGAGCAGTTTTGCTCCACGAACTTACATTGCGATAGATAGGGGATAATCATTTTAGACACATACACTTTTTAATTATAGAAGCAAGTGGGTTCGTACAAATGTCATGTAATATTGATGATAATATCGATGATAATATTCAGGCTGAATCTAAAACAATAACTAAGTAAATACCAGTCATTCCAATTTGACCATCATAAACACATAATAAGCTACATGGACCCCCGCTAGACCTCAGCTATAACCAAAAGCAACCAGTACTGGAGTGATCCCCTGGTCACAATAAAGTCACCGGCATCTCAAACAACAACTCTCACCACACTCTGGACCTATGGATCTTGTTCCAACTGAACATAGTTACTGGGACAGATACCCACTTCACCATTAGCTCTTTTAGCTTGCCACCAGCGTCCGGAGATATCACTAACCTCTAGTATTTCGCCCTTCTCAAAGGAGATTTCGTTAGCATCCTCTTCACTGGCATTGTACGAGTAGATAGCCTTGGCGCGGTAAGGGTATTCAGTCGGCACCGTCAGCGCATCTGTGGTGGACTGCATCGAGTGAGTGTTATTGTAGCTGCTGTTCTTACTCTCGCCCGGTAAGGCAGCCTCGTCTTTGTGCTCACTCGAGTTCTCAAATCCGCCTAGTTGAGCACTAGTAAACATTTGAGGAAACTGCGACTGAGTGTCTGACCTGGCACCCATTCTCGACTGTCGATTTCGGTACATGTCGATTTCCTGGGTGTTGCCAGTGGCCGCAAAAGGATTACTCCGTCGCATCGAATCGCCCCGTCCATAGGCATTTTCGGCGCCATTAATAGAGAACGAGTCAATGAATGAATGAATTTTCTCGTCTTCGGTAGTCCCAAAATAGAAAATCCACAAAATATTCATGATCGATAGTAAAATGTGTCCTGCAGCCACAGCCCCGCTGGAAGGAGTTCCATTCCATACAAAGTTATTGGTTGAGTTTGTAGTGTATATTGTCGCAACAGCTAGAAACGACACCACTGCCAACCGATAGGGGATTACAGCATTGGCCCCAACAATGAAGATGACCCCAGCGTTCAAAAAGAATTGAAATACTAATCCCCACCAGGTCAAAGTAGGAAACTTCCCATCCACGTCAACTGCAATCGAACCTGCGAAAGCAATTATCCATCCTACTATTGATATTGATATGGTTGACAGGGCAAAGGGGTCCCCTACTATTCTGCTGAATGAGAAACTTTGTCGGTACCGGGTAGCGTATGGCCGGCCATACTGTTCGGCATAACTCATTATAATAATAAAAAATAAAAAAAAGGAAAACCAGAGAAGTAAAAATTAAAGGAAGAAATGGCCAGTTGAAAAGAACTGTAACTTTCTATCCGAAAATTTCTGTGTGCTGCGTTATAATCAACGACTTTCAAGTGCCCCGTTTACAAAGAAGGAAAGAAAAACAAAAACTGCTAAAAGACTTTTGACTTTCTGTCCTTTTTTCCTCTATCCACTGGGTGCCGCAGATATGTCTTGAAAATACTAACTACCAGAAAATCTTATAAATGGAAATGGATTTTATGGTGGGACTTTGAAAGAGACAAGTTCACGGTTTTCCTTTGTCTAGTCGTCACTTTGGCAGCTAAATATATCTTGTGTATACTTAACAGTAACAGACAGAACTACGAATTCTAATGCGAGGTGCGGCAAATATTATCGCTACAAGTCTTAATTCGGATGTTTGTGTTCAGTGTATGTAATATTTCTTTCCTTTCTCCTTAATTCGCTAAATTCTAAAACCGAATGAGGAAGGAAGGTACGGGTTAGTGGGGCTGTGTGAGATGTGTGCCCGGGGATGATATCAGGGGGTGTGATTATTTTGAGAAAATTGGAGGCGGAAATTTAGTTTTAGAGGCTGACACCAGGAGAAAGTTCTGGGACTGATCAATAAAGTTACGTTAAACTCTTCGTTTAATCAACTAACAGGTGTTATACATTAAGTACACTAATGTTACAAATCATGCAGGCACAGTGATGAATTTCGCAAAATGCAGGGGTTTGGCTCAGATGCATGAGTATAAAATGCACCCAAGCCAGTAAGTTATGCTAAGAGGACATACATCTCAATGTCACAAACGACATGTAGACGTAGGCAAGATAAAACCGTAAGCGAGATATCGCGGGATGCGAACAATGGCTCTAGCTGATCTTTCACACATGTTTCATAACGATGAACGGTTATAAAATGTAAATGTTGACTCCCAGGCATACAATACTCACTGTGAAACCCCAGATTATTAGAGCCAAAGATGCATTCCTCAAATATCTTTGACCTCGTCCTGCTGATTTGTCTCTGCCCAGCAAACTGTAGCCGAAGAACCCTGGCAAGATAAATGAAATACTCGTAGATCCAGTTGCTCCTACAAATGCCAGCATCAACTCCAGAGAATGTACGGTCAACGCAGTAGCATAGCTTGCTATTAAAATTATCGTGGTGAGAATTAGAAATCGGATAGTTGGGAGAGGAACTGATAATGGGGTGAGACCTTCCACAACCTCTCCGTGTGTTGTGTTCGTCAATCTATCGTGTTCTGGGCCAGATCCTGACTCTATATCAGCTTTAACCGCTCGTTCTTGGAACCAATAGATAATGTGGTTGAGAGAATTTCGGCAAGGATGACACTGTAGGGGGTATGAGAAGACTACGAGAACGACGATTGCGATTCTTCCAATGGTGGAAAAGGTCGAAAAGGGGTCTAGTTAGAGAACAGAACAAAAGTTTGCGAAAAACTTGCGAACCAAGACACTTACACATCATAATAATGTTTCCTCCGACGTTGTCACCATAGGAAAGGTAGCCGGCCAAACCAACGATTACATAGAAAACGCCGGAAGTGACGGTTGAAATGCTGATAATTTTGGCGAATTTTCGTTCAGAAGGGGCGGCCAATTCGTTGATGACAGAAAACATCTTGTTAGATTATTAGTTTCGGGAACAGAAAGCTCGGCAATAAACGAACTTCTCCAGCAGTACTCACATTTTGATGACAGGTAAACGCAAAAACCACAATAGGCAAAGACGATAGTGAAGCCCACAGACTCTCAGGCTCTAGAACTTTGACATGTCCTCGCTGGGCTGAGGTATCTCCGACCAAGAAATGTCCTACGACAATAAGCACCAGGTAACCCACCGAGACCAGGGCAACGACACTGGTGTACTTGAGTGAGTCGAGCTTTCTGAAATATGACAGTGGTCCGACTACAGCCATGGCGACTGAAACCCAGAATTGCCGTCTGAGAAGAAACTCATGGGTGAAATTCAGGGACTCGGAGATCTGCGGCATCAAATCTCCAATAATGATAATATACGACACCCCAACGCCAAAACACTTGATGGCAATAGCGATGTCAAATACAACGGCGAGCGAAGGATAGGTGATCTTGGCGACCGAGAAAAACGAAGCATTGCTTCCCTTGGGCAGATATAGCGACGAGATGCCTTGTAGGTACAGACCTAAACTGGCAGCAACACCAGAAACAGCTATAACTATTAGACCCAACAAGATTCCGTTTGACTTGAATGCAAAAGGCATTGCCAGAATACCAGCGCCTATAATTGTATTCATAAGATTTATAACTGAAGATTGCACCGTAGCGCCAGGCTCGGGATCTTGGTGATGGTGGTCAGTGCTGGAGACCCTGGCCTCCCCGCTCTCTGAAACTGTTCCGTAGGACATTGAGAGTGTGTGTGACGAAAGTTAACCTGAATAAATGCTGAAAAGTTCGAGGCTATCAGAGTTATAGCGCTATCAGAATGATACAGTAATCGTCATAGAGAGCCGTATATAATTTAAAATGGGGCGGTTAGGGTAGTCATCTGAAGGTCCTAAATTGCGAATAAGTTCGTCAAAGCATGTAATGCCCAACATGTCAAACTGACTAAGTAGTTGATTAAATTGTGATAACTACCGCTTGATGCGTAAAAGTTATAGGTGAGCACGTGTTGAAAGGTTTTATAGTTATTAAGTTGATTAGCAGACTTTGTAACGTTATCAGTGTTAATAATAATCCTGTGTGACAGACGTAATTGGATCTCACAGCCAGTCGAGTTATACTTTTTGTGCGATCGAAAGATTTCTACATGTTTCTACATGGTTTCTACAAAAACAATCAAATCTTTGTACAAAACTCCTCTCTTTCGTGTTTAGTTCCCTTCCTACCCGCCGACAAATCTCCAGCCATCGCTTACATAACACTGTATTAAGCATGGGGTGAAATTTTGTGATCTAGCGTTGTTCAACTCAACGTTCTTCGACTCAACATCTCACTCCATCTCACTAAAGTATGCTCAAGCTGAGTCATGAAGTAGGAATAAGGTTCGTGAACAGCTCTGTTGCTCGAGCTGCTTCAACGGCTGCAAGAGGCAGTTTCTCTCGTGGGAGGGCCGGGACTCAAAACACTTCACCTTCCCCAGACCCGACTTCCACCGCGGTTCGTCCAAAGAACTTTGCCGAACTACTGGAAAATGTAGAGACCCGACTGTTTCAAAACAGACTGAATCGAACCAATAAGAACCTGGCGTTGCGAACGCGTCGAGCAAAAGAATTGTTGGGACGAAAAAACGCTGTCATGGTAGAGGGTAAAAAATTAGAGCCCATGATCCCGTTAGGACAAGCGGGCAGATCACATTTACACCGGTTAATCAGTACAGCAGAGACCGAACAAGACCTCCAAAAGCTTGAACCTGTCATCCGAGCGTTTGGAATTCAGCATGAGGAGTCTGTGGATCCCGTCCACTTGAGACTGTTTCTGGTAAAAAACGCTGAACATGGACGGCTGGGTCAGGCGAGTGACTTCGTTTTTAAATCGCATATTCTGGGCAAACATTTGAATGATAGAACGCTTCAGAAGGAACTTTTGCGAGTCTATGCTATCCAGGGAGCATCTAGTCGCAAACTTTTTCGGGTTTTAGGGCGACTCGATGAAAAGGAAATAGATAGTCTAGATATCAATCTCTTGGTCGCCGCCGGGCTGCAAAAGTGCGCAGAGGGTGCTGAAAAGAAGATCATAAGCTTGTCTTTAGACTCGTTTGTGGACAAAGCGCGAAAGAATATCGAGACTATCGAAGTGTCTGCAGAAAGTCTAAGACGGCTGACTCCAGTCGATATTGCAATTGCTGGACCTGTCTTGGATTTGATTGGAGGTCCAAAAGTGGAAGAAATCAAGGCTGTTGTAAATAAAAAGGCTGCAGATGCCAGCAAATATATCGAGAGGGTGAAAAGGGGTATGAAGCCAGAGGAGAAGAACGAGGAGCAAGCATCAGAATAATCGTGTACATAGAATAATAGAATTCCTCTGCGGAGAGAGTAGCGCTGCGTGGCATTGTCTAACGATGATTCTTATTCATCATGAACGATGTAGTTATTACTATTTGCTCTACTCCCCATGAACGACGAAGTCGTTCACAATTATTCTGTTTGCTGCACCCTATACGGGAAGGGGGTGTCGACTTTAACAGTCACCTTGGGCCCGGGGTTCGTGTTTTGGTGGCAGATTTGGCATTTTCAACGTAGGATTGGTTGAGGATCCGTAGATTGGCGAGTCGGTTTGTTGTTCTGCTCTCCGAGTTTGGCTACCACCGCGCTGAGAGCGAGCTCAAGCGTGAACATTTTCTTGTCCCGAGCAGCGTCAGTGCGCTCTTGTTCCGAGTGCAGTTTCTCCATTCGGGCCAGGGCAAGTGAGTGTTTGTGCATGATTTGTTGCAGTTTAGAGATGGTTTGTTCTTGTTGTTTTATTTCGCAGGATAGTGTCGCGACATTTTCATCGTTGTCAGCTCCGAATGGGAGACTGAAAGCCGGGAAGCCGGCAGATTGGGTTTCACGGACGCGTGCGTTCTGCTCGTTTTCATGGGCTTCAATTATAGGATACCGTGAAATCGAGTTTACTGGGGAGTCCAGTGGTTCAGGACCAGGGGAGTCGGGTTGGATGGGCTGGGGGAAAGATCCAGGGGTGACTAGGTTCATTACTGACGCGTCGAGAGACGTCTCAGCAGAATATTGACCAACTTCTGGGACGCGTCCAGAGGTTTGAGACGGCGGGGTTTCAGCTGGTTCGGATAGTTCCTGGTTTTTTTCACCGCGGCGGGCAGAGCTCTGGACGCAATTGTTTTCGGACTACGCGTGGCATACCGATTATTATCCGGTTTTTGGGGCATTTTTTTGGATAATAATCTCGACTACATCATTTTCCCGTACATCATAATTTAATTTTATTTTAAGCTTATCTTATCGCGATCGGCAATGCATCTAATCACGTCATTCATCATGACTGAAACATGACATTTTTTTAATATTGAGTCAAACTTTGACTGTTTGATTATATCTTCTCATATAAATGGCCACCAACATCACTTGGCACGCTGGACTCAGCCATGACGAGCGAGTCTCCCTTGTCGGGCAAAAAGGTGCAACAGTGTGGTTGACTGGATTGTCAGCATCTGGCAAATCAACTATCGCAACTGCGCTGGAACAGGTTTTGTTGCAGAGAAAAATCCATGCTTACCGGCTGGATGGAGACAATGTCAGGTTCGGACTGAACAAGGATTTGGGGTTTTCTGAAAAAGATAGAAATGAAAACATCCGACGAATAGCTGAAGTCGCTAAACTTTTTGCCGATGCTGCGGTGATTGCGATTACATCTTTCATTTCTCCCTACCGAGCTGACCGAGATCAGGCTCGAAAACTTCACGAAGACGCTGGTCTGCAATTCATCGAGGTCCATGTGGATGTTCCTTTGGAGGTTGCCGAAAAGAGAGATCCAAAGGGTCTGTATGCCAAAGCAAGAGCTGGAGAGATCAAAGAGTTTACTGGTATTTCGGCTCCGTATGAGAGCCCGGAGCATCCTGAGATTTATCTGAACAACGAGTCTGTGACAGTCGAGGAGGCCGTTGAAGTAATTTTACAAGCATTAAAGGGGTTTCAACTTGTTTAGAGAGTTGAACCATCAATGTGCCTCCGGGGAGGGGAGAGTAGAACAGTATTGAGGTACAAAGGGTTTGAGCTTGTTTAGAGTGTAAATATGCATTATAGAACATTTTCCAAGTAATGCCAATAGAAATTACAGAAACTGATGAATAAATGGTGTATTCTATCGGCCTCCCCGGAGGGGAGAGTAGAACAGTATTGAGGTACAAGAGGGTTTAAACTTGTTTAGAGTGTAAATATGCAGTATAGAACATTTTCCAGTAATGCCAAAGAAATTACAGAAACTGATAAATAAATGGTGTATTCTATCATGCGAGAAAGGCTACCTCCTCAAGCTATCCAATCTTGCCTGTAGGTCTTCATCTGTGTCTCCCCCACCAACCGCCTGAGCCACCCTCTCTTTACCACCCGTACTGGCAATTCCCTGAGGAGCTTCGCCTAATGCCTGCGTCAAATCGATTCCAATCTCATCCAGCACCTGATTAACGATTTCTTCGCTTTCCTCTTCGTCATTCTCAATTGAGTCGTCGATAGCGTCGTCCATCATTTCCTGCCGCTGGTCCATGATATCGTTTTCCCGTTCAAATTCCATTGCTATTTTCTGCAATGCAGGCAGATTCATTTGTCGGTTCATTGATCCTAACAAACGGGTGGCTCCTCTCATTGATTGCATCATTTGTTGATTGCTTCGAACCGTCTGGATCCGTAATGACACCGCTTGTAGTTGCGTCTTCATTTGATAGAACTTTTGAATGTACCGTCGAGTTCGGACCAGGTCTTTGGCCATCACTGCGCAGGAGCCCATTTGGCCCTGTTTGGCAGCTTTTTTAATGTCCTGGATCAGTTTTTTCTCCTGCTGCTCCAGCTTCACCCGTTCCCGGTCTAATTCTCGTTGAGTTCGTTCTAGAGCTCGTTGATGCTTGTTAGCCGTAAAGTTCGTGAAACTTGCGCACCGCCGGTAGTCGTAGATCACTCCTCCACTACCAAACTCACCTTTCTTAACCTCTCTTGAGGAGTCAACCTCTTTCCAAATGCCCATTCAAGAACCTGCATGATGGCAACAACAAACCACAAATTGCCAACTTCTCGGCAAATACGGTAAAGTACAGAACTGATAAGCCTCGATTTGGGGGGGCGACTGGGAGCCTCACCATGAGGCTCGAGCGGCTAAATTAACGTACGCAACCGGTTTTACTTTACTGCATAACCAACTCTAAAATGGCCGATCTCGAGGTCCGCGTGACAGAAAATCAAAATTTGTCGGTAGTTGAGCCTCGAGACTCAACTCACACCACCTAAAGGATTAAAAATAAACATAATTTAATACACACTGGAATACTCTCCAACGTAGTACACGTCCTCTTAAGCTTAGCGATCTTTCACTCCTCGACAATCCACCTCCTTTCGGCGTAGTTTTCTGACCCTTGTACATCGAGGAATGCCAATAAAGCTTGAACTGTCTGTGTGACCCTATGACGGTATTATACATTGCATAATCATTGCTTTTGGATGAGGGGGGCAGACCACATGACGGCCTTAAAAATTCGGGGCCCCTCTAATCCCTTATGCCCAAATGTACATTGTTGGCTGCTGGCTCACAACCATTTTTACAAGCCTACTCTAAAATATTATTGACCGCGTGAACACTGGCAGCTGCTTTGGAATTCCACAAAACAACAATTAACTAAAAACCAAACAAACCAAGGAAACCATCTAAAAGTAACAAAGGAGGATTATACTTCTTCTTTTTTGTCATAAAAACAATTGACTAGAAATTATTTTAAAAGCTTCTTTTTTTTTTTGATTTGGTTCGTTTATTTCTTTAGCATTCTTTATTATAACTATATATATAATTTCCATCCTGCTGCTGCTGCTGCCGCAACCGATCCCGGAATTCAATAAAACAAAACCGATAGAAACACGGATTCGTTGGTCAAAAACGATTGATACTAAAAGGAAAAAAGAGACAAAGTCATTAGAACTGTGAGATTATTCCTCGACTGGTGAGGAACATACGGAATACAAACCCCAGAAACACGTTAAGGTCTGCGAAAAACAGCAGGTAAAGTCGACAACGACGTTATTATACTGAGTACAATACACGATTCCAAAAGTGTTTTATTTGTTTTGTTCCACAACGAAAAGCTGTTTATGTTAATTGGGTAAGTAAGAACTGATGCGAAAACGGGACATTTGATGGCCACAAGTTCTCAGAGTTGACTTGACTTGAAGTTGAATCGAGGCAATCTTGACCACTGCGAGTTTGGGTATCCTCAGAGGCACAAGAAGGGCGTGAAAGACTCGACATTGCTGCTGCCCAGAAATTGTGCGCAATGAGTACTGTCTCATGGCTGTATTCTGCAGTTGACAGTCTGCCACTGTGCACTTTCAATTCTGGACCCGATGATTGGATTCTTGATCTTCCCTATAGCGGCAGATCGCCCATTCCAAAAAGTGGGCGGCGGCGGATCGGGCATTGTTTACATACAAGTTTCACAGATCGTGGGCGAAACTTCCAATTGTTCCTTGAAAAATAGTCAGCATCACGTCGAGGCTCAGCCGTCTATTGAGCTTCGTGATCTGTTTATTCAGGGTTGACTCGTGATCGTTTCACAAGATCCCCCTCCCGCCCCCTCGACGACCACCTTTTGGTAGTTTACTAACCAGACATGAGTACAGAACTAGTACGAGAAAGAGTCCAAGATGGAAAAACCGGAGAAACTCGCGAGCTCATCTACACACAATATAAAGTAGTCGGATCGGGCTCCTTTGGTGTTGTGTTTCAAACCAAACTCTCCCCCTCGGGAGAAGATGCCGCCATCAAACGGGTTTTACAAGACAAGCGATTCAAAAACAGAGAACTTGAAATCATGAGAAAGGTCTCCCACCCAAACATTGTAGAACTAAAAGCATTTTTTTATTCAACATCAGACCGTGATGAAGTGTACCTCAACCTGGTGCTCGAATACGTCCCGGAAACAGTTTACCGTGCGTCACGTTACTTTTCAAAAATGAAAATGTCAATGCCCGCTCTGGAAGTTAAACTTTTGACCTACCAACTATTTAGATCCCTCACTTATATTCATGCCCTGGGAATCTGCCACAGAGACATTAAACCTCAGAACCTCTTGCTCGATCCAAGGACCGGAGTTCTCAAACTATGTGATTTTGGTTCCGCCAAGATCTTGGCCCCCGACGAGCCAAATGTGTCTTATATCTGCTCCAGATACTATCGAGCTCCTGAACTAATCTTTGGAGCCACCGACTACACTACCAAGATCGATATATGGTCGAGCAGCTGCGTGATGGCCGAACTCATGCTTGGACAACCCTTGTTCCCAGGAGACTCTGGCATCGACCAGCTTGTAGAAATTATAAAAGTTTTGGGTACGCCTACTCGGGAACAAATCCGAACTATGAACCCGAACTACATGGAACATCGATTCCCGCAAATCAAACCTCATCCTTTCAGCAAAGTATTTAGAAAGGCATCCCCCGATGCAATTGATCTGATAGCTCGATTGCTGGAGTACTCGCCAGGTGCTAGACTTTCATCTGTCGAAGTGTTGTGTCATCCCTTTTTCGACGAACTGCGAGATCCTAATACAGTGCTGCCGGATTCTCGAAATCCTGGTGCGCCAGCCCGCCCGCTCCCTCCACTTTTCAATTTCTCCCGGCTCGAGCTCTCGGTGGCTCCTCAATTGAATTCCAAGCTTGTTCCTCCTCATGCCCGAGCTACGTTGGGTATAGACTTGGACAGGTTTGTTCCCCTTAGACCGGAAGAGATTCGAGCTAGTCTGAACTAATCATGAAACGTCTCCAGACTTTTGATGTTTGTTTAGGCGAATGTATATCTATGCTATGTTGTGTTGCCTTGTTTGTTTTTTTAGTTGTTACGATTCACATATGTATCGTTTATAGAGATTTAGATATTGAAAAGTACTGTAGTCCGTGATCATAAATCAGTAGTAACGAGAGGGCCCAGAGCGATGCCAGAGGGTGCCGTTACTGCCCAGCCATATTACGATGAAAAGTCTGATTTAGATGAATATTTAGATGAAATGTTACACAGTCTATGTCTTACAACTGCAAGCTATAACTATACTCATCCTCCAAGTTCTGAGCCAACCACAAGAAGGTACAACTCAATAGTATGGCAACATTACTTACAACATTGCTTATTCCCATCCCCAACGTGGGCATGCCATACTCAGGCACAATGTACCTCAAAACTAATATAACAATACTTCCAGCAAGTCCACCGGAAAGTAAGGCAAAGCCTAAAAATAAAATAACCTTGGCCTGCCAATCAGCCGAATTGCCTCCTCCAAATGAAAAGGATTCTGAGCTCAGCCGAGATTTCTCGACTGTATTGATAACCAGCATACCCAACGACGACAGCAAAAAGGGCAGCCAATCAACAAACTTGACATGTACTACTGAGGCATTTCCGTGCGATGAAAACAATGCAGAGTCCAGGATTGTGTAAAAGCCACCAGAGTACTGGTTAGAAAACTAAGAAACCACTAATTCATGTCGCCTTCAGACAAAATATACTTACAAAAGCTCCTGATAAATAGACACCACCCGCTCTTAGCGTGTTCGATGAGACATGTGGCAGCTCGAATCGGAATAATCTGTTGGTGTTGTAGGACATATTGCGATTGCTATGATATAAGTTTGAAATGTGGAGACCGAACGAACTGTGAGGTAGGTGATAAGCAGGGAGGGTGGGAGAATTATGGGAGGTTGGTGTGGGGCTACGAAAAATGAAGCATGGGGGATGAAATTCGGACTGCAGGGTAGCTCTTGATTTTGCAGGTTGTGACAAACAGCAACTTTAAATTTTCAATAATTGGTATTGTGGCGCAATGGTGAGCGCATCGGATTTCGGTTCCGAAGGTTGCAGGTTCGAGTCCTGTCAATATCGTTTTTTTGGGGTGACATCCATCTCATTTTTTTTTGATGATATCTCCTTTTCTTTTGTTATACTTTAGAATAACACTTGCAGTGCTGAGTAGTCTATAATTTTGTGGCATCTGAATGTTTTTTTAATGCGCTGGAAGTAAATCTGACTCATTTCTCTACTAGATCATACATACGATGCTAATTTAACAGTCGTATGTCGTACAGTATCGAAGTGGATCGTGCGGTACCAACCTCGTTGATCTCACAACTATATATAAACATATCCCCAAGACAGAAGAATATTTCCAACAAAGAGAAACTCTCTGTCTTCTCACCCCGACTTCTTGTCTCTCTTTCTAAGCTCTCCAGCTCATCTCCGTCATCTGCACAGCCGTTTGGACGATCGCAACGACGATCATCTGCTATCAAACCAAACTCATCTTCAACTAGCTCATTTTCTTCTTCTGCGTCATCCAATGATCGAGACAAAGAATCTTACATATGTACTCCCTAACAGTGCCGTGGGTATCTATCCCACATCGTTTGTACTACCTTCTCACTCGAGAACAGTGCTCATTGGAGCAAACGGTGCTGGGAAGTCGACCCTGCTAAAGGTGCTGGCAGGAAAAACACTGGCTAAAGCTGGCTCTGTACAAATTAACAACAAAGACCCATTTAGAGAAGGCGTGCCTGGGGTGACATACCTCGGCACCGAATGGGCTTCCAATCCGACAGTTCGTCATGATATCCCTGTAGTACTTTTGCTGTCGAGCCTGGGTGGAGATTTGTATCCAGAGCGAAGAGACCAGCTGGTGGATATTTTGGACATTGATCTGAAATGGCACATGCATGCTGTCAGTGACGGCGAGAGACGACGGGTTCAATTAGCCATGGGGTTGTTGAAACCATGGAATCTGTTGTTCCTCGACGAAGTCACAGTTGATCTGGATGTTTTGGTCCGGGCACGACTGTTGAGCTTCCTCAAACAAGAAACGGAAAGTAGACCATGTCAAATTGTCTATGCTACACATATATTTGATGGTCTCAGTGGATGGCCCACGCACATTGCCCATATGCACCTTGGCAAAATGCTGTCGGTTGAGTCGTATGACACAGCCATTGCCAGGGTTTCAGGGGATACCGGCAACAGTGCATTGCTTGAACTTGCTCTCGAGTGGCTCGGTGAAGATTTGAGGGCCCGAGGAGAGAGAACAGAAAAGTTAAAATGGGACGATATCAAAGATCAAGTGCTTGACGAGGTATTGGAGAAGAACAAGGAGGATGGGTTTGACAGGTACTTCAGGCAAAGTCGGGCGAGAGATTAACCACAATGACGATGTCTAGACAAGTTCTAGACAAGAAACGGAGAACGAGAAACGACTTATGAGTTCAACACGAAATGATATTAATATATATATATTACAGGCCACAACAATGGTTCAACACGCGTTATAGATCAGAATATTCAATAACACCCCAAATTATTCTTTTATCCTTTCTCCTTTTCCCCCTCAAATTTCCCCAAAATCTCACCATTTATCGAGTCACCGCTTAATCGAGTCTAATCGTCTGATCTTGTAGGCTGTCGACGTTGATCTACAATCAGATTACCCGAATCTAGAGTCTCGTTCTCCTCGGGATCACGTAAGCAGTTGACTGCGGCCGTTGAGGAACGTAAACTTAAGTTTTATCTACGTTCATATATAAGGCTCCTGAGATCCAATATTTAGGTGTCAGATCAAGCAAGAGTTACTTGTAGAGTATATCCCGATACCAAAACAAACTGCGACTTAAACGGTTCAGTTTCATCTACACAGTCCCACTCCCAGTTTACTCTCCTTGAAAATTTCACGTGTCTAAGACCCTTTCCTAATTTATATTTTTTTTAGGACCCCGAATTTTTTTTTACTGAAGTTCGCTACATCGGGTTGACGCCATGGATTTGTTGCTCGAAATCTTTGATAACGTGATCCTGGATCAGGCCTATGCCACGGTGTTGCCCCGAAAGGGGTCGTTTAGTTGGCCCGCAGCGCTGGGGAACACAAATTACACTATTGAGCCAAAAATCTTCAACCCGTCGTTGAACTTTTTGCAGGTTTCCCCTTATATTAATGAGTCGATCTTGCCTCGCGACCATATCATCCGACAGAGTTTGTCGCTTTATGTTATCACCGTGCTGTCTGCATACATTCTGTACTTTTTGACTTCAGCAGCGTCATATTATTTCGTATATGACTCGGCTAACTTCAAACATCCAAAGTATTTGAAGAACCAACTCAGGATGGAAATCATGCAGTCTGTCAGTTCCATCCCATTTATGACTTTGTTCACACTCCCTTGGTTTATGGCTGAAGTCCGAGGTTACTCTCGACTGTACTGGGGCCAGGACGAGTACCCCAAATGGTACATGTATTTCCAGTTCCCATTTTTCATTTTCTTCACAGATGCTCTCGTTTACTGCATTCATAGAGGTCTTCATTCGAGGATTATGTACAAGAGATTCCACAAGCCCCACCACAAATGGATTGTGCCCACTCCGTTTGCCTCGTTTGCATTCCACCCCTTTGATGGATATCTGCAATCTTTGCCCTACCACATCTTCCCTTTTATCTTTCCTCTTCAAAAGATAGCTTATCTGGTGCTTTTTGCTATAGTGCAGATATGGACCGTTATTATCCATGACGGTGAGTATCTTGCCAATGATCCTATTATTAATGGTGCTGCTTGCCATACTATTCATCATTTGTACTTCAACTATAACTATGGACAGTATACCACTCTATGGGACCGACTTGGAGGATCGTACAGAACTCCCGACCAAGAGTTGTTTGACAAGTCCAAGAAGATGACGACTTCCACTTGGTCCAAGCAGTCTGAGAAGATGGAGGAGATTCGAATGGATGTGGAGGGTGCCAATGATGACAGAACCTATGTGGATGACAAGAAGACCAAATAAAGATTTTGGGGTGATGATGATTATGATGATTTTGGGGTGGTGCTGATGCTTTGAGGTGACGTTAATAGTGACGTTATTAGTGACAATTTGGCGTGGTCGAGGAAGGCAGTATTCAAAGGACAAACTGTAGTAATAGTAATAGGATATATCGTTGTATCTAATCATAAAATACCTGAATAGATTGTCTTGGTGGATATCTAATTTAGAAATACATCTGTGCAGGGTCCTTGATAACTGGTTGGCTTCATGCGTTGACTCGAAAATATCGTCCAATGCTTGGACCAGTACTCGTCTAGATCCAGACTTTGTAGAGACGTTTTCCGACGCGTAGATACTTTTGATATTTTGTTGACAAGCAAAGTTGATGGAAGGAGCTGGACCGGTTTTGGTGAGTGTGTCGATAGTTCAGCTCGCTTTGGTGATGTCGGTAATGTTCGCGACGCACCAGCTCGTTTCACAACGCGTTTGCCATCTTTCACCGCTCGCAACAGGTCATTGAAACTTTTATTTACAAGCAAACAAAACTCTGTATCTATCTGAGCTACAGTAATTCCATATTGTTTGTAGAATATGTCGTTTATCGACATGAAGTGACGGAGGTGTATAGGTGAAGTGATCACCGAAGAGTAGAGGTGAAGACAAGATCATCGCTTGTAGAGAAAAGAGATATCCAACCCACAACATGGGTTATGATCTAATTTTGAGGATTGGGACAAGAAGGGATTTAAATAACATTACGCATATTTCTGTATTTAAACATCAGGTATACAGCATAAAAAAGTACTCAATGATATTGGTGGGTTGCTGTAGAGCTAAGTATGCTCAAATTCATGAGGAAGCAACTCATCTTGAGGCTCATTGCCTACAACGCCGTTGAAGATGAGTGTACCATAGACCAACATGCCAAACCCAACCAGCTGCAAGAATCGGAAATGTTCCCATCCAAGTCCAATAGAGACAAGCCAGATAAGTAATGTTCTGCAGGTGTCAATAGTGGATCGGGAAGTAGCACTCAATGATTGAGTCACACCTAATCCACAGCAGTTGAATGTACCCAGGGAAATCATAATGGCGACAGAAGACACCACCAAGTTATGGCTACTGAAAAGTTCTTCCACTGCATTTGGAAGGTCAAACATGCCATTTCGACCGCTGTCTCCCAAGAAGAAAGCAATGATGTATGATCCCAGTACAGAGATCAAAGTACCAAAAGTTCCCTCCCAAGCCACAACTTTGACTGGGTGGAGCGAGTATTTTCCAAGAATGTATTCTTCCAAAACAAATTGCGAAGCACTGAAAACCTGACCGGCAACAATCATCAGTACTCCAATAAGAGCTTGGAAATCTTTGGCACCATCGGCATCCACATCGCTTGGTTGTACAGGCTTGCTATCGGGCTGGAACACAGCACTTAGGCCTACTATAAACACTCCTGCAAACACAGTCCACAGTCCGGTCCATTTGAGACGTGATATTCTATGTTTCAAGGCAATAGTAGACAGACAGCCGACAAAGAGGACAATCGACCCTCTTGTCATTTGAAATACAGAAACTGGAATAAATAAGAGTCCTGTGTTCATCAGAGTGGTAGCAACGATGTCACAGCATGTGGGTATTGCCAGCAACAACACTTTTTTCCCTTCTAACTTGGGTGTAATCTCATGTCCTTCTTCCTCATCCGTGATGCCTTTATCTACAGCCTGATATCCATTGGAGTAGTACTTGAACACAACGTATGCACCCCAGCATGCCATTTCGGCTATAAACATCTGGACTGTCTGGAACACAGCCTGATTAAAGTATTTACGTTCACTTTCTGGACCGTCGCAGTTGGCTACGCATTGCAAATCTTGGTACTTTGTTAACAGCGAGTTGCTGGAGCCACTCACGAGCATTCCCGTGACGAGAAGGGGCTGGTTAGTTTTGGTGGTTGATGCTTTGTTGGGAGAACACGTACAATTGCCCACATGATGATAGTTTGACGAGAAAACTCGAATTAATGAAATCGACGGCACCTTTGAAATGAGAAGAAGATAAGAGGTCAGGACAGGTAGGGGAGACTGTTTGGGAAACTAGGGCCGTCGATCATATGCAGAGGAAGCTGCACAGCCGTACGTATCAGGTGGGTCTTGGAAGCAGAATTGGTAGAGCCCATGTTTCAGAATAGTGTAAAGAACCACATTGTTAGGCATATGATGGTGTCAAGGCATTTAGTGACGGTCCAGTTGAAATAAACATTGAAACGTCGGCACAACTACAGATTCAATACTACAGATTCAATTTTAATGCCCTAACGGTACGGCCAGTCACACGATTGACCTGAGTGCGCCGTCGGATTCCGGTGCACGGTGCCGTTGGCCAATTTAGCTGCTTGTACCACAAAATTTTCTGGTGTTGCGACTTTCGTAGACGTAGCAGTCGCGTTCTCCCCTTCGTGCCGTGTAGGAGTTGATGTTTGTCGCCAGGGCAACCATCAAAACGTCGTCTGAGTACGCCACCGGGTAACAGTTTAAACATTTAAAATTCCACGATTTTTTACTGAGCAAATCTTCAGTCACTTTTTACTGGCCGTCCTGTCGGATCATGACAGTCCGGCCATATACACTTCAGCCTTTCAACGTCTTGTTGATTGGTGGTGTTTTAAGTGTAGACTGAAGTACCCGCTTTTTTCGCTAACAACATCTTAATTCCCAAAGATGTAAGTTTGATAGTAGTGAAGCGGACATCAATACGTTAGATAGATCGAAATTGATAGATTTGATTAACTTAATGCCGTGATAGAGCTGTCCAAAATTTCAGTGAGTGTTCTTTATCATTTATACACCACATTGTAGTTAAACATAGTAACCTATAGCCTCTCAGGCAACAGCACTGCAGCTTCCTGTAAACGTAACTGTACATGACAAGCACGGACCAATCGACGCTAATATTTTAAACCGCATTTGGCCGAGGCCCGTAATTCTTCTCGAGGTGCTCAGTCTGTTTGTTATTGATGCAGTCGAGTATCAAGACTGTAATGATCACCCGTGCAAACACGTATCAGAGGTGCCGTGGTGGAATGTGCACAGCATTGAAACAGTACTGAAACCTACAGCATACCGCAGACAACTACCATTAGTACGAATACTATTTTCTACACCACCGACTATAGCCACGTGAAACCATATTCATGTGCAACACCATTCGATGTCCATACCAGGCGGATGAAAAAAAAACCGTTTACCCAAACTGCAAACAATGTGAAAGAAGGGGGCGGTAACATCGACTGCAGGTACCTCTAACGGTCATAATTATGCATAAACAAGTAAACGGGGCCACCCCCCGTAGGGAGCGCGAGTCAGTGCCGAAGATCTATACAGTGTGATTAGGACTCTATTTGTAGCAGGTCTCCTCTCGGTTTGAGATCTCAAGGAACCTTAGAGATCTCAGATCTAAATTTATGAGATACCTAGTCCTAATACAACCATGCATCGCCGTGCGGCGCACCGCATTATTTTAATAATAGCTGGAAATCATATTTTATTTTTCTCGGCAAACCACAGCTTTCAAGGTGCAACTACAAACATTATTCGGCACATTGTGTAGAACTTTTTTGCCATGCTTTTTCACGAGTGTGGAGTGTGTACTTTACTATTGTGTCCGTAAAGTGTGGTTGGAGGGCGACTGCTGAAATTGAACCTGGTAGCAGGCGGATTTATACCAACTCAGTAAATTTTCCCCTGTCAAGTACAAATACAGTAACAAGTAATTCGTCCCTTAATTAAACCTAGTACGATACGGACCAGGATCATGGATTAATTCGTGAAATTTCTACTGGAAATCTGGGGAACTCCCACAGCAAGCCACAATCTTAGAACCTTGTCATATTAATGGATAACAGCTACATGTATTTGGATCCATCCCTTTCATAAACCATATAAACGGGTTTCGAATAAATGTGCCTTGCTGCACAGAGTACAGGAACAGCTATACTAGTATTGGATTGACAACTATAGAAAAGGTGCTAATCAAGATCGACCGAAGATCATATTTACAGATCTCCCTGTAGATCACCAATAGTGAACCATCGTACTCATACAGTGAGTACTATAATCAGGGGGTGAAACTTTGGTTCAACTATCATTTCGATTGGTACGTCAGCTGAACTACTGTGCTGTGTGGAAAATGCCCATGGTTGCACCAGGTCAGAGGATTGTTGAAAAGAATGTAACTAACATACATTAAACGTTAACCTACATTCCACGTTTGACAGCACGTTCCAACGTTTCACACCTCTTCCTCACCCCCCCGCCAATTGCAATTATTATTCGTACATTACAATGCTGTTTATATTGTCGGCTTTGCATCTACAACTTATAGGTCTGGCACTGGTTACCATTTTGGGGCCGCATCGATTTGGCAGCACGCAAAAAAGAAAGTACTTTCATTCTAATATCTATCTAAAGTGTTCAAAGTTTGGTAGCAAGCCATATTATAGTTGAGATCATAACTCTTTCAACGTAGACTCGAGAACAAAAGATATCTACCAAATCTTCCATAGTAGCCTTTCCTGTCGCCCAATACCAATTACGTCCACCTCCACCTCCAATGGATCTCACCGTTTGGCCGTCGACGATCAACGGCTATACGGTGCATGACGACCGGGTAAAGCAACGCCTAGTACTAATTCGCCTACCCCCTTTAGGTTACATCGGCAGCAGGCATCTGCGCATGCTTAAGTCCACTCTTAAAGGGTCCTCACGACTCGCTTGGCGGTTATCCCTGCGTTGCTTAATATATTTATAAAAATATTGGGAGCCGGTTTTTTCGTTCTATTTTGCTTTCGAGGACACCGTACTACGTAGTAGAAGGACAAAGTAAAATTAAAATACAAGCAACTGAAAACAAAGTTGTTGTAGTTACCGAATACTTTAACTATAGGAACTGCTCTTCTGGGAACAGCTCGGCAAGCAAAAGAGTGTAGACTTGACCTGGGCCGCGTAAAAAAAGGGAAACGAGTCAAACAAGGACCTTTGTATTATTATTCTTTGCTGGTTTCAAACGACTTTCACGACCCCTAGTTTCTTCGCGAGGAAACGATATCTACGACATCGCACGTTCGAGCCGAGGATATATTTGATTTCTTCCCCTATATAGCTGCTATAGTCTATCATGTCCCAAGATAGTACTGCCGAACTAAACGGGACCCAGTCGACGTTTGAAGGGACGTTTGAGACTGCCATAGATCAAAATCGACTGTCTCTACATCCCGAAAAGTCAAATGGCACTGAAACCCAAGGAACCTCGGGTACCCAAAATCAAGACAAGTCTGTAAACACTGTCGAGGCACTTGAACTGGCAGGCACCAGCAGCGAAACTGAAGACGGTAGACCACGATATAAAGTGTACAAAAGACGATGGCTCGGAGTCTTGTCTGTTTCTCTACTAAATATCATGGCCTCGTGGGGCTGGCTGTCATTTTCAGCTCTGACCGATAATGTCCAGGAGTTTTTCAATATTGCGACTCCTGGTCCTGTCAACTGGCTGTCGACAGTCATTCTATTCTCATATATTGTCATTTCACCTCTGGTCTGGTGGACACTCAAGAGATATAACATCAAAGTGGCCCTGATCATTGGTGCCTCTTTCCAGGTGGTTGGAAACTGGGTCCGATATGGAGGAATGAAATCCAAGAACTTTGGAGTAGTCATGTTCGGCCAGATCCTTATTGGATTCGGTCAACCCTTTGCATTGTCCAGTCCTACACATTACACCGACAAATGGTTTACGTCGTCATCTCGAGTCTCGGCTAATGCCATTATGTCACTTTCCAACCCCTTGGGAGGTGCCATTGCTCAATTAGTTGGTCCAGCCATTGTCACTGAGACTCCTCAGTTGACTACTTTCATTCTGATCACTGCCGGTGTTGCTACCGGTTGTGGTCTCACTGCTCTTATTGTCCCCGCAAATCCTCCACTTCCTCCTTGTCCTTCCTCTGAGATTGTCAAGATGGAGCTGATGGAGTCCATCAAACTGCTGGTCAGCAACCCAGTCTTTTTGGCCGTTTTTGCGATGTTTTCCATTTACGTTGGATTCTTCAACGCCTTTAGTACCTACATCTACCAAATCATTGGTCCCTATGGATATTCATCGAATGAAGCTGGTATCGCCGGAGCGATTCTGATTGTTTGCGGTATTGTATTTGCTGCAGTCATGTCACCAATCGTTGATCGAACCCACAAGTTTATGCTGGTCATTCGAATTCAGGTGCCTCTTATTGCTGTTTGTTATATTGCAACTATCTTCATGGCTACCGAGTCTCAACAATTGGTCGGTCCCTATATCGTTTGCGCTCTTCTCGGAGCCATTTCTTTCTCCTTACTGCCAGTGTTTTTGGAGTGGAATCAAGAACAGACCTCTCCGGTAGATCCTGGTGTTTCTTCTTCACTGCTCTGGATTGGAGGACAATTCTTCGGAGCCATTTTCATCATTGTCATGAATGCACTGCGATATCCCGCCGATCAGGGCAATCCTCCTCAGAATATGAGACGAGCATTGATTTTTGAAGCTGTTTTTGCATGTGTTGGTGCTATCCCTGCTTGGGTGTTGCGGCCCCGAGTCAACAGTCGGGTTGAAATGGACATTAACCGTGTATAGATATGATTATGTATTGTTCTGTAGATTAAGTAGAAATACGACGATAATTGAGATTTGCTGAACTGATTTATTGGCTCCTCCGAATAACGCTAACTTGGTACTGATAGCTACCCTAAACTTTGTTCATGGCCGTCAACTATAATTTACATTAAATAGATACATAACTTAAATGGTCTAAATCCTCTAACCCCTCTCTACCTTTTTAACTCTTCATGTCAACAGCAGTCGAAATAGGCAGCAAAGGACCGAGTCCAACTCTCAACGAAGCATCAAATGAAGACGACTTCTGAGGGTTCGGACTGGGCGATTGGTTATTTTGACCGGTACTGTTTGTTGTTTGACCTCCCATGGCTGGCATCATAGAAAATCTCGTAACTCGAGATTTCTCCAATTGGTTCTTGTATTCGTTGATCTTCATATCTTTCGTCTCCTTCAGAGTCACCAATGCCTGTCGTAACACATCCCTTTGAGATTCTAACGATTTGATCTTGGCACTGTTGGTGTCACTCAAAGCCTTCTTTTCGTTGACGTACTTGTTGAGATTGTCAAGCTTTTTCTGAAGCTCCACCGTCTTTTTCCTCTCAGAGTCGAGCTTTTGCTGATACTCAATGATCATTAGGCGACGCTTATCGTCTGCTTCTTTCAGCTTTCTCTTGAGTTCGCCAATCTCTTCAGGGGATATCAAGTCAGAAATCACCGCACTACTGCTTACCACCACGGCCGGAGTACTGCTTCGCTTTTGACTGATGTTACTATCCTTGGTCTTATTTTCATGGATCTCACGGTCCAATCGGTCGGCAAAAGACAATTGTCGGTCTGGCACGACCGCAGGACCACCAGCTGAAGAAGTAGAAAATATCCGTGAATTGCGGTCAACGATCTCTCTTTCAAATCGCTCTACCTGGCTTCTGGCACTCTCCTCACTGCTAGTCCTCTCATGGCTGCTTTCCTGAATCAAAGGAGGAGGCTCAGATCGGGTAGGGGGAGTCTGAGGTCGTGGTCTCAAATCAGTGGAGAATCGCGACGATAAAGCTGGGTCGGGTCCACCAACATTGATATTAGCACCCATGAGAGACGACTGTCGGGGTCCAATTGACATGGAGCGACGACCATCTAGAACAAGCTCAGAGGTGGAGAACTCAAGGACTGGCTCGGAAATGTTCGGCAAACCAGAGCTTCCACCACTCGAATTGCTACTTCGTTTGAAAAACCCAAATCGCGACTGCCGCTTTTGGTCTCGTGGCGTCACAGACGATGAAGTAGGGCCTGCAGTACCGGCAGCAGCACTAAGACTGGTATGCTTATTAAATGCTGGATCAAAGGTCTTTTGCTGGAGAGAAGTTCTCCTATTGAGGTTGGGAACTCCTGGGTGCTGGAAATAGGGCTGCATTGGGGGAGAAGACCCCAGAATTGATTCTCGTTGGATGAGAGTCGTCCGAGACGACTGACGAGAATTATTGGACGAGCTGTAATTAGTCATATCTCCTGCCGACCGAGCCCTGGCATTTCTAAACGAACCTGCTGGCACCACATCATGAGGATGAGGCGGATGTGGAGGATATGGCGAGTGATGTTGCTGTTGCTGTTGCTGTTGTTGCTGTTGGTGTTGATGCTGCGCATGACTAGAATGACTAGGTGGAGGATGATGAATCTCAGTTAAACTCGCGTCAGGAGTGCTGTTGGACGAGTTACTGGGACTGCTGTTGTAGCGATCAGGAGACCCGGGAGCTCCATACGGCATAGGCGGGGTTCTATTGATTTTTGAAGGAGGCCCTTGGGTGCCATTCAATTGCCCAGGCATCATATAATCAGGATTCTTTGTATCCAATAACTGGCCCAGCCTGGTAGGATATCTGTTATCGATGTCACGGGAATAAGGAGAGTTGGGAGCGATTTCGACTCTGGCCTCTTGGTGGTCGTCGTGAGAGTGATGATGGGTTGGTGGACTAAAGTTAGTTGAAATAGCCAACTGTTTTCTAGACGGTTGATACTGTTGCTGTGGCGTGTGGGACCTTGATACAGTTGATACAGATTCAAGCATGCTGTGAAGATGAGCTCAAACTAAAAAGATGATGATGATAAAATCGATGCAGTTGATATTTAGGGATTCTGAACTCGCGAGGGACAGTGAAAATTGAGAATTGGCAATTTTCAGCAGACGTTCGGTGATGCGTGCTGTTTAACTGTGTTTTTCCTGCTTATGTTACTGCGTTTATGGTTTCCAATTTACCAAACAACAAAGCCTCAGGGAATCCGACTTAAACGTCAAAGAGAATCAAATCACAGAAACCTTGAGTTAAATAATAGACTTTTTATGGGGAAGGCTGAAATAAGTCAAATTCCTAAGAAAAATTTAGAATTTCTCAACCAGAGAGATATTTCAAAAATTTCCAATTAAAACCAATAAGCAGCAAAAGCCAAAATAATTATAATATCACGAGATAGATAAGGGAGACTGATGAAGGGGGCCTAAGAGTTTCAGATTCACGCTCTTTTTTCGCGTGTTTGCTTATATCTGAGACTTTGGGTAATGAACGTTTCAGCGTGACTGTAATTCGCGTCGAGCTTGTTTCCGAGTGTTCCAGTTCGTGTCGAAGTTCACGTCACAGTTTGGAGAGATAATGAAAGAAACAATGAGAGAGGTTTCTGGTTTGTTTCACCAGAGTTTCGCGTGTTTTCTTTATAAGGGATGCTAGATATCGATAGAGAATTGGCCCTAAAAGACGACGAGACAACTAATTTAAGCCCCTTAAAGTTGGTGGTAGCTAGTGGTGGTGTCGTGAAGATAAAAGAATGATAAAAGTGTAAAATCGAAAACAGCAGTTTAGTAGCAGTGTTGTTATAACAATTGAAGAAATTATTAATTGTATTTTTCAATTACTACTAGCCATGACGATTTCCCACCTTTTGGACCAGGGGTTTTAGATTAAAAAAAAATCAAAGGGCTTACAAGAAATCAAAGTCAGGCAGACAAAAAGAAAAAAAGGTTATCTGCTAAGAGTACAGCAGCAGCTCTTACTTCCCTGTCAAACAAAACTGTGTACTTCCGCCCTGGATGCCACTAGGAGGAGGTTGTTCTATAAGGAACCCCCGGCAACCTTTAATTCGCTTTTTCAGGGGCCGAATCAGCCTAATAGGGCACAAACTTTGTCGAGCTTTGCATACGGCCTGCAGCCTTGTTACAGGTGTTTGGTGTGTAGCTATATATATACGTTTGGAAAATGTACAGGCACCAGGTGTTATATAAAGTCTATAGGCAGCAAGCTGAACAAAAAGAGATGTTGGAAAAAGGAACAAGTTGAGTAATACTAGTTTATTTTGTAATCTTTGAACCTTTGATCAGTCGATCTAGTGATGTTATAATAATCGCCTAACCCAGCCATACGGGGTCGAGCCTTAGTTGCCCCTGACACTTTCAGGGGTACAGCTTTTGAAAGATCACGATCGGTTTACCACATTGGTTAAATTGTGCAAACAGGCGGTTTATGCATGATTGACCAATAGTAGCTAGTTATTGTACTTGAGCACATGGCGTAAAGAGTGTCTGAGTAACCAGCCAGGCCGTGTATAATATGTTGAAGTGCGGGCAAAGCTTATTTAGCGTGCACAGCTTATTTTGCTAACCATTATATGGTACATCACCTAACCTACGATAAGTTACACATGTACAACAAAGTCTTGAGGATCTTCTCAGCTGTGTGTTACGTAGTAATTTTACTGTACTCTATATTATTCTGTAAGATCTCTCAGTCGCTTAAGATAAGGAGCAAATTACAGCGATAGGCTGATAGATACAACGATTTACGACAACGGCGATCTCACTAGCAATTAGAAAATACGAGCTTACACAAGTACAAACGAGTGGTAGATTGCCATAAACACCTTGTAGTCAGTTAAAAGTTGCAATTGGCACCTAGGAGCTACGTAGATCCAATGATCCTTGAACTTGCCCTTGTCCCTTGCGATCCAAGTGCCTGCATTTACCACTAATAACCATGTAATTATACTTCAAAGACCACATACATCTTTCATTGTACCTACCGCAGCTTAAACTTCATTATTTTCATTATACGTGTAGTTCACTTGATACAAGCGATGTCAACGCGTCACGTACACGTTAGCTAATTTATAGAACATGATGCGCGATGCACTAATAAATGTATATCTATATCTATAGTACAGTTACAGCACTGTAAACTCTCGGTCGGTCTACATAAAGAGAGTGGTCCACGAATGCGGAAACCTTTTACACAAATACACTCGTAGCCCTCGTAGCTTTGATATTCCCCACAGCTGTTAATAATAAAATATAAAATGACCATATTCCCGGCTTCTCGGCCCTTTCGTCCTGCCAGACGTGCGGCTTTACGCCGCACACGTACTAGGCTCCGACTACCCGGTCGGTGGGTGATCGCGAGAATCTCTTTATTACAACAATCACTCAAAAGAAACCGTGATCGGGTCTCGGTATCTTTCGTGGTTGCCAAGGATATCTCAAAAATACAAGTGTTATTCCAATTACTTAGAACCCGGTTTCTACTCTACAATCAACTCCGAATCACTCTGTCTCGGTACTAAGACTTGCCTTGCCGCGCTTCTGAATTCAGGGTCCGTTTCGTTCCGTCAGCCGAGCCTCAGCGCTTAGAGTTGGAAATCATCTAGACTAATTACTGTTCAATAGGGTCTTTGACTGTATGGCGCTGATATGTCCGGACCTGTAACGTCAGAACCGGCTGAGGAAGAGCTGAGCCACGAGGCTCAGCTCTCAAACGCTTTGGATAAGATATCGCTAAAGCAAAATCGATTCCTGGGAGATGGAACTCACCATTATGAACGGTTCTCGTTACCGCCGTCAAGGGTGGCATCCCAGGATACTTCGATGGCCCCATCGGGTGTGAATACTCCGTCAAACGGTGCTCACCTCCAAATCAGTTATCCTGACAATCATCAGGATTATGCCATGAATTTATCAGCAATTACTGCTTCGCTGGAAAAGCCCTCGAACAAGAGGCCAAGTGCTATGTTTCTCTCAGTAGCCCACGGCGGCAGCAGTGGCAGCAGTGGCAGCGGCGGTGGCGGCAATGGTACGTCGTCCAACGACCAAAGTGAATCTGCCTCGCCCGTCGGCTCAGCTATGCATAGCCCTTCGGCAACTACCTCGTCGTCTGCCCATGTACGACTTGAAATTGAGTCTCCACGAAGCTCAAGATCTACTCCTACCCACTCACGAGAAACTTCTCCTTCGCCTTCCCCGTCTGTGAGCTCCTTCCCGTCGGCAGATCCAGGAGACCCCTATTCGCGTAAAAATCGACCTCAGCCTAGCCACAATCTGCAAGACATAGCACCGCGATTTGTATTCTCCAAGAAGAAACTGCATTCAAAGAGCAGCAGCAGCTTGAAATCGCTCTCCAGATCGAGCAGTTTCGACAAACACAGTAAAGCGTCGAGACACCCGTCTCCAGAAGATGAGCCTGGAAAATTGCACAAAAACCATGGTTCCATGACTGAACTGAAACGATTTTTCAAGCATAGTCTGAAAAAGAAGGAAAAGTCTTCTTCTTCTTTGAAATACACCACTGGCACTTCTACGCCGTCGTCTGACCTCGAGAGCATCAGCTCTCATAACATGCCCTTCAACGAAGAAGGATTCAGGAAATATGGTAAAATTGGCCGAGTCCTTGGGTCTGGTGCCGGTGGCTCGGTGCGACTCATGAAGCGATCTTCAGATGGCACTGTGTTTGCCGTCAAAGAATTCCGGCCAAGGCACGCAAATGAGAGCGAGCGAGAGTATTCGAAAAAAGTCACTGCTGAGTTCTGTATCGGATCGACTCTACATCACCCTAATATCATTGAAACATTGGACATCATCAAAGAAGGAGGTAGATATTTCGAAGTCATGGAATATTGTCCCTACGATTTCTTCGCTGTGGTAATGTCGGGCAAAATGTCGAGAGCCGAAATCGGTTGCGCATTTCGACAAATTCTCAATGGCGTCGCTTATCTCCATGACATGGGTCTCGCACATCGGGACTTGAAACTCGACAATTGCGTGGTGACTGATCAGGGTATTCTTAAGATCATTGACTTTGGCTCTGCCAGTGTGTTTCGATATCCGTTTGAAGCCGATATCGTAATGGCTCGTGGAGTAGTTGGATCGGACCCCTATCTTGCTCCCGAGGTTTTACAAGTCACAAAATACGATCCTAGACCAGCAGATATCTGGTCTATTGCTATCATCTTTTGCTGTATGACTCTTAGACGATTTCCTTGGAAAGCTCCTCGCCACAATGACAATTCGTTTCGACTATTTTCTTCTGAACCAGATTCCGCTGACCCGCAGCTGGAAACAGATGGACAGCAGCAGCCCCCGCAACAAATTAAAGGACCATGGAGATTGCTTCGGATCTTACCTAGTGCCAGTCGTCACATCATTGGAAGGATTTTAACCATCGATCCCAACAAACGGGCCACTCTTGAAGAAGTGATGCAAGATGATTGGGTGACTTCGTTGCAAATGTGTACAATCTCACCAGATGGTACATTGATTCAAGCAGCCGACCATGAGCATACAGTGGTGCCTTCAGAACAAGCTCATTTAGAGTCTTACAAGAAGAGTGAGGGGGGAGTGAGCAAGCACTGATTGAACTTTGAAATAACTTTTTCTTTCGCTTTGACAAGAAGGATATGGAAGTACATGTTTAAAAATACGAACACGAAGTATGCGTCTTATTACGTCTCCGACTTTTAGTATTACGCTATTACGCTATAAATAATGCAAAGAATATTTATTAAACCTCTACAGATGTGAACGCTTGAAGAAATGAAATGCGCCGTTGGGCACATTTTTTGTATTGGCAGGACAAACGATAAATATATAGTTCTATACTTTATGTTACACTAAAATCCAACATGGTCAAATAACATAGACACAGACTCTCCATTGTGAATACGACGAATAGCCTCTGCGAAAACTCGTGATACGTCCAAAACTTCCAACTTGTCTCCCAAAATACGTTGGTGCTCACTTTGAGGAGTAGAGTCCGTGGTGACAATCTTATCTATAGCAGAAGCTTGCACCCGCTCAAGAGCATCACCAGAGAAAATAGCATGCGAGATTATCGCATAGACTTTGACTGCTCCTTGGTCTTTAATCAGTTTGGCTGCTCTGGTGATGGTATTAGCCGTATCTACCAAATCGTCCACTAGAATGGCCACTCGTCCATGAACGTCGCCGACCAGCATCGTAGTGGCATTGCTTCGACCAGCACCTGATATCTTCAACGGTCTTCGCTCCTTGTGAATCAATGCAAATCCCATACCGAGCGAATCAGCAATGGCAGTAGCTCGTTTAGCTCCACCGGCATCGGGAGAAACAACGACAGCTTCTTGGTAGTCCGGGATGTTTGTTTTAATGTAATGTTGTAGTAAAGGTTTGCCGTACAAATTGTCCACAGGCACGTCAAAATAGCCTTGAAACTGGGGATCATGGAGATCCATCGTGATGATATGATCTGCTCCCGCGCAGGTCAGCAGTGATGCAATCAGCGTTCCAGCTTGTGCGACCCACTGTTTATACCCAGTATTACTCTGAGGTTCACCTCTGGCCCCTGTACTACTGCTGCCGCCACTGCCTACATGTTTCTCCTTGAGCGCATTGGCCAGCTGAAGCATCGGCGGGGGAGCCAGGCCGTCAAACCGATTGTAACCGGATCGCGAAAAGGAATTGGGAGTGCCCGGCACACTCTCAAACGTGTAGTTGTTACTACTGCTACTGCCCGACGAAGGTTTAGCTGCCAGAGGAGCGCCGTGCTTTGTATACGGGACATCTGGCTGCCTTGAGTAGGGAAACAATGGCATGACTGCAGTGACCTTACGGGCAGACGCAGTTTTACATGCAGAAATCATGATCAGCAACTCCATGAAGTTATCATTGACATGACCACAGCCAGACTGCACCACAAACACATCTTTTTCTCGCACCGAGTCCTTTATGGTGACCGAGGTCTCGCCATTGGAGAACTTGGTAGCCGTGACCTGACTTTGATCTATGGCCAGGTTTTGACAGATGTTATGGACTAATGCGGGGTGGGAGTTTCCTCCTAGGATGACCAGGTTTCTCATGACTGTAATGATAATAAATAGAAGGCACTGCGTAAAACTAGAGAGACAGTATAGGTCTAGATCCGAGACAGTTGTTCGAAGATAGCTATATCGATTCGGTATATAAAGTAATCTCTGAACTTTTTTTTATGCATGTTCTTTTTAGGTGCAGGTGAGAAGGAGCCAGGCGGGTAACAGCATACGGCTGTAGCGTGTGTACTAATACGAGAGTGCCACCAGAAATACAACTGTCTCGAATATTATAAAGAAATAGAATTGTGAATCAGTAAGATGGTGAGTAATTGAGCGACAGAATTGGAGTATAGAGCTAATCAGACTTCAATCGGAACAGGATATGATTTGTCAAATAGTGTTTTCAGTCCAGGTATGTTGACAGTGGGAACAGTGAACAGTGGAACCGTGGAGCAGTGAAACCGAGATGTGCGAGTCGTGCGAGTTGTGAGCAGATCGAGGTGATTGATGACTGGGACGAGTGTATGAATGAGATGAGCAGACAGCGCAGATGTGTCGGATTGCGAGTCGACAGATGTGAAGATTGTGTGATATCTGATTAATGTCGGATCGAAGACTACGAGATAAACTGTGACGATGTCTGGTTTCGATTTGATGGCAGTTGTGATTTGATCGCGGCTGTGATTTGATCATGATTGTGGAATTGCAGCTTCAATTAGAAGTGTAATTTGGTTTAACTAAGATCGGTTTCGGCCACCTAATGAACTTGGACAATGAAACCATGTCGATTTCAGGATATCATTTTTGCCATTTAGTGTAAAAGCGAGTTGACTGAGAGTCTATAATACGCATCAGTGGTATTGAGTCAATCTTGCAATTCAGCATTTTGCTTTAGTGTGACCTAGGATGAGTGGGTCTTTAGAGTTGCCTACGATGAGTGAGTCTGGAGAGTCTCTAATATGCATCAGTGCTATGCACCACTGCTATTCCAATTCAGCGTCTTCTGCTTTAATTCTACCTCACCGGCAACATCACTCAATGCAGCTCTTTCCGACACCGTCCACATGCCGCTTTAGTACCCTTCTAACCAGACGGACGAAACTTCCAAGTAGAATATGCTGGAAAAGCAGTCGAAAACGGAGGAACCGCCATTGGCATCAAATTCCCTGACGGAGTCGTTCTAGCCGTAGAGAAAATCATCACCTCCAAACTCCTAGTACCCAATGCAAACAAGAGAATTCAAACAATCGATAAACACGTCGGGGCAGCTTATTCAGGACTGATCCCCGACGGCAAAACTTTTGTCAATCGGGGCCGTGCAGAAGCAGCAAACTGGAGATCATTGTACAAAGAAGCCATGCCTGTTTCGTCGTTATCAAAACGATTAGGTGGGTTTGCTCAATTATTCACTTTGTACAACTCAGTAAGACCATTTGGCATATCGACCATTGTCGGAGGCGTTGACGGTGACGGCAGCCATTTGTACATGATTGAACCCAGCGGAACCTCTTGGGGTTATAAAGGAGCAGCCACTGGTAAAGGACGGCAATTGGCCAAGTCGGAGTTGGAGAAACTTGATTTTGAAAACCTGACTGCCCGAGAAGCTGTCAAAGAGGCAGCCAAGATTATTTATCTTGCACATGAAGATTCCAAAGATAGAGAGTTTGAATTAGAAATCAGTTGGGCTTCCAAGACAGAGACAGAGGGAAGGCATGAATTTGTTCCTGATGATTTGTTAGAAGAGGCCAAGCAGTACGCCATTGAGATTCTATCAGGAGGCGACGAAATGGAGGAGTAGGAGATCCCCCCGCAACGTATTAATGTATAGCTAAACGTTTGATAAAGTAGTAGAGTGCTTTGTAGACCCAGCTTTCTTACTGAACGAGGCCCCGCTCGCTTCCTCATGCATATTACCCCACATGATCGTCAGCGAGTGTGATATATGTAAACTTAGACGACCTGTAACTTTTCTCCTTGCGACTGATAAGTTCCGTATTCCCCATCCCTGAACCTCGCCACTTTGTCCCCTCAGTCAGAATGGACAACCTCTCTGATTTGGTATATGTTGCCCCAAAGGAATCCCACCCGTTAGCCCTCGAACCTGGGCTCAATGAAACGCAATTGGAAGCGATATCCAAGCCAGCCTCGACGAACCTGAGAATCATCGCTGGGCCAGGAACCGGAAAAACCAAAACATTGGTCAACCGTGTCATTGCATTGTTGAAAGACGGCGTTGAACCAGAACAGCTACTGTTGGTTTGCTTCACGAATAAGGCAGCAAACCAGCAGAGGCAGCGCCTGAAAACGCTGGTTGGACCCCAAGTGGCTTCGCGAATTCCGCTCTTCACATTCCATTCCTACTGTCAAGATTTATTGATTAAACATGGTTCGTTGATTGGTATGAATCCTGATTTTCGTCTAATAGATGACCTGGATCAAGAAATCGTGTTTACGCGCTTGTTTGCCAATCTCAAACCGGCCGTGAAACTGATTGAAAGACGAAAACACATATTTGATGTCCGTAGACTGAAAACTTTGGAAATGCTCGAGGGAGAACGGGTCCCAGCGAGTCCTACGACCAGAGACTTGTTCGAGCAATATAATGCCGCTCTTGCTGGAGACAACTTTGTGGACTACGACGATTTACTCATTAACGGTACTTCACTGTTGAGACAGCACCGCGAACTCGTTGAAAATAACAAAGTTGTTCTTGTAGATGAGTTTCAGGATCTGTCGACTTCCCAATGGGAACTTACAAAACTGGCAATGGGTCCCAATGCTTCACTCAGCGTGGTGGGAGACCCTTTTCAGAGTATTTACAGCTTTCAAGGTGCAAACCCTCATCTGTTTGAACTTATGGAGAAGGAAATGAATCAAGTGGAGACTGTTGCTCTAAATATAAACTACAGGTCATCTAAAGAGATTGTGGCTCTAACTCATACATTGGTGAGAGAAAACAACACCGCCAACTTGCCTGTTCCTAATCTTACTGGGCAGTTTTCGTCTACTCAGCCTTCTTTCAAAGAAAGCTCTCTAGCTACTGGGGAAGCTCGATGGATAGCTCAGCAGATACATCATCTTATACATGACAATGACGTATCTCCTAGTGACATTGCAGTTCTATGCCGAATGAATTTTATTATCCCTCCAATTGCACAGGCTCTAGAGGAGATTGGAATCGCTATCGCCCCAAATGGGTATCCTGTACTACTAAAGAAGGTCCTACCGTTGTTCACTTTGCTGAAATGTGTCAACGACCCAAAAGATGAGTATCTTCGCTATCTATTGCGTCATCCGAGAAAACTTGTCTTACCGGCCAATATCGATAAAATAATGGCAGATGCAGCAAGATCCAAAATGCATCTCTGGGAATATTTCCAACAACCTGCATTTGGAACGTTCCTACCTCCTGCTCAGCTCGCGCCTATCGAGAACCTTATCAAAATGATTAGCCATTTGCAAAACCTCTCAAACGTTGCATCTATTACTGAGTATCTTTCGCACCAAACCCGGCACTTTTATGGAGAAAGTACCGAAAGGACGCATAAAAACCACATTAAAGAGTTCATCAATCTACTTGATAAGCTATCGGAATCAGTGGCCTCTGGAATCAATCCTGTGAGTCAGCTCATAAGTCTTTTGCGTCCAAGAGATGAGATGGCCAGCAGAGGCGAGGTAACCCTCTCAACAATACACTCTGCCAAGGGCTTAGAATGGCCAATTGTATTTATTCCATGTTGCGAGGACGGTCAGTTCCCTGCTTTTCTTTCCAAAACTGAACGGGAAATTCAAGAAGAGCTGCGGGTCCTCTATGTTGGCATGACTCGAGCTCGGGACAGATTGTTTGTGAGTTATCACAACTCTGCACTGAACTATACTAGCAATGAGCCCGTAAAGGTTCCCAAATCTCGATTCCTCACACCCACTACAATGACCCATTTTGTGCCGGTTGGAACTACATGGTCATCAAACGACTTGTTCACAAACACATACGATCTGAGACAGAAATATCCAAAAGTGTTTAGCAAGCCTCCAGGTTCTACGTTAACGTGGCTGGCTCGAGATTACCACTCGAGCAGACCTCTGCTGACGACTGCCAATCCAATTTGTGATGCAGGGCGAAGACAGAACATGGCAATTGCCCAGCGGGGTCCAAATATTCCTCCACGACGATTTTGCAGTATGATGACTACTGGCAAGCATCTATCGACATCTAGTTCTCAGCTTCGACCGAGTTCTATCAGATTACTTCGGAAGATCCCTCAACTGATTATCTAGTTGCCCTTTTTCTGTGATCCCTTTTTGGCGTCGTCTGCTTTGACTGTTTTCAGCTTACGAATAACCATTGGTTGGAGTACAGGGTGATCTGACAGCCATGGCAGCTCAATTGAGTCGATTTTACTAATTGTACTGTGAAATAAAGCTGATTCCAGTGACTCACGGACTGCTAGAACTGTAAGATGAGGAATATGAACGCTCGCGGAAAGCTTGGCTGAAGTACCTTTTGGGAGTTGGACCAGTTTGACCCCAGACGAAGCACTAAGCATTGGAAAATTTTGCAAAAGGAGAGGATTCTTAATATCAGATCGACATACTATTAAGCAAACAAAGGGATCCTGTTGCTTCTCTTCTAGACCATACTTTTGTCGAGACTGAGTTTCGAGAGCAGCATTTGTTTCGTTAAACCCAAATACAAACTTGTCTGAAAGATCGGGTCTCTCAACCGAAGTTCCCTTTTCTACTAGATTTCTATGCTGGCCGATTGGAGTTAATAATGAATTGAGCAAGTCTACAAGAATGCTGGCGTCTTGAGTACTTAGTTCTGGCCATGACGGCCGGCCATACGGTGATTCTAAGATAGGCTTGTATAGAGCCTTTTTCTTTGCATCCGCAGATTTAAGAGTTCCCTTGGGCATGGCTAAACAATTGAATACGCTGAATAAATAGTTAGTAGCCAGTATATAATCATTCAGCAAATGAGAATAATAGACTCGTCTTAATCCATATCAAAATTGAAATTTAAAAAGGTGGATGCACTTAGGTTAGGTTAAATGCGCGATCATATAAAACACGTCTCGACGAGAGAGTATACTAGCAGCAAGAATATAGCGTACATTAGTATTACTGACATTACGGTGCAATTAACTTAAAATATATTATACATCTATTTCGCTGTAGCCAAAAGTTGCCGTAGCCGTTGAATTTCTTGATCGCATTGCTTGACTCTGGCTTGGAAAGCATCAAAGTCTTCTTTATGACGCTCCCGCTCCTCTTCATATCGATTCTCCATTTCAAAATATCGTGCAATCATAACTTTTTCTTTGTCAGACGCCTCTAAGGATTCCAACTCATATGCCTCTTTGACTTGATGTTTAAGGGACACGATTCGGCGTTTCAGCATTCGTATCTCATCTTCGGCCGCACTATGGAGTTCAGCAGTATCGTAACCATCGCGGGACACTCCCTTTTTCAGCTTTTCATGGACCAAATCCAGGATTTTGCTGAATATTTTCTCCATGCTAGTAATCCGATTGATATGTGTTTTATGCTTGAACACAGTTTGTTCCAACTGGGTGTTGAGCACAGGTGAAAAGTCGTCTTGAAGAATAATTTTGGTTTTGTCGACAAACAGTTTGACGAGTTTCGTGACTCCCTTGCCAAGTTCATCGAATTCCTTTTCGTATACTTCAATAGTCTTATTTTTGATTTCCAGCAACTTCTGCAGTCTCTTGCTCAGACTGTCGTCTTCATCAACATTACTCAACCCACTTTGGCTCATGGCGTCATCCAGCACTGCCAGCAGTGCGCTCCAGTCTTCGTCCTTGGCTCTCAATTTTGACGACAACCGTTTGATTTCCTCTTCCAGCTCTTCAGCCTGGCTGGCATCCTGTGTCCTCCAGGATTTGAGCTCTTTGAGTTTGCCCAATGCTCCATTCCATTGCAGCTCAAGACTCTTGTATGCCTTTCTGCTTTGTTCGAGTTTCTTCTGTAATCGCTCCTTTTCACTTGTCATCTCGTTGAGATTGAAATTGGTATCTTTGATGCGAGCTTGCGATTCAATGGACAGTTGATCGTGAGCTGTCTCAAGTTCTTCCAACCGCTTTTCAACTTCTTCGCGAAGGCTGCGCTCAGAACTAAGTTGTTCGTCCCAGTCTGTCTTTTCATTCTGGAATTCTCGTTGTAAAGCGCTCAGTTCATTTTCTTTGATGTCAAGTCTATTAGCAATAACTTCTCGGTCAGCTATCATTGCTTCCAGGTTTTCAAACCCATCCTCAACGTACTGGTTAGTTTTTTTAAAGAATCAATAGTCGACTTGTTTGCGCACTTACACTTGCAATATTCGAAAGATCCACCCTTTGTTGATAGAACCGGCGCACCACGTCCAAGATCTTATCGAGAGTCTGTAGGGCTGAGTTGGCGTTATTTCCCTTTGAGCTCGATGATGGATCGTCTAGCTTCCTCTGTAGCATCTCACACCGTTCTGTCACTTCGCGAGTCAAGTCGACAGCCTCTTGCTTTTTGGCCTTGGCATATTCTAGCTCTCGATAGAGAGTTCGTAACTTATCTTCAAGCTTACTCTTTTCGGTATTTAGAGAATCAAATCCGTGGGCTAGATTATCGTACTGTCTCATTCGAATCACCACAGCATTTTGAATGACTTCCATCAAATCGAGCACCACCGCGGAGTCATCTGAACCACATTCCATACAGTATTTTACAGCTTCCGGTCGGAAATGTTCGTCTAGATCGCATCCCAATAGTTCAGCGGTATCCAGAAGACTTTCTAGAAGCTGCGATTTCTTTCGAGACACAGCAGATGCAGATGCAAAACGAGGCTGTCCATTATCTAGAGATCTTCGAAGACTGTCATTTTCAAGGTTAAGTTTGTGTAACAACTCTTCCACTGCTATATTGTCGGGCACTCGAGAACTCTCCTGAAGGGTCTGATTTAACAGCAGATTTTCCTCTTCAATTTGGGCCAATTGATCTTTCGTGTCGAGTAATTCATCCTGCATAATTGCCAGTTCTTCCAGCGCATCGTTGTACTGGGAGAGAATTTTCTGCACGTCATGATTGTCGCGAAGTACTTGTTGTGGAACTTGGTACCGTTCATTTTCTTCTATACCTCGATGTGGAATATGAAATCTCTCGTTTTCCTCTCCCTCTCGTTGTTTCGACTGCCGCAGTTTAGAGAGCGCGTCATTCAGTCGGTTGACCTCGTTTTGCGCAGTCAGTCTCCATGCGCGCTCTTCAGCCAGTTGTTTCTGGAGGTCCACGATATTGGTGGGGAGTGATCCATTTTTGGTGTTTTCGAGGATATGAAGTTTCACTTGGAGAGCGAAAATGGTGCTTTTGAGCATGTCTACTTTTGCCTTCTCTTCTCGAACACCAATTGTGTTGTCTTGACTCGAGGGATCTTTGGCTGTCACCGATTCTCTATCTTCTTCATTGTATAGATAGAACGGTTTTGATTTCACACGATGCAGTTTTGGGGCGGTGGTTGTTGCTGGCAGCGACGATATTGAAGAGAATGCAGGTGGTTCTGTCACATCAAAAGGAGAGGAGACGGATATTTTAGGGGTGTCGGGGACATCTATATCTGTGTCGTGGTCGGGTTCATCGGGGACTACAGGGCGCGAATCATGTTCATGTTCGTGGTTCTGTTCATGCTCAACTGTCTCTTCGCCAATTCCAAGTGTATCCGGAAAAGGGTCAGGAATGAAAGATGAATCTAGATACACTGGGGTAATTAACTTTCTCTGAGCGCTGGCAGGCTTAACGGAAGATTTGGACGACCCTTTGCTATTAGTGCTTAAATTAGAGTCAGAGGTATCATGATCAATAGTCACCCTTTTGCGGTTCAGACTCTCATGGAGATCTAAAACAGGTTCTCCCTTGACTTTTTCAGGTTCCTCTGAACTAGAAGACGGGGCCCTCACAAACGACTTGGAGTTAATTCTGCTCAAATTGGGCAATTTCTTCGTACGTTGGGCCGAATCTTCTGAACCACCTTGACTCAGCGAGGTATTACTTGGCCCACTAGTGCTTCGTTTTGCCGAACCAGTTGCAGCACGCTGTGGCTCTTGCGGCAACGGCTCTTGCGGCAACACGTTCTGAGACTTTGATATTGGTCCCGGTTCAGTTTTCTGTTCAGGTTCGAGTTCTGATTCTCGTTCCAGTTCAAGTTCAGACTCTGATTCTGGCTCGAGTTCGGGCAGTGATGACCCATTGGTCAGTTTCAAGTTCGCCAGTCTCGACACAAACGGTGTATCGACCGGATCTTTCTCGCTCATATTACTCACATCGTGGTGATGCTGCTGCTTCCCGTCCGGCGTTGCCAGTCTCTCTGCGCTGTTTTCCTTTGACTGGGCAGCCGCGACTCTCAGTTCGCTCTGTGGGATCCATTCTTCAGAGGACTCGTCAAAGATACTAGAATCCATCGACGTATAATCAAATTCATTCTCTTTATTCTCCACGTTCCTCATTCTTCACGTAAATGTGATAGCAGAGAAACAACAAGAAGCACTAGGGAAGTTAATTGTGAGTGAATTTCCCCGTAGACATTGCAGAAGGGTTAAGATACCCTTAATAAATAATTAAAAGAGTTGTAGAATTGAAAGAATGAATGGCTACAAATAAATTATTAAAATTAACGTTAGGCGAGATGATTACGCGTTGATGATAATTTAAATATATTGACACGGGTTTACATAATTTGACACACAGGGGTACGGCTGCTGCAGCGGTGACGATCTTAAGAATGGAGCTAGCAGATTAACAAAAATGCATGATATGATAGCCAGGAAAAGGTCAGTTTCTGCTCTTTTGACGGTTTGATGAGAGAGTTCAAAAAATATATATACTACTTGTACAGTAGCCACTCCGATGCGGGGAATTGAACCCCGATTTGCCCGGTGAGAGCGGACCGTGCTAGCCATTACACTACATCGGATTCTGGTTTCAGATGGCTTTGAGACAGAGGTCGGGATGACAGAATTTACGAAAAAAGGGTCGGCTCGAAGCTAAATGGGCTCTAATCTGTAGCAATCGTGATATAATCGTGGTTTGTATTGACTACTTTGCGCCCAGGATCTTCTCAGCCGTTTTCACTGCATTCTCGTGGACCGCAGATACTCTACATATATGCATGCACGGTGCCTATCAATCTTAAAATCTCAATCGTGATTATCTATCTATCTATCTTAAAATCTCAACGGCATCTGAGCTCATCGATTAATAACATTGAATTCGAGTACGCTAATAACGAAAGTAATAAGAAAACAACTCCAAATAATACATCAAACTAGCATATAACAATTTTATAATTAGCAAATGAAAGTAAACATCAACAGACATCATACAGTAACATCAAATAAATAGCACACCGAACCAGAAAACTCTGCCAATCTCTTCGATCTGACAGTCACTGATAGCATTCCAAGTCTCACCGGCTGAGACAGCAGTCCAGTCTTTACAGCAACAACGCATCCAAGGTACAGCACACACATAAAGTAGCCAAGCACGCAAGCAGACATCCCTCTCCGGTTCCTGACGAGTTAGGCTGCTGCTGCTGAACATATATAGGCTGTTGCTGATATCCAGGATAGCCCTGCTGCTGAGGATATCCCGAGTATCCTGATTGAGCTGGATAACCTTGATACCCCGGTTGATACCCAGGTTGAGGTTGATAGCCCGGCTGGTAGCCCGGTTGGTAGCCCGGCTGCCGCTGATATCCTTGTTGTTGATAACCACCTTGGTAATTTGGATAACCGCCCTGCGAATAACCAGCCTGCGAGTACCCTTGTTGGGGAGCATAATACTGGGCAGCATTCGCGGAAGTAGGAGGGACGTAATTTGGGTTTCCCGCGTGTTCTTCGTATCCGGGAGGATTATTATATTTATTAGACATTGTTGAACTATTTATATTAGGAGAATTAGGAAATGTGGCTTGAGGACAAAGCTCTCTTGTATTTATCTGTGTCTGTTGAAGTACTCGGTAATTTTTTTGATACGTGTGCTGAAAATATTTTAGATAAGGTGCAAGTAGCAGTAGAGAAGTTCTTGTACGTTTCCGCTGCTGCCTGATATATTAGTTTCAGACTAGGCGGGGCTTTATACATAGATTACACGCATATTGCGCCACACGGAGGCTCGGCTTTTTTCGATGGGAGTAAAAGTTATTGGAGTACGAGTACGACTAAAGTTATTGGGGGTAACTGTGGACAAGAATGAGTATATTAACAGGTGAGAGGTTGGAAGTACTCGGAGAGCGGTGCAGAGGTATATCTATACAAGTAGTGATTATCACTGATGACTATATATATGTTTCAAGACCTCTAGATTGTATCTTGCAACAGCCAAAGATCAGAAGAATATGACAAAGCTAGGATTCGAACCTGCGCATCTGGAGATCAAGAAAAAGAGAGAAACAGCGATTTTAGACCAATAGATGCCGTCCAACATGTCTGAAAACTAGTCCACAACTATAATAATGGGTCGTCACTACCTCTGTGTAAAATTTGCAAAAAAAACTTGGTAAATCTCTTTGTAAAGCGTGTCATCCTTATGCAGGGGCCATGCTAATCTTCTCTGTATCGTTTCAAATTGACCATATGTCCCCGAAGGGACATCTGTTTTTATTTTAGTCCCTTTTGAAGGGTCTTCGGTAGGGTAACTTGCCAATTCCAATGTCGATCCTGCCGATGGTAAGAGCCACTCTAAGTGAGACTTTATTTCATCAAGTTCACTGACTGCAAAGCTTGATTAGTCGAATAGAACGATATCGAATAGCTGATTGTTTCTTGTTATACAAGATAAGCAGGCGTACTTTCAGCACTATTAAAATGTAGAATAGATTCGCGTGATCGTGTTCAATAGCAGTTCAAAGAGCATACTTTTCTGATCTTCTGCTGCTGGTGGCTAGATAGACTTCGCAGTCAATAATACAATAATAAATAGCTTATCGCTCCTGGCTATCAGATTACACATATAATCATTGAATAAGACAACAGTTGTACAAGTTGTGAATCGATTACGGAAGGTGCTGAGAGAAGTGAGTTTACATGTGTTATTGGGTGTCAACAGATGTTTATCTGTGTTAATATATGTAAATAGGTTCACCATTGTGTGTGTGTAAAACCGTGTTTATGTGTTCAAAGTGTAAATATGTGTCATCATTTCGTGTGTGTGTTAGCATGAGTCCGTGAGTGTAATCATGTGTCAGTAAAAGTTAAATCATCTACCGTCCCACTGTTGGTACGTGCCAGCTTTAATGACTTCCGCCAAGTCGCACAGGTACAATTATCATTCCATGAACTGGTTAGGTAACTCCGTTCGAGCTACACAACGCTTATCTCTGTCAGATAACATGGAACGATGAGCGCTCTCTACCGTGTACAGTAATATTAATGACGATCCTTACCGTATACTGCCTCCTTATCTTATCGCCCGGTCCACGTGACGTTTGTTTACATTTCCCGCATGCGATGCTTCTGACATGTTTACGTCCGCAGGAATTTTGACCACAGTATAACCAGGCTTTGGACCTTTAAACCCCGACAAACCCGCTATTTCAACAATTGCAATCATCGACGGGCCAACTGCCGACATGTCCGCCATGTCTGTTATAGACTCGGGACGTCGGTCAATCACGGACAACGACGACGATGATACCGCATCGTCAGATGGAAGTTTCATGCCGCCTGTGTTGAGCGACTACGGGAACAAATTGCTGTTTGAACGGGCCAGTCCTAAAGGGATCAGATCCCCAATGGCCAGTCGACCACGGCCAATGTCGTTGGATGCGTCTTCACCTCAAAGATTGGTCCAATATCAGGCTGCGCACAAAAGCCATTACGGATCCAGCTTGACTCCGTGGAAATCCAATTCGCCGGTTACTGGGAACGATTCCTCCCACGTCAAGTCGGCAGCCACAAACACAAACATTAATATACTGGCCTCTGAGTCATACAGAGACTCACAGTCTCCTGAGGTTCTGGGAGGTACTAGTAATGGTGCTGGAGAACCGGCATCGACTGCTGGATATCTGACCCCTGGGCTCAAGCCCTCTAATACCAAGTCCTTCACTCGCTCTGCTGCACCAGATCTGTCAGGACACAAAGCCAGTAGTTCTATGCGAGTTAGGAGGTTAGCCCGGGCAGCATCGTCTTCACAAAGAGTGCTGAAACTGGGGGCAGACTACGACAAGCCAAGAGAGGCATTGTCTAGGGAGGTCAGTTATTCGAGAGAGTCCAGCAGTCTCAGAGACTTTAACACAAGGGATGTTGTAAAGGGACCTCTCGATAGTTTAAACTCGGACCCGTCTCCACCATCAGAAAAACCTCGCTCAACTCGAATTAGGTTTGCAACCGAAAACGAAGAAATCCCTCCGAGCCATTACTCTCCGCCTGCCGGATCTCATGACCCTTTGTCCATGAGTTCCTCCTCTTCATCCTCCTTGTCATTTTCTTCATCTGACAGACCGACAGACCGCTTAACCTCTTCGAGCAAAACGGACTACGACGAAAAAACCCCGTCACGGCTGAATGAAGCACCTCCCTCTTACTTGCAGCATGTATCTTCTCGATTAAACCTACAGGATTCGGCACAATCGCTGAAACAGAGCCGAAGCCCGCTACGAGCCATGTCCCCTAACATTGTTCCATCAACCCGGTTTGATGGTGCAAAGTTTCCACCCCCCAAAATGGACAGCCTAAACATTCAGCATGTTCAAAGCGACTGTATAGAGCTTGTCCAGCAGAATCAACCACGACAGCCAACTCAACCCAGTATTCCAAGTCTACCAACCCAGGCTAGTCACCCAAAGTTTTTTCCTCCTCAGCCCAGTCAACCCAACTTTCCTCCTCAACCTCAACTTCAACCCACACAATCCAACGGACAGTCGGAACGACCTAGAAAGCAGAAAAACACAATGGCTATCAATGGCCGTCTCTACCAAAGATTAGAACTCATTGGTCGAGGAGGCTCCTCCAAAGTGTACAAAGTTCAATCCAACAACGGAAAGGTATTTGCTGTCAAAAAGGTCACATTTGACGACGTAGATACTTCTGTCATAGAAGGGTTTAAAGGAGAGATCGACCTATTACAGCGCCTCCGCAGTGAAGAGCGAGTAGTGCGACTAATCGACTTTGAGATGCATGAAACATCGGTATATGTGGTAATGGAATGTGGAGAAATTGATCTAGCCCATGTTTTGACCGCCCGACTCTCACTCCCACTGGACATTCCATTTGTCAGATACTATACCCTGGAGATGCTCAGATGTGTACAGGCGGTCCACAAGCACGGCATTGTTCACTCTGATCTGAAACCAGCAAATTTCTTGTTTGTCAAAGGAATGCTCAAGATCATAGACTTTGGCATTGCAAATGTCGTCCCAGAGTATACCTCTAACATCCATCGAGACACTCAAATTGGAACACCTAACTACATGGCTCCAGAAGCCTTACTTGATGCGAATCAGTCAGTGATCGGTCTTGCTTCTTCCGCTGCAGCCAAATTCAAAGTTGGGAAACCGTCAGACGTGTGGAGTTGTGGATGTATTCTTTATCAGATGATCTATGGGAAACCACCCTATGCATCGTATCAAGGTCCACAGAGGATGCTGGCCATTATGAACCCCAGGGTTGAAATTCAGTATCCGAAAGTAGGGCTAGGCCAAGTGAAAGTTCCCGAGGAGATCATTGACACGATTAAAGGCTGTCTGGAACGCGATCCCGCTACTCGATGGACAGTAGACCGGGTAGTCAGTGGACCGTTTCTCAATCCTCAAGCAGTGGATCGGCACTATATTAGAAGCTTACTTGAACATGCAGTCAAATACGGGGTCGATAGAGACCAGATGATCAGCAATAGAGAACTGGAGGTTTTGAGTGAAGATGTTTGGAAGAGGATAGAGAGTCGAAATGCTCTGATGAGGTGATGATGACAATGTGTTAAAAGATTGGGCCACTCGAGGTTATCGTGTGTGTGTCGAGATCCAATTATTATGAGATTACGAACAGTTTCTATTCTGTACATATACGGTCCTCATTACCTGGGGACTGTACAAAAATTACAAGCACAGATATTACAACTAAAACATCAATAAAATACATGCATTATATGTTACAAAACTATCGTACAAAAATTAATCGCTGCCTACCACTTCTCCTCGGGGTTCTTTTTGTACGCCTCGTAGGCCCCGCTATTGTACACACTCACTTCTGTCTCATTCTCAATCCCGCACTCGCTCAACGTCTTGGTATGGTCCAGTAGCACCCAATCGTCGTGGTCGAGATTTATCACAAGATTCATCGTCTTGGAGCCATGAGCTCTCGTGTATAACTTTACAGTATTCAGATCTACAGTTCTATATGCTTTGAAGCCCGACTGACTGGCAACTACTTCTTTGATCTGTTCCAGCAGCTGCCCGACCGTAGTCGTAGTCAGATCAAGGTTTTTGAAAACATGGTTCTTGACTGTTCTATACTCAAACGACTTTATTATTCGTACAGTAATAATAGCCATAGTGGCTAGTCAGATTATGTACTAAATACGATAGAGAAAAAAAAACTACTACTTACCTGGTCTGACCGTTGAGGTCAGGGGGTCTGCGGATTCTGACATTACACACACTGGTTGAGTTGTAAATATCGAGAGATATATCAATTCAAATATCAAATATTTCCACATTTGTTTTTCTTGGTATCTCGGTCGCGTGAGGCTTTTTGTTTCCTCAAGCAGAGTGCAATTTTGGTGTTGATATCTTTCTGAAACAGATAACGGGGTTGGTGGGGTCCAGTTAGCGCGCGTGGTGTAGATTTTGTATTGTTGACTTTTTGACTTTCGTAACTATAAGTCCATTGTCAACTCCAACGTTCTCTTGTATTCAGGTTCTCTCTTTTCGTATTTGACGTGTTCAGTGCCCCGCTCGATTTAAAAATAGCTGCTATCTGATCTGATCTCAGCCTGAGATTGATTTACTGAGATTGATTTAGTGATTTCATTTTATCATTCGTGTATTATATACTGTGCGCATTCTTTGTCCTTTATTGTGTGTCGTTCGTTTGAAGTTTTGAAACCGGAACCCCCCTGGAATTTAACCCGTATCTCCGGTATTTTCCCCTGCATTGAACACAACGGTGAGGTTAAACATTCACTAAATTTTCATTGCATTCAAGATCATCTGCTCATCAGCTGTCGTTAAACTGGTTATTGGCTGTTAGTCTACTCACCATCCATCACAGTCATTTTACGCGTTGACCACCAGTTCCCTCCAATCGTTCACTTGATCATTTTGACACTCTTTAAAACTTCATCATGACTGTCATGGGAACTATCACCAGCAACGGGGCTCTGGAAACAGTCCCCGTTTGGGTGGCCACACAGCATAAAGCATTTCTTAGATGGGCCAATACCTATCTGGAATCAAATGAGATAGAACCAATGAAAGAACTGGTCCACGACTTCTCCTCGGGAGTCAAACTGATCCAATTGCTGGAAATCATTGGAAACGAGTCACTGGGCAGATACAACGGTAATCCTCGACTGCGGATCCAGAAAGTCGAAAACGTCAATACGGCATTGGAGTTCATTAAACATCGAGGGATTCAGCTGCACAATATTGGAGCTGAAGACATTATTGACGGGAACCTAAAACTGATCCTGGGTCTACTGTGGATCCTGATTTTGCGATTTACCATATCCAACATCAACGAAGAAGGTCTATCCGCTAAAGAAGGGTTACTATTGTGGTGCCAAAGGAAGACTGCTGGCTACAATGGAGTCAACATTAAGGACTTTTCTACCAGTTGGAGCAACGGATTGGCTTTTGCTGCTCTCATTGACAGACACAGACCTGATCTTTTAGACTTTGAAGCTTTAGATCCCAAAGAACACCGTCAGAACATGGAACTGGCATTTCGCATAGCCCACGAACAAGTGGGTATTCCTCAACTCCTCGACGTGGAAGATATTTTAGACGTTGCTTCCCCGGACGAGAGATCAATCATGACATATGTAGCCTACTGGTTCCACGCATTTTCAGCGCTGGACAAGATAGAGACAGCTGGCCGGCGACTGGAAAAGTTTGTCGAGGTGACTGGATCGTCTATAGCCATGCAGCACAGTTTTGAAAAGAGAATGAGAGATCTGATAGAGGGGATAAAGAAAACGATCGAGTCTTGGCTAAACGGGAAGTTTACGGGATTGTATCAGGATGCAAAACGGCAAGCAGCAGAGTTTATCAATTACAAGAGGACCACTAAAAGAGAATGGATACAGGAGAAGACTGAATTAGCTTCTTTATTAGGAAATATCCGAACAAAACTAGCGACGTATAACCTGAAGGAGTACACTCCTCCGGACGGACTAAGACTTAGTGATCTGGAACACGTGTGGAGACAGCTAATCCAAGCAGAGGCAGAACGGTCAGGAACAATTAACAACACTATGCGAGACATCAAAGAACAACTACGGAAAGATTTTGCCAAAGTCGCAAACGAGCTCGCTCTTTCGTTGGACATGGTCTCACTAAGCATCAGTGCGTTGGACGGTGAGCTTGAACGACAACTTCTAGGAATCACAGACGTCAGTGAAGATCTGAGACCCCTGGACTCGCTGCTGCAGGACTTGCAGGTTTTGGATGAAAAGTGCCTTGAAGCAAACGTCGAAGAAAACGATTATACTGTATATTCATACAACGAACTAGAATATGAACTCGGGCTGGCGAAACAGTCGGTAGTGAAAAAATTGTCCTTTATTGAGAATCAAATTGTGGCTAGAAGCATGACGAATTTAACGCCGATCCAGCTGGAAGAATTCGAGTCGGTGTTTAGATACTTTGACAAGAATCAAACAAACAGTCTACAGGAGTCGGAATTCTCAGGGGCATTGGCAAGTCTGGGACTTGTTTATAGCGAGGATGAAATGCATGAGGTATTTGTGGAGGCCAGTGATGACACAGGGGCAGTGTCGTTTGAGCAGTTTATTCGGTTTATGGTGGAGGTGACTGAAGACCAGCAGACGGCTGAACAGGTATACCAGTCATTTATGGACATTGCAAATGGGAAACCGTATGTCACCGAGCTGGACCTTCACAACTCACTATTACCGGAAGATATGATTGAACAACTTAAAGAAAGCATGCCTAAGGAAGAGTCGGGAGAGGGACTAGATTACGTCAAGTACATGTCTGAGTTGATAGGGAAGTAGCCGAAGTATCGTTGTATGTAAATAGTATTTATTGGTGCTTCATCTACACTACAAAGCTACAGAATACAATGTTCTTTGTATATATCGTTAACGGGGGCCCAGTTTTGACAGAATCCTTGCTCCTTGTTCGTCCCATTCTTGTTTCGTGATCCAAGTCTGAGTGTTATTCTGCATGATGTTTGCTAGAACTGCACCACCCAAAAACACCATGTGTCTTCTTCTGGGCGGGTCCTCTATTCGCACTTTGAACTTGCTTAGTCGTTCAGGGTTGCCATTTAATACTCGAGTCAACCACAGTTGTTTCAGTTCTTTTTCCAGTCGACTGGGTAGTCCAGGATACATACTGGATCCTCCAGACAACACAATTGCCTTGTACAATGAGGACCGCACATCCAAATCAGCCTGTTGAATAGTGTTGAACAGGTACTCGGCAATACCGGGCTGTTCACAGTCGACCAAGTGGGGCTGGAACAAACATTCAGGCGCCTGGAACCGTTCAGGTCCAATCTTTATAGTTCTTCCATCAGGAAGCTCGTATTTCTCCATAAGCACCGTTGTCTCTTCGGCAAGTTTGTTATCATAGTCCAGGTCGTACGAGACGTAGCAGAACTTCTCCTTAATCTGTCTCACGGTCTCGAAATCCGCAGTCCTGTTGAACGCATATCCTCTTCGTAGCAGCAGGTTGATCAAGTGCCGCGTCACATCTCGGCCGGCAATATCCAGTCTTCGGGTCAAGTGATTCAGCACCGTAGACTCATACACTGGAACAATATGCGTAACGCCGTCTCCCGAGTCGACCACAACTCCCGAAGACAGGCCCTGGGCATACAGTGCCAGCACAGCCTGAATGGCTACATACACTCCATTGAACCCATACTTCTCAAACATCGTGCCCACCATGCGTTCACGGTTGGCCAGCGGATTGAGCGGCGGTTCAGTCAGCAGAATGTTTCTTCCGCTAGGGTCAATCTTCATTCTCTCATAGAAAGCATAGTCCCACAAGTGGCCCATATCCTCCCAGTTGCGTATAATTCCGTTCTCCATGGGGTAAGAGACCTGCAAAGCGGTCCGCACAGCACTCGCTTCGTCTCCGCACATTATGTCTCTGATTTCTATGTCACCTACTCCGCTGTGTTCTTCAGCTCGCAGAATCGGCCGCCCCACAATGGATGGGAATGTGTGGTCGGGGAAGTTGGTCCCGCCGCGGCCGATTTTGACGAATCCTGTTCCTTGATCGAGGACTGGTTAGAACTGTGACTGTGGTGTGAGCGCTACGATACGTACCAATTGGCTGCTCTGACATGATGATTCAATGCAGATGATTCGCTACACTGTTATTGATGGGTTTATAGTGATGAGTTTATAGTGATGAATGTTAGGGAGTGGTCAATTGGCGGAGGGTGGCTTGGAGGAATATGGGTCACGTGATGGGGGATATATAAGAATTGAACATCGAGAGTTGGAACTGGGAGGACTATATAAGGAGGATGAACATCGAGAGTTAAAACAGTGGGAGGACTATATGTGATCAATTATTTATTTAGTCAGTAGTTTAGTCGTTGAATTGATGGTCCTAAAAGATGGTATGTGTGAGAGTTGAGAGTTGAGAGTTGTGAGATTGTATTTAGTGTTGTTCTTCTGGTGCTATTAGTTGATGTACGTTTTCTCTAAGAACTCCCCTTGTAGTTGGTGTACCATTCTCTAAGAACCACTCTTTTTAAAAGTGATTCTGATAGTTATTTTACATGGAATCTCTATAGCGGCAGTCAGTGTTTTTAACTAAAAAGAGTGGTGCTGATAGTTTTTTTGTTTAGAGTCTTTGTAGCGGTTACTTGCTTGATATAGCCCTCTAGATAGTAACATTCATCTGAAATAGAGACTTTGTAACGGTAGCTGTCATAATCCTCTGTGACACTACCAGCGAAAGTCACCAAAGTCTCTACCAGAAATACTATTTAACTCAGATCATTAGTAGCTAGTCTTGTCTGTTGCTGTACAAACTGACCAAGTGTCAACACTATTTACAGTAGTCCACAGAGCAGTAGCAGGACATGTGTACAGGACGCAGCAGTCACGGTTCAATTGCATTAGCTATTGGTCAGCAGATTGCTACATCAATCTCATATTTTATTTTACCCAGGTTTATACCTGAAAATCGTCTATTTATACGAGTCTCTTTATACAAGTCCGAGGGTTCTGTATACCTTGAATGTCTGTACACTTAATACAGTTGAGGACCATCCAGCATCGGTGATGAGCAACTCCTGACCTTTATAGACTAAACTCTCAATTTACTTGAAGCTAAATACTCTTATGGGTATATTGATATCATTGTCGTTACCTTGATTAACTATCCTTGTCATTTGCCGTTTATTTGAGATGAGAACCCCGGGTTTTGTCAAACGGTGGCCAAGAAAAATAAAAGAAGATTATTCGTTATCGCAAAACATGTCGATCGTTACTCGGATCATCCACTACGATTAGATGTGAGATATCAACTGCTATAACTCAAGTGTGATGTCTCTGCTACTATTTAAAGGATGTCACATCAATTTATCTTAGCTTATTCAACTTTTCAATATTTTCTCTCCAAAAAATAAAGTTCTACGAGTGAAAGATTTTGGTGTATCTGAGATATCTAAAATAAAAAATGACCAACGAATCTCAGTCAACACGCCGTACATGATGCCATTTCTGCGGACCCGCCTTGCAACCGAAGCAGTAGTGTTTCGACAAAATCCTGGGTCATCCTCAGAGAGAGAGGAGATTGATCCTGGGGTATATCACTTGGGTGCAGAGCTTGAACTATCAAATTTGAGAAGATCCAAAGAACTACAAGTCAGGCCAGAGTAAACACAGATAAGGACTGTAATCAAATGGAATATGGTTAGAAAGCATGCTAACAGTATTCGAGAATGGGGATCTGGTACGGCTATCTATATCTTTAAGTTAATTGGTCAAGTAGGGCTAAAATATTACCATAGACAATCTTCACGCAGCGTTCAATGGTATGCCATTCTTGGCAGCATTAAAAATTGAATCCACTTGAGAAGTTTAGGCATCTTATGACTAAATTCTTCGACTTCTAAAGATGATCGATTCCTACTTGGTGCCAGCTGCTACCTGATCAATAAAATAACCCCGTATAACTTTATCTATTAGCTTATTTTCCTATAGCGAATAAGAACTTCATGGCAAAAGAATTCTCAGTAGCAGGGAGCACTTCCTGAAGAAATAGACCAGCAGTTTCCCTTGCTGAAGAAGTCTATCCTGTTAATCAATTTATGTATTTATTATTTTATTTTTCTTAAAACTGGATGATGGAACCCCGAGGTTGAGTAACGAGACCCTCGGAGTTACGTGCTCGGAGTTACGGAGTTAAACTGCATGACATGCATATATTTCGGAGTTAATGTGATATAGTAATACGGGATAAGGTTGGCTATGCATAACGGCGTGCGGATCATCAGTATGTGGCTTATATTCGAACTAGTAGTCATCAGCTGCATCAATCAATGTAAACACAATTTACCTTGGATTTCGTTCTACATATCGTTCTATTCTTTTTGATTGTATTTTTCGTTGTTGAGGGTTCTAGCTGTTGCAAAAAACATAGCCATTTGATTACAATGACTGGTCCCACAGAGTTCGCAAACTCAGAAGAGGAGGAACTTGGACTTCTCGTAGGCGAAATTGATGAAAACGAGCCTCACAATGAACACACACACTCTCAAGAAAGATTCCCTTCTGTGAAATTGCTATGTCGTACAGTCGAGGGGCTGGGGAAGTTATCTCTTGTTTTAGCGGCCGTAGCTCATGTTGCTCTCAGCACCAGTGTATGGAGCTGCACCAAGGATCATGATGGCATATGCACAAAGTCCGTAGAGCTGATACAGTACATGTCACCATTTTTTTGCCAATATTGGTTTTGCTGTGTGGTACGAGAATTGTCCTGTCCAAGAAGACCGGCATTTCTGCCGACAAACTAACAAAGAAGCACCACTTAATTGGCCCCAGGGCCAAGATATTCGTTATTACGGGGGTAGTGGCGATGGTGTTGAGTCAGTTGCCTTTCTTCTCTATCGGATCGATCGCAAACAACTGTACTTAAGTTTTAGTGTTGCTAGCCTTATCTTTCTTGTGGTAGGGACTATTGTCATTATTCTGGAGGCCTTCAAACCGATGCAAGCCGCCAAAGGGACCACAGGTTCTAAATTTGCACAACGAGCAGTAGTTCTCCTAAACAAGACTGCCACCTTGGTATGGGTAGTAGCTGCTATTTCAATGCTTGTCGACTTCTGGAGCTGGAACTCAGATCGGCTTGGATTGTGGGACCGTTCAACCGATGTTACGTATGGCACTGTGCTTGCATCTTACTTGCTTTCAATGCCGACCCTGTGGACGTTCGTTGAGATCCGAAGTGATTTGAGTGCATGAACTCCGAACTGCTGGCGAAACTGTACAAGAACTGAAATGTGAAATATATTATTACTCTTATCTTGTTACTACATACTTACTATTGATTTAACGATAGACGGGAACTTTCGGTGCTGGCCGAAGTTCTGATGCAATGGTCGGTTTGCACATTGTATATTAAATTACTGCAAGAGGAACCGGTTTATTTATGCAGAGATGATCATAACGGCAGGCAGGCGGGTTCTAAACTAACTAATCCTCCATCATAACGAGCTCAATCTATCGATCTACTGATAGTGGTTAGGTCAATACAATATGCACGTTTATGCGGGGATCACCATTTGACGGTATTGTAAGCTGATAGTACTACGTTGTAGAATCGGCGAAATATAGAATTAAACCCATGAGTCTGCTTGTGAACTCGAATCTTACTGCTGTACATTTATTTCTAAACACGCAGCTCTCTCGTCCCTCATTTGCGCCTAGAGACCTAGCTCCCGCTCAGCACTCTTCAACATATTTACAGCTCTTTCAATTATTAGAGATCTTTCAACCTCCTTCCTTTCACTTCCAGTACATCGCCCTCCTCTCCTACATCCTCTAGTACAAACCGTCGCGGTGGTATTCCATCGGTGACAACTTCTATTCTTACTTTCTCTGGCCCATCATTTTTCTTCATACTGACTAGCTCAATAGTCGCCAGTCGATTCCCAGTGTTTATTTCCATGATCCCAAATGTACTGACAGTCATCTGTTCCTGGAAACCAGCAGTTGACCCTTTGAACTCCTGCTCAATGCCTTCGACATCTGTGAACTTGATCTCAGATGCAATGCTTCGAAACGATTCGTCAATGCCCATAGCCGAAGCAATGCCATCTTGATTTTTATTTATTGCAGTAATCACCCTTGATCTCACCGACCGAGGAATTCTATCGCGTGGTTTGATAGTTTCGTCAAATGCCAAGTGATAAGTGCCCATACTGGACCATCTCTGTTTGTAAAGCTCGGTCCTTTTGGCCCTGAGCCGTTGAAAGTACAAGAACCCAGCCAGGGCAAGCGGAGGTCCAACAACCAGTAGTATTGGACCGGAAATAAATATTAGGCCAGCAGCCAAACCAATGCAACCAATAGCTTTTAGCGGACCCGGTAGCAGTCCGATCTGGCGTTGAATTGGACTGAGCTTACTGTAGATTTGAATGGTTCGAAAGTGAACCCGACCATCTGGCAGCAGTGCAGATAGGATGGCCCCATTTTTGTTTGTTATGGGAGCCTTAAAAGTTGTAGGTCGGTTCAGTTGACCGAAATTTCTTCTTGCGCCAATAAATATGCTGGGGCCAATGCTGGTACATCGGTCAATTGAGGTTGTTGAGAGCTCAATACCTCTAAGCTTATAACTCAGTGGACTTTTCCTGTACAATGCTTTTAGCATTTTTTCAGCAGTTTTTTTCTTACACTTTAAATCAACAGTAGGACATTGATTCTCAACTGATATATAAAACGGTACCAGACCTGATCCGGAGAATTATCGGTATATATGTTGATGTGTGTATAAGTATGTCTGTGTGTGTGGTGCCTTGCTGTGACGAGAATGATCCTTAACTTTACGAACATACGAAGAGCTGAACAATCACACAGTGTAACCATGTGACTGATTGTTAACCACTACATCATATTCATTCAATATTCAGTCACAATGGACGACAGGGGAGATACTGTTATTATATTTTACAGATAATAGTTACTATAGCCCTCGGACCCGGATCGATCGTGCCGATCTTCGCGTAAAGCGTATTATCGATTATCGTGACACGCTCTTTATTGCATTACACTCCACGCGCCTTCAAAGGCAAAGACCCACCTGACAGAGCACATACACGCGGCTCTGACTAAGCCTCAACTATGCCCTTCACCTAATCGATATCGAAAGAACCCTATTGGCTGTTATAACATCTAACTAGTTCAAACCCCAAACTCCGTTACGGCGTACGGTGACAATCGCTGCACCGCAGATCGTGAGTCACCACTTTTAGAACAATGTAATGCAGTGCGGAACATTCTTTTATGACGTTTTGTGGCTGCACAGGTGATAAATTGCACGTAACCGTACCTCTGCATGGAACTAAATTGACTAATTGTTTGTAGGAGATGTACGTAATGCGCTAAGCATTTATATGTCTGTTGACCCGTGACCCATTTACAAAGACGCGTCATTCCGGGCCTACTTATCCTCGATGCAGATAACATGCATAACAGCGGTAAGATGCATACTATGCGGCGTTAGGGTAAACGTTAAAGCAAAGTTAAAATTAGGTGGCAGAGCCGTTTCCTGATCAATTGAGGATTGGGTCCCCCGGTCACACATTCAAAGTGGGATTCTTGCTCTTTTAGAAATCTTTTGTAAAAGTCTCCCGGCTCGCACAAACTCCCTGGTGTCCCAATTATTATGTCACTCGCAGTGACAAATTATTTTGGAGGTCGTCCTCCACTAAGCTGAAGCTCTGTGCGCGTGCGGCTGGGCCCCATCGGATCGGCAAAGTGCATATATGAATCATTAACTGTCGACGATGACTCTCTCTCGGCTTGGAATAATTGCCACAATTTTTCTTGCAAATAGTATATGTACTTAAACTTGCTATAAAGGCTTGAATGCTGTAGGTATAGCTATTTTTGTAAAACAGTTGCCAGGTGTTGACAGAAACGAAATCGAAATCAGTCTGCTCTCATAGCCTCATAGTTATAACAATATCATAATAAAACTCAATTGAATTGAACACGGTTTGAAATCAGTGTTCTATGTCCAAATTGAATCGATTCCAGTCTCAGCTAATGGATTTAATGGATCAATACGAGAATGCAAAGAGCCGGCTGCGTCACTACTCGCGGTCACTGCCACGCGGGCACGACAAGATATTACAGGCGGAGTTCGAGGTGGAGATGCTCAAAGGTGCTATAGAGAACTTGAAGATATTAATCAAGGAGGAGCTGGATGGTATGAAGAGGTGAAAGAGGTGAATAAAGACAGACTCCCAAGAAGAAACCACACAATTACAACAATAACAACGGCAATCCACTCAATACTCTCGTCCCCCCTCCACTGCTCTTTTTTTATTCGATCTCAGCTTGCATAATAACATAGATTCATGAATTTGCTATATAGATACAGATTCCGTCATTAGGGGATTTAATTTTTGGGAAATGAGGCATAACCTAACTTCTTTGGCATCCATAACACCACTTTCATCATCACCTCATCGTTGCGCCTTCTCTACTCTACTATTTCTTCTTTTTCCTCCAAAACTTCTTCTCGAATCTCCTCAATCACTTCGTCTCCTTCATCAACAGCAGTGATCTGGCTCTCAACCTTGTAACCCTGCTCCAATAACTTAGACTCCACGGCCTCTCGCCATTGTTTCCATTCGGCCAATGCAGCTCGTCGTCGCATGATCAATTCTCGAGATGTCTCACTAGCCTCCATAGCATCTTCCTCCTCAAACCGTCGAGAATATTGCTTGAAGTTCTTGTGAATATCCTTCTTCTTTTCTTTCGACAGAATACTAGGTGGTCGGGGCCTCCACACAAATGTTTTGAATTTGTCAATCTCCTCTTCTCGCACTAATCCTCCTCGGAAATCCCATAGCTTGTATCCGTTCTCAATAGCATGTCTCCACACTGATGACGAGGTAGACACGTATCGTCCAGAAGGATCCCAGGCCAGATCAGTCATTCCATAGTGTTCGGCAGTGCCAATGGGAAACAGGTTGCAAGGCAGATCTTTGTCGGTTTGTTCAACGCCCTCGTGGTCGAAATCAAAGAATTCCAAGTCGCAGGCTCCTGAAACACCAGTGATAGTGGTGACCACAAATCGGCCCTTGGGAGACCAGTAGATGGAATTAGTGTTCTTCTTTTCAAGTCGTTTTAATAGTTTCCACGTTCCCTTTACACCCTTGTTTCTTTCTAAAGCATAGAAACAAACAATGTTTCGGTTAATTGGAGGACCACCCATTGCACCTTGATCCAAGAAGGAAACCAACACAAATCGGTCACTCTGAGGCTCCCATTGGAAATTGATGACTGTCTCTTTTAGTTCAAGAACTTCAACAGGGATATCTTTCTCTAGGATTCGGAAAAATTCCAAATTGGTGAAAGTGCTCTTTTTAGTCTTTGTATGACGGTCGACTTTAACGCACAGGAATCGGCCTTCGTCCTGCCAGTGGAGTCGACACCCACTGACGTTGAAAAGATTTCTACTTCGCACAACTTCTTTTGCGGGTAGCGACATTATAGATACTCGAGCGGTCTGATTGGGCATTTCAGGGGTCCAGTAGCACACGAGCTGCTCTTCGGTCTTTCGACCTTCTAACTTAACTAGAGCAGGAGCAAATTCAAAATCAATGATTCCAGGAATCTTAATAGGCTTCTTGTCAAGCAGGCCCATGGAAGGAGTCTCGTAAACAGCAAGAGCCTCACCGGGGATAACTCGAGCAAAATATTTAGAATCCGATGACCATTTGAACATGGGCCACACGATCTTCTTCTCCTTATCAGCAGCGGAAGCGGCAGCAGCAGCGGCAGCTCCAGGTTGTTGTCGTCCTCCAGCATTCAATGGGAATGTTCGTAAAGGAAGGAAAGTTTTGGCGTCCCAGATAACAATGGAATTACCCTCGTCCTTTTCCTTGAAAGGAATATGATTTCGAGCAGGGTCTCCCAAGGGAGGCAGAGTGATAGGGTCAGCGGACCATGTGACCAAGAAATTCTCATTGGGGGAAAAATCAACCATTCGTACATCAGGATGAGGAAACTTGCCCATTCCTGTCCAGGAATCTCCTCCCCAGATTTGTACTCCCTGTCGATGGACACTGACGAGATAGGTACCCAGAGGCGACCATTTAACGTATTTCTCAGTCCAGTGAAGACGATTGACAACCTGCTCCGGCGGGTCGCTTTTCTTGTTCCAATAAATCCCGACAAAGTCACCTTTATGCAAAACCATCTGGTCCCGACCCTGGGAGTCCGTCAACCAGGATCGCAGATGCTCACGGGGTTTGAATTCTTCTATGACAGGTGCCACGTACTCTTGAGACACTTTTCCTTTAAACCCAAATCGCTCGACATCGCCCAGTTTGTTTACAAGCAACGTGTGTTTCTGATCCAGCTTCTTGTTGTGATATGAGGCCACAGCGGCCTGGGCTTCCTGAGCAGTTTCGTACTCAATGAAGGCGAATCCTTTGGTTTTCCCGTCCTCTGCAGGCATGAAGAACCCGTCTTCCTTAATTGTTCCAACGCTGGCAAACAATTTCCTTAGAACTTTGGTCAACGCACCAATTTTCGATTCGGGAATCACTGGGCAGCCGTCGACAACCACAAAAGTTTCAAGTCCGTCATCCGGACTGGTGGCGTACTTCGCCTCCAGATCACTGAAATCAATTTCTTCTTCCAGTTTATGATCTCCGTCCATGGTTATGATATGTAGAGCGGGTCAAAATGGATGCGATATAGATATATTCCTGGCGGGAGGATCTTTAGAAGTTCGTTAAAGGACAGAGTTTTTCAATTTTCACTGGTGATGAAATTTACGGGTGTAAGTGTGGGTCGGCTGAGCGCGAGTGCGGCGGAGCCGCGGCTCGCGTACTACGATATCGTAACAGTTAGCGTTATAATAGCTTAACAGCAAAAAAAACTACATGTTTAGACAGTATTACTTTCCTTATTCTTTCATATTCTCAAACTTCAGCTAATTCAAAAGCTAGACTAATTATTTCCAATAAGAGCCTGTTTAGCTACTCTTAGGTTCTGAGCTGACTGGTAGAATAAACACTTTAATGAAGATCAATTGTCCATTTTCATCACTGAAAGATACTGTTAACGGTTACAACAAAAATTAAATCCATGCTCTAAACTAAACCCATGCTCTGTTCAGTTGAATCACCCCTGAATCATCCTTCTAGAACCCCCCTGCATCAAACGTCGCGCTGGACCGCGCCGCATTTCCTTTTAACGTGTTTAGTAACGATCGGCGCTGGGCAGGGTACACTTCTAAATCTATGACCTCATCGTCTCTGTTTCATAACTGTATAGGAACTGCAACCGAAGTTTTTGGAGAAAAGCTACGTGTTAGGAAAACTATTCTTTTGAAGACATTTGTACAAAATTTTTGGAGGCATCATTACAATTCGCGAAAAATACATCATCACTATAACAGTTAATGAGGACATACGCTGATACACACAGAATCGTCTCTCCACATAATCGACCACTGATCCGGCTCTGGCGATAATTCGTAGTTTTTTATATAGAAGTTTTTATTAGCATAGAGCTCGCTCTCACATCCAATAATCTATCATGTACAAACCCGTCCAACAAGTAGACGAGGAAGTGAAACGACACTTCAGGGAGGGGGACTCCAGTCCTCCCAGCCGGCCGTCAATCACACCAACCTCGTCGAACCGGATGAACAGTGAAACAGTTTTATATACGCAGAGGGATTCATATGATAGACGGCCATCGCTGTCACAGGAGCAACTGCACGAACAGGCCCAGCGACGTAGATATATATATGCTGGTTTCGCCCTGCTGGCGTCGCTGGCCACATTTGTAATCCAGACAGAAGCTGCGAATTACCTGGCCATGACTCTAGAATACAAAAAGCCAATATTTATGCTTTATGTCACTCACTCGTCGTGGTTTATGTTGTGGCCCCTTCAGGTCCTGATCTTGCGTCTACGGAAGTGGAGGGTACCATTCAAGGACTTTCTACGCGGTCACCTTGCCAATATCTATTCAACAGCTGCCAACATTGTGAATGAACAGGCAGCTGATGAGCCAATCTCGGTGAAGAAGTACTTCACTAGAGTCATTCTCATTATCACTGTTTCTCTAAATTTGGCCGGCAGTTCCTGGTACTTGGCTATCAATCTGACCACTGCCGGAGATCTGACTGCTATTTATAATTGTTCAGCGTTTTTTGCATATGCGTTTTCTGTGCCTCTGTTAAAGGAGCCCTTCCGGTGGGACAAAATCTTTGCTGTACTGCTGTCAATTGTGGGAGTGATAATAGTTGCATACGCTGGGTCTGGAGGTGATAATGCTGCAAAGTCTGAAAGAGCAGCTCAACCACCAGCTCCGTCCCCGCCGTCTCCACCGTCCCACCCAGTTGAATATCCTCATCGTGCTTTGGGGAATATTGTTATTGGAGTAGGTGCTGTCCTTTACGGGTTATATGAAGTTCTGTACAAACGACTAGCTTGCCCTCCTCAGCAAGTCTCTGCACGCCGTCAAGCTGCTTTTGCCAACGTTATTGGTTCTGCAGTTGGACTGTGTACCATGTGTATACTATGGCCCATTATCCCGTTATTCCACATCACGGGAATTGAAAAGTTTCAGCTCCCTCACGGCGAAGAAGTGTGGGTGCTGATGATCTCTGTGGTCTCCAATGCACTTTTCTCCGGAAGCTTTCTTACTCTTATGGCACTAACCTCCCCAGTTTTGTCTAGCGTTGCAGCTATCTTGACAACATTCCTGGTAGCGGTGGTCGACTGGTTCTTATTTGGGACACAAATATCCCTAGGAGGGGTTTTTGGTGGAATTTTGATCATAATTGCATTTGTATTGCTGTCTTATGCCAGCTGGAAGGAACTGCAAGAAGACTCTGATGATGAAAGCGAAGTAATGCTGTAAAAAATCCAAATCTAGGTGGTAGATGTGTTGGAGCATCTGAACTTTTACACTGATAATGATACAATAGCTCTTATTTTTAATGTGGGCTAGGCATTAATAAAATTATATTATTTTACTATTACAAGTCTAGCTTCTCGACTGTGTACACGGGCTGACGAGCCATACCGGTTTGGATATCCTTAGCTCCAAATCCGAGAACTGAAGTTTGCTCAGCCGGCACTCCCTTTTTACTCAGCTTTTTCAATTCCTTCTTAGATGTCTTGTTCACACTAGTAGGATCACTGGCAGGATCAATCTTGTGAATGACCTCATCGATCAGAGACATAATCTCCATGGTCGATTCGAGAGAATCGATTCGACCTCCTATTCGTCTGGTCACAGACGAAACAAAAGACTCATCCCATAGGAAAAGTCCACCAGCGTCCATAAAACTGGGGACAATAGTCCAGCCAACGTCTAGTTTGACGAACCGTTTGACGGTGTTTATCATTTTGGCAGTGTCCTTTGTCGAGGAATACTGTGCTTTTATGGCTCTTGTAATTTGTTCCTGCGCATATTCTTCGGTAATCCGTGACACTGTGTCTTTGAAAATTTCGTCATCAGGGTGATCAAGAGCTGAGATCAGATCGCTAATTGACAGTCCTGGAGCAGTGACGATGGCTTGACGGTAGAGTCGAGGATGACTGGCAAATGTGTCGAGGAGATGAGGGAACTGAGGTGTGGGAAACAATGGATGAGTCAACAGATAAATAAGTGCACTCTCGGGAACAAACTTTGGATCCAAAGTTGCTGGCTTTTCACTTTCGCTCTTGCCGGTCAGATCCAAGTCTTTGCAAACAAGAGACAGGATCTCAATAATAGCATCCCTATCCACCTGTCGGTCTTTATTGGCGTCGTAAACCGGACTGTCACCAGACGAGTACCCACCAGCTTTGAAATAATCGAAAATATGCTTTTCGAATCCCTCAATATCTTTGATCGTTCTTGTGTCTTTTAATTTTTTCAGAAATTCCAAGGTGCTGGTCTTGGCTGCCTGTATTCTTGCCTCTATTTCGCTGTTATAATCTTTTAGAGATCCAGTCTTGGTAGTGATTATGATGTCGCTTAAGCCAAACTTCCATTCCTTTGCCTTTTCAGCTCCTTGGACTCCTTTTCCTAAAGATTCCAACAGGGTACCTCTGCCTGGATCCACAACGAGCTCAACAATCACTGAACTTGTCTTTGAGTGATGTTTAACACCAACTACAGTGTGGCCATTTCTACCTTCAACATGCTTCAGCAGAGTTATGGGGTTCTCCAGCTGTCGACTAGCCAAAATTGTCTGGTGTTTGGCATCCACCAAGTACAGATCCTTGCCAAAATGGACCAGTATAGTCTGGCCCACAGACACTATGCTTGCTTGGCTGGCACCACCACTGCTCGTCGGGTTTGTTTGGGGCAGCACAACAGTCTCCTTAGCCAGATTGTTATTCAGATCATAAAACTCCAACTTCCCATCAGCAGATGTAAATCTATATAAATAATTCTCATGCACGGCAAATCTTTGCGAATCTGCTGAATCCACAGGCCCTCCAACGATATCCTTGGACAGGATCTCTACTCCTCTCGCGCCATCCAAAACGACAATCTTCACTTCAAAAATGTCTCTCTTCCCTCCCTGCTTACGCGACACTGTAACTAAGCCTCCCTTGGTAGAATCAATGCCCGTTCGCTCCAAGTACTCCGAACTGATCGACTGGGCATGCACAAACGATCTGTTCGATTTACTCTTCAGCGACCAAGACTTGTCATCTCCTCCCTCGAGAGGAATCGTTTCTATGCTCGAGTCTTCAAGCACACAGATGCAGATTTTGTCCAAGACTCTCACAAACCGTACAGGACTTGCAACTTCATGGGTTATGTCGATCTTATCATCTTCGTTGGTGCCTACGACCTTCACCAGCGTCTTCTTTCGGTCATTCACACCATATGCGATAACTTCTGCGGATCCCAGCATTCCTCTGTCAACACACGTCAACGTAGTCGCCGGCGAGACCGACTGAGTCCATCGGATACGCGGGCTGGGCGCTAAAACATAACTGGCAATGGAGTTTCGCGACACTGCTACGAATATTTCGGATTGGGTTCCGGTCACCGAGACAGGTGAGTCATTCTTTGCTGTTGAGAACGCCAGAGAGATCTCAGACAGTTGTGAAATAGACGGCATTGTGTGTGGTTTTGACGGGGCTTACAATACACAAGTTTTGTCTATATGGCGTTTGAAAGTGTTTGACGGCTGAAATATATATTTTTTTCAAGGTCATGCAAGGATCTACGATTTTCATGCAGGAATTTATGCACGTCAATTTTTCCCATGTTAAACCTCGAGATAACGTTCCCGATTTTTTCATCTTCAGGAGTACTTTTATTAGAAAACTCCGCCATGTCCTTCTTCGACTATCCGGAAACCATCCAAGCGGGCCACATGGTCCTTGCTTGGATGACCAGGTCAGACGTTAAACCAATCCTAATATCGCCCGATCAGGTTCTCAACACCAGGTACGGAGCATTCCCTCATAATTCGATGATTGGTCTGAAATATGGCACTCAAATTCCTAGTACATCGTCGCAAGGGTTCATTCATTTACTGAAACCTACGCCTGAGCTGTGGTCTCTCTCACTGCCACACAGAACTCAAATTGTATACACTCCAGACTCTAGCTATATCATTCAACGATTAAAGATCCGACCGGGTTCGCGTGTTATTGAATCCGGTACTGGAAGTGGTTCGTTCACTCATGCATTGTCTCGTACTGTGGCGGCAACTGGGAAAGTGTTCACTTACGAGTTTCATCAACTGCGGTATGAGGAAGCACTGAAAGAGTTCACCGAGCATGGAATCACCGATAGGGTTACTATCACCCACAGAGATGTCTGCCAGAATGGCTTCTCCATCGACGGAGTCAGCCCTAAAGCTAATCATATCTTTCTAGATCTCCCTTCTCCTTGGTTGGCTCTGCCCCACTTGGAAAAAGTCATAGACAGGAGATACTCTGTCAGCATATGCTGTTTTTCACCATGCATGGAGCAGGTGATGCAAACAGTAGAAACTCTCACAAAGCTGGGATACCAGCGAATCGAAATGGTAGAAGTCAGTGCCAGAAAATGGGAGGGCCGAAGAGATATGATCAAGGACGTAGACGATGCAGTAGAGACTCTGAGAGATGTCAAGAGAAGAAGAGATGAAGGACTAGAGCGAAGAAGAGTGGAAAAGGAAAAGAGAGAAGTCTCAAATCAAGACGAGAGTGAAATGTCATTACTAGAAGAAGACACAGAGACCGACTCCATTTTGCCTCAGAAACGACCTTTGGAATCATCTGGTTCACCGTCAGTCACTCCTCAGCCAAAGTTCAACCCATGGGGTAAAGGGCTTCGAATCAAAGAAGGAGATCCCAATTTCAAATGGCGAAACATCTCTAAAGTCGAAACCGAAATCAAATCGCACACGTCCTATCTCACATTTGCCATACTTCCCCCTCAATTATTACGATGATGCTATCAAAACATATGCTGTTATGGACGTGAACCGTTCCACGGTCAATTTTAGTGCGACTACCAATAGCTCATTGGCAATCACCATCCCATTAGGCTGAGTTTTCAACTTCTCCCAGTTGTCACGATCCAACTTCCAAACCACGGCGTCGGTTTCAGCCTGCACGGTAGCCGTCCGGCTCGTCTCACTGAAAAATGGCAACTCCCCGCATGATGTACCTGCTAATATACTTTCATAAATCTTGCCCTGCTCCAGATCGTAGTCTGCTCGTAGAATCCCTGACTCTACTAGATAAAACCCCTTTGCCTCGCTATCTGACTCGTACAAAACTGTTCCGGCCGGCAGTCCTTCTCTCTTAAAGTACGGCGCCACCTGAAACCAAAAATCCTCTTTTTTATTAGACACTCCCTGGAATGCCTGCATTATTAATGGAAGTGGTTGCTTGAACTGCGACCAGCGATTGTTAATCGTCACATCTTCAAGTGCAGTATGTTGTACAGCTTTTTGAATAGACCATTGTCGAGGAGACACTCCGTACTCAGTCAATGCATCCGGTTTAACTCTTGAAGAGGCAGGGACCTTGAGCTGGCTGGGCCGTTTTTTTTTGTACAGTTCGCGATGTCTGTAGTAGTCGCCCAAAAACTCGTTTTCACACCATTCCAGTGCCATGTTAAGATTTGGAAACAGCCGGACCGGATACTCCGAGTCAATGTCATATTCCCTCAGTAAATCAAGCGCCTTGAGACCCCGCAATTTGCTAACGTCCTTAGAAGCTCCTGACAACATCATAAAAACTCCCTTTGAATCTAGCAGCCGTTTCATTCTAGCGAAGGCTTCTGATGCAGAGTAATCAATATCAGTGACTCCTTCAATGTCAATAATAAGGTATCGGATCGGGTTGTTCGTAAAATGACTGTCATCCCAAGAATCGTCAAGGAGGTCTCGGACGGTCTGTTCAATTCCTACCACCGTTCCAAAAAAAACGTATCCCGAAAGCTTTAGGACGTAAATTTGATTTCCAACTGCTCCTAAGAATCGTTGAAGGTTGTAATGACGTCGGACTGTAGAACGAGCAACAGCACCATTGAAGGCGGCTTGTATGACAGAATTCCTTGATGCTTGAATGACAAACGATAAGCATGCTAAAACAATACCAATAATGATTCCGTAGATAAAATCCCATAAACCCATTGTAACAATGATGGTCAAAATAGTGAGATATTCAAAATTGCTGACTTTGGACCAAGTGTCGACTAAACCCTCAATCAGCAGTTCGATTCCAAGTAAATAGATAAGTGCACCAACTACCATGACAGGAATATATCCAATAATCACAGTTCCTGCCATCATGACGAGAGCCGTTGCGATTGCCAGCATCACTCCCGCTAGTCTCTGATCTGCTCCACTTTTAATGAACAAGACGCTGTTGGTGTATACCAAATAGTTTTGAATACTTCCCAGTAGTCCGGAAAGCGTGTTGGAAATGCCATGAGCTATTAGCTCTTTGTCCACGTCAATATTGTCCTCTCCAATAGATACAGCCAGAGAAGGGACATTAATGGGCACGTGAAGAAGACCGAAAAAGGTCAATGCAAACATGGCTGGCACGGTCTTCAGAAGGGCTGTCCAGTTCGTGGCTCTGAAGTCATATAGTTTGTAGAATGAGTACCACGGCTCGTTGATTGACGGGGCATTGAAGACCCAACCGTGTTGCTGGGCCGACTCCAGGCTGAACGACGGAACAGCCCAGATTGTGAAGTGAAATGCAACAAATACAAATACAAAATAAGTAGGGACCAACATTGGATGCTTGATCTTTCGTTCAATTGCCATAAGAATAAGGGCAAGAACCAACGGGAACGTCCATTTTAGAAGCGTGGTGGGCTCGAATAATTGGAGTATAGCATCGATTCCTCCATTAATGCTTGGTAAAGTTGAGGAGATTTCAATGCCGGTGACCACCAAAAACCAGCCCACACCACCAACACAGCCTACGAGAATGTGTCGTGGAAAGAACCCAATGAGGGCTCCGAGGTTAGACAGCCCAAGCATAAAAAAAACAATACCGGTGAGGATGGAGCTAAGAGCAAATGCAAGAATGGTTGTCGCTATTACAGATTTCGGATGCTCCTCGCCAATCTCATACATTATTGTTTGGGCCATTGTGTGGAAAAACGGGACCACCTCGATCATTTCAGATCCTACTCCACATTTAAAATTGGATCCTCCGAGCGAGTACACCAGTTGACTCACCACGCAGCTCACAAAGAATATGGACAGTCCAGCTGGTCCAAGGTCGCTGAATAATGGAATGCTCACCGGGAACAAAATCATTCCGTATGAAAGCCCGTCAAGAATATTTAGCAATGTACCCAACAGGACACTAGGCAGATAGCCAATTGGTCTTTTAATGCATGATTCTATAACTTCCTCGGTCGTGGGCCTCCTTGTGCTTAGATGTTTGACATATTTCCAAAAGTTTTTCGCTGAGAAGTTTCTGAACTTGGACTTTGCAGAATCTCTACTCGGCCGTCTGTCTCTGTCGTCTTCCGTAAAGGGACCAAAGTGGTCAAATGTCTGATATTGGGATATACCAGACCTAAACGACCGTATAGATCTGGTGGAGAACCGTCTTGACGCACTCTTGGAGCGTTGGCCAATTAAAGCGTCGGTCTCATAGATATGAGTTAATCCGACAGGCTCTTCGTCCTCGTCGTCAGCATGATGATCCGAATGGTCATCCTCTTGTTCCTCTTCCCCTTCCTCTGCAATCTGTCCATGGGAATGATCGCCCAGCGCTTTCTTGCTCTCCTTCAATATCTTTGTCAAGCTGCTCTGACCCGGGCTTTTGCGATGTCTGCTGTCGTACGAGGAACTGGAGAGATCTAAACCGTCATCCGACACCGAACCCGGCGCTCGGAACCCCGATGACATCCCCGCTTCCAGCGCCAGAGACGATAGCTCGGCGGTTTGCTCTCTTAGCGAATATGCTGCTTCATCTTCTAGTTAGAATTGAAATCAAACATAAAAAATGGCATGTTCTACGAAGTCATATATAATACTACATACCATGGCTGCTGGTTCTAAACGAACTACTTCTCAATGACCCTTTAACCGATCCTACGGGTTCTTGGACAAATATTCCTCGGGGACGGGTTGATATTCCTTCAGCGCGCCAGTATTCTTCCATTATACACTGATGTTTGCACTGATCTCAACCGCGCGTGACCTGAGTCTATTATTTTTTCGCCAAAGTTTTCAAAGCGGTCTGATTAACTTTAAATTTTTAGTAGTTAAACTATAAACTAAACCTCTGAATATATAAGATAAATAAAGCTAGGTCCAAAAGAGCCCAAACGGCAGATCAAAGTTGAGATAACAGATTGAACTTCAATTGGTAGCGCCAATCCTTATCTCGTTATCAAAGTGCGTAATTGAACGTGCGCACTTGTCGATCCAGAGAGAGCAAACGCCAAACGAGCAGGCATGCTAGCTATAACAGCAAAAGCACAACAAAATACAAGTTTGTATAATACTTCAGTGACAGTTTTAAAGTAAATATATATTACAAGCATTATCTATAAATACGTAGACACGTAAAATACGTTAGACATCACACATCAAATTTTGCGGAGGAAATAAACTCAGAAACCCCCATTTGTTAAGCAGCAGTTTCGGCTGCCTGGTTTCCTGAAGAAGAGTTTGTAATATGGCTATACAAAGATGCAAACATTCTTTCAATCTGGTTAGTTGACTCTTTCAATTTTGGGCGTTCGTTCTTCCTGTAGTTAAAACATACCTCTGGAGTGCTTTTGGTAAATGGCAGCTCCCAAAACTTATAATTCGAATTTTTCAATAGTTCGGTAAACGTTATCATCAGTCCCCATGGGTGAGGACGATTGCAAATAATTCTCTCCAAAAGCACTCGAGTGATCAAATGCTGAATGGCCCGCTTCTCTTGGCCCAGCACAAGAGTGCCATAGTTTCCAAACAGCGAAAGCAATACACAGCTGAAAAAATGCGTGTGTCTATTGGGGTATCTCAGCTGGTTCGCAATCGCCTCACAAATAAAATATCGCCCTTCGGTCTTGAGGGCAACCAGTAGCTGAGCAATCAATGCTAAGTGAGGAGAATCACGGTTGAAATGGGCAGAAGAAGTGGTGTCCTCATCTGTCGAAGGAAGTTTGGTACGGTCATCAACCACCGCTTGCATGCCTACGTACAGAATGAGGGCATTGAATGCAGCGTAATTGACATTGATCTCGTCAAAGCCTAGTCCGTTCTCCCTCTTAGGTTCTGGAAGAGACAATCCGGCTACAATCGACCGAATCAAATCGGCTCCGGTTTTGCTGTCAACTCCTTTACCATCAACAGCAACTTTCAAATAGCCATCGACAGCTTTTCTAAGTCCCAGTCGGTGCAAATCTGCAGACGGGTCTATAGCAACCACAGGACTCTCCTTAATCTCAGGCAGCCGATCCACCTTGAGTCCCTGCGATAAAGGATCTGGCAGTTGCATGTTATCAGGGAAAGCTGACAACACCAAATTTCTCAATTGAATAAAACTCAATGGAATGTCATTACACAGTTTGTAATGGTAATCAATCAGAAATGCTGGATAGTCGTGAAGGATCACCAAAAATATTCGCAATGTTCCTTTATACATAATGGCAATCGATTCAGGGAACTCTTTTCCCTTAATGTAGTTTCCTTCAAACTTGACCAGAGCTCCCAACAACTCGGCCATAATAGACCAGCCTTTCTTATCCGGTAAAGACAGCAGTTTTGGCATAAACAGTCGGTGAGAAATCAAAGTAATCCACGAAAAGCAAAATCCAGGGAATGCAAAGGGCTGGATGGAGTGCAGTACATTGCCAATCAATAAATATAGCTCATTCTTGACGTCACCCTCGTCAAATCGTGACAATTCGTACAAAATCGTAGAAAACAGTCTAAAAAATGGTCGACTGTTGAACTTGATGTTTTCTCCATTGTCTTCGCCCTCATCTTCGCCATGCGCGGCAGCGAATAAGAGCAAAAGAACCGAAAATAAGTTTCTGGCAAAATCAACCTGGGCTTTTACAGATCCGTGGTTTGTCTGCCACAAGATAGTTATCAACTTGGCAAGTGCGTCGATGCTCAAAAACACGTCCGTGGTGTAGACGAACTGTTGCTGCCCTCCAACGCTACGAGAAAAGCCTTCAAGCGCAACTTCGACACAGGTTCGGATAAAGTTCAGTACCAAGTCCCTGTCGCCTAGGATGCCACTTTGAGATAACTGGTAGACAAACAAATGCAGTGTTTTATTGTCCGAACAAGGGTGAGAATACAGGTTAGTCCACTCAACAAAGATGAGACCAAATTGCTCTTTTGCACTGCCAACCTGCTCATTGCCTGCTTCATCAAGAGAAGTGAGCAAGTTCACTACCATGTCATTGGATCTCTCTGCAATCAAGTCCTCAAATGCCTGGATACATCCAATGAACTGGCTTCTCAAGCAGCATCGTGTGGCAGGATTAAGAACAGCGTCACGGATAAGATCACAAGCAAATGTAATCGTGGCTTCATTCCGTGCAACAATCTGCTTCGCCAAATTCACATCGAGTTCTACAGCCGTAATCAGCTTCGATCGGATCAACGTGAGCATTACAGGGACGTTGTATTTACGTTCATCATCGGAGTACAGAAGCCAAAGAAGGACCTCTTTGCTAGTTGCGGATGACATCTCGCAGAGCTTGTCAAGCAAGAAACATAATGTCTCTCGACTCAACTGAGTTTCAGTCAAAGTGAACAACAGACTAACAGTCATTTGAGATGATTTGAGAATCAGCTGTTCCTTGAAACTGAAAACATTCTTGCTCAACAACTGCAAAAATTGGCTGATATTAGCATGGATCCGGTCATCGGGAGCCAATTGTACGAAGCTATCAACCTTGTCTCCAGCTTCTCTCAGAGCGGCTTCAAGACTGTCCATAAGTCCCTGCACTTGCAAAATCAAGCTCTCAAATGTTGCCTGTGTATTCTGCGGGCGAACCTCAGGCGGTGCCTCAGTATATGGACTTGAACTAGGCGCGACACCAAACTGAGTAGAAGGAACACTTTCCTCGTGCATATCAGCGGCAGTGAACTTACCCAATCCTTCGTAAATACTCATTTGCTGAGCAGTCAGTCCACCAGGTTTCAGTCTGAAGGGATCAGGAAGCTGGAGTGGGTATCGGGAGCTCAACTGAGGATCAACAAATGCCTGAGACGGGTTATTCTCTCGGTGTCTTCGTCGCAGCATGTATGCATTCATCATGACTTGCTCAATTTCCACAAACGCCTTTTCTACAGTAGCATTCTCAATAATTTGAACAATGGCATTCAGATTATCGTTCACTGCAATCAGAATTTGTTCTTGTAGCAACTCATGATCAGAATATCCGTTATTGACCATCAATGTCCGCAAGTTACTAATCAAAGACTCCCTAAGAGGATCTTTGCAGGTAGCGAGTGAGATATTACCAGCCAGAACTCTAATCATCTTCTGAGCAGCCATTCGAAGCTTGTTCTCATCGGGTTCCAGTGCAAAGTCTTTGAGCACAAGTTCTCTTGTGGCAATACTGGCAATCGTTACGGATCTTTCAACAACTGGTTGCAAGACTTCCCGAACAGACTTATCAATGGCCAAGTAGAAGATTCTCTTCAATCCTCTGTGAGTGACAAAGCCGGTCATACCAGTCAACACAAGGTTCCGCAACAGTGCCGAGTTCTGCTGGCCGGGCACTTGTTGACCAGCACTTGCAGCCCCAGCAGCATTTTGAAGTCCCGAAACCGCTGACCCTGGCGTGACAGCTGCGGAACTTACACTAGAACTAGCCAACGCGTTCTCGCCAAGCTGCAACCTTGCGAGATCACCGGTAAGCTGGTTGGAATGTTCCTGATAGTCATCAACAGTTCTATTTCTGATAATCGTAGAGGGTTCAATGGTGGTAATATCGAGCTTTAGCTGATTGCAGAGGACCTCGATTTCAAATTTGAGGTTTAGCTTCAAATCGGCGAACTGATAAAGCTCGGATAAGACCTTGATAATATCCATAAGCCAAGGATTTGGAGGTTCAAACACAGACGAAGAACCAGCTTTCTCAAGTGTCTTGCAAACAAATGGAAGAACAACGGGCAGTCGAGTGAGATCGTAGCCTTCCATCAGCAAATGCTTGAATGAAATGTTCTTATGCAGAATCGGCTTATTTCGTGCAAGCAGCAAACTTCCTAGCCACTGTGCCAAATTTTTCAACTGAGTTCTCTTCTCTGAAGAGTTAATAATATCAGGTGAGTTGATAAGCTGGATGATATCGTTGTAGGTCACTTTCAAAAAGAATTTTTCCAGAGACCCTCTTGATCCGAGGTTTTCAAGCATGTTTATGTATAATATATGGTAGTTAGGCTCTTGCTTGACACGCTGACCTACGATATAAGAAGCAAACCATTGGTGATATCTCACATCAAGAAGAGCGCTTAGCTCTTTCGACTTGGGAATCAGGTTGTTCTGGGCCAGATTATTAACGATAAAAAGCACTTTGTCAGTGATATTCTCCGATGGTTCATCCTGCGCTGTAGTTTCGTCTACAGCAACGTCCGCATTCAATGATTTGAACGTCATGATTTCTGGAGCAGGTGCACCGACACTACCACTAAGCTGATCTCGTGGTCCAATTGGTCCATGCCCGGAAAGCGGCTGACCAGGTGGGGCATTAACAGGCTCTCCATTTGCGCTACTCTTAATCTGCTCGTAAAACTGCTGGTGGCTCTTGAGCCCCGGGATTTCGAGTAAAACCGAACAGTATTTAGGAAACTCGGCGAGTCGCTGCCTGAACTCATACAGAGCCTGCAATCCAAATCTGAACATGTTGGATTCAACAGGTTGTTTCACTGACTCCAGAATAAATCTCAAAGCAATACTTAAAGCCATTCCCTCGATCAAGTGGAAGTAGATCAAAGAACCAAAAAGGACGGCAGTTGTCGCCAGAGCGTTCAATGGATACTCGGGGAAAAATCTATATTCGTCAAATAAAGAGTGGACCATGCATGCAAACACGTCTTGATCGTGGGGATCATTTGATGCTCGCAGTTTTTGGAGCATGGTAATGATGTCCCTGATTTCAATCTGCTGTTCGTACATTTTTTGATAGTAGAGCTTCATTTCCCGCTCAACTTCAACAGGGAAAGTGTTGCTTTGTTCGTTGCGAGCAAGAATGACTTCGTCGTGACCCTGGCCGAAATTTATCAGTCGCGGGTAGGACTGCAGGCATTGGATTTGAACGGCTTTGAGCTGTTCGATTCGGTCGGGGGGGATTTCAGTGCTGGTGAGCCAAGAAAGTAGAACACTGACTGTCTTTAAGCCCAAACTGACAGTCACCGAGCTCGGAGGATTGCCTTGAGCTTGGGACTGTGCCTGACTGTATTCCATCGTAGCCTTGACTTCTAGGAATTCCAAAGCGGCTCTAACAAAGTCAGCTCCATGATATTGGAAACAAGTCACCAGATACTTTTGTAGTGAGTACAACTTTTCCTTGTCCGCCAAACACGCCAACTCCAACGTAAAGTTAAAGTGTCTTATGTACAACGCATCTTCCAGAATATTGGCGCCTTGGATAATAACCAAGATTCGACCCACTACAAGGGGATTGCGCTCAAAAATCTCAATCAGCATACCAATAAGGAATGCCCGATTGACTCTAGCCAATTCCTTAAAGATCAGTTCACTGGAGGAATGACCGGTGAAGAACAACTCAAAAAAATTGCCTATCACCCTTTCCAGAAGAAGTGGCCAAGGTTTAGCCATACGGATACCTCCTAGAAAGAATAGTTCGGGGACTAGTTTAGCTTGGAGATCGAGGAACTGTTTTGCGTCTGTCAACGAAGGATCTTCTCGACAGACTGCATCAAGAGACATTTCAATGATGTCTTGACAGTTTAAAGGATGCATTGTGAGTTGATCAACGACGGCTCCAAGTCCCTCTGAGATAAAGTCCTTAACCTCGACCGCGTCGACTACTTTTTCGAGTCCGAGGACCGAGAGATGGGGCTCTTCGGGTGGGATTTCACTGCAATATTTCACAAGGTTTATTTGAATGGCGAGGTTATTCCATCTTTTGGAAAAGAATGTTTTGGCTGGAATCGATACTGGTGGCGATGGTGATTCGTTTAAGCCAAGGCCAGCAAAGAATTTGATCAATCGCAGCAGCCCAGACGGATCTTTCCATGTTTTGAATGCTTTATCGGTTGGATCGTCGATTAAATTGCACACTGCAGTCCAGTCCAACTGTCCAGTTAGTTGTCTTAGGACCTGTCCTACAAATTTGCCATCCCAGTTGTCTCTAGTAATCAATGCTTTTACTAATCCAGCCATTTGGCCGGGGTCTATTTTAGAGAATGATTTGGAGATGGAGTTTGACAGTTTGGAGACATCTCTGTCTCCACTGTCGAAGTATTTTACGAGCGTGTTGTTCATTTCTTGTTAGACGCCAAAGAAAAGAGAATGTTGTTCCAAAGAAAAGTGAATGGTCCAAAGCCCCCTATTTCAGTCCTGTACCCACCTAAAACACCCAACAACTCGTTGTGTCCACTTTTACTAACAAACTCTCTCAAACGATTGTCGTCGCCTTGAAATACTGAAGCCACTAGTTGTTTCAAATGGTCTAATTTCCGGCTGTCCTTGACACACTTTTCTATCTCCGAGTCTAATAGCTTGACGATTCCTTCGTTTCGCAGTTTTGTATCGTCAACAAACTCAATAATTAAGCCTTCCAGATATCGTTCATATACAAATGATGATGCTGATTGGCAAATCTTTGTTAGTCAGCTTCTTTTTGTGGCTCTCTTCCGTCAACACATACCCCAACAATATGTCGTCCAACAGTAGCCCAATTCTCTTTATCAATCGAGGACACCAGAATCGCTAACTGGGCAATTTGGATCCTCGCTTGCTCACTGTACTGAGGTCCGGTAAAGACTTGTTCGACGCCCGCAGGCGGATCACTGGCAGTTCCTTTCTGTGCCGTGGTGGGCAACAGTGTTCAACAGCAGAGTGTTATCGAACAGTATGCTTGGTTCTTCCTTTGCTTTTGCAGTGGAAAACTTCAATGCGGCGATGGAAGTTATATCTGCCTTCTTTTCCCGTCGCTTGGATTTTTGCGCGCTTTGATTCGCTCGATTTGATATGGACTGATTGTCGTAATTGACAGTTTCCTGGTACAGTCGCTGATTAGTTCAAATGCAACGGATTGGGTCAATGCAACGGATGGTGGTTGCAATATTGATTGGATATTTAAAAGTGATTATTGTAAGCGCGGAGGACATAAAATTCGGCCGTGCTTTGAACTACGGTGGAGGGTTTGGGTGACGTAACTGTGAGCATGACTGGGGTACACTGTATGGGGGGACATCGAGCGCTCAAGTATTCACCGACATATGTGCTAGATGAATGTTTACGATATTTGGTATCATTGGTAATTGTTACGGTTCTGCTGTGGACTTTGTGGGAAATTAGTTGTAATGTCTTCTGCTGCTGGATGGTTGAGCGTAAGTTGCGTGGTTCATATGAACATATAGGTCTCATTTAACTATTATATAGTGGATCAAAACCAAAGACGAGAATCAACATATAAATCAATAAACCAACAAAGAAATCGACATTGTAACAAAATACCCGACGACAAAATACCGCGATTCAACAGCACTTACAACCATCACCTACAACCAATCTCATCTCATAACTACCATACTACGGTTCTCACTGCGCTGCATATATTATTCACCGTACGTCGACGATCACTTCCTGTTTTGAAATATATTTTTCATTTTTTCATTTTTCTTCCAACCTTCTCTCAAGATATCATTTTTTCCGCCAGACAACCTCACTACTCGTTTTATTTATCATGTCCAACCAACTCATCCAGCCAGGACTCCCCACAGTCCTGTGCTGCAACTGTGGTAGACCCTTGGACGGTACCCTGGGAACAGTCATGTGCTACGACTGTATCAAGCTGACCTGCGATATTACTCAGGATATCTCAAGAGAAGCCAATATCCAGTTTTGCCGAAACTGCGAGAGATTTCTGCAGCCTCCGACCCAGTGGATGCCTGCACAGCCTGAAAGCAGAGAGCTGTTGGCGATGCTTCTTCGAAGACTCAAGGGAATGACCAAAGTTCGACTCGTAGACGCTTCCTTCGTTTGGACAGAGCCCCACTCCCGACGAATAAAGATCAAAGTCACAGTCCAAGGCGAAGCTGTGCAGAATGTAATTATTCAGCAGAGCTTCGAAGTTGAGTACGTCGTCATAGCCACCCAGTGTACAGACTGTGCAAAGAGCTTCACCGTCCACACCTGGAGAGCATGTCTCCAGATCAGACAAAAGGTTCCTCATAAGCGAACTTTCTTCTACCTGGAACAGCTCATCCTGAAGCACAATGCACACGTAGACACCGTCTCGATCAAGGAGTCGAGAGAAGGTATAGACTTCTACTATGCCCAAAAGAACCATGGCGAAAAGATGTTAAACTTCTTGAGTGCAGCAGCTCCCATGAAATATAAACAGTCTGAAGAACTTATCTCCCACGACACTCACAGTGGTGACAAGAACTATAAATTCACCTATTCCGTGGAATTAGTCCCTGTGTGTCGAGATGATCTAATCGTACTGCCCCGCCAAATAGCACAGGCGATGGGCAACATCAATCAACTGGTTCTCTGTTCAAAGGTCACCAACGCTATTCAGTTTTTAGACCCTAATACCCTTCAAGGAGGTGATCTGACTGCTTCTGTCTACTGGAGATTCCCGTTCCCCTCGTTAGCAGATGCTACTCAACTAGTAGAGTTTATTGTTCTGGATATCGAACCTCTCGGCCCAACAAGAGGAAAATTTGCATTGGCTGATGCCACAGTCGCTCGTGCGGTGGATATCACTTCTAATTCTCAAACTTTCACCATCAGAACACATCTCGGTGGTGTTTTGCATCCCGGCGACTCTGCCCTCGGTTATTACTTAGTGAACTCCAATTTCAACAATACCTACTGGGACGCTTTGTCACCCGGCGACTTGCCAGATGTCGTTTTAGTCAAGAAGTTCTATCCCAGACGAAGAAAGCATAAGAACAGAAACTGGAAACTTAAAAGAATGGCTACTGAGCACAACGACGAATCAAGCACTCAAGCAGACATTGCTCGGGTCGAGCGGGATTACGAAATGTTCTTACAAGAACTGGAAGAAGACCAGGAGTTGCGTGGTACCATCAATCTGTATAAAGCTCCGAACTCTCAAACCGCCGAGCCCAAGGCTAGAGATGTTCGCATGGACATTGCTGAGCCCGAACCTGAGATTGAAGAAGATGGACCGACCGTTGCTGTTGATGAACTTTTGGATGACCTTGAAGGTATGACAATTCACGATTAAAATATAGACTTTTTTTACAGAAATGATTTTATGATGCTGTATTTTGTGCAAATAAATAATTTATCTAGTCCTTGACTTTACAGAAATAACCTCGGCCCTTTGTAATAGTTCCGTGGCTAGCTGCTTGACTAGCACACTGTCACTAGTAGATGCCAGAGAGCAGAGTATTTCGTACATTCCAGACTCTTTAATCAAGTATGATTTTTCAGGGTTCATGTTGAACGCTGTTTTCACAATTTTCAACAGCCCAAGCCGAACAACCGGTTTGGAGTTCTTAAGCAGTCTCTTCATTCTAAAACACAGATCGGGCATAGGTAGGGCTCTACATATTCGCGAACTCTGCAGCAGTATCCGCAAAAATGAATCTAAAACACCATTAAAGTCTTCATTCCGAGCCTTTGATATGCCAGTAACCAAATGCTGCATAGCATTATGGTCCACGAGCCGTTGTTCGATTTGGCTAGTATCGTCTTGTAGCCAAGCTCCGATAGCTTCGTATGCGTTGGTTTGCCAGTTTGAATCCGAGGTCAAGTATAAATAAGTCGACAGAGCATCGTGCTTCCACAGTATGTTTCTGCAAGTCCGGCCGTTATGAGCTAAATCACAGAGAATGGGTAGAGAGAATTGCTTAAGCGGAGATTCTCCTTTTGCTAGGAACTGAAGATGGGGAACAAGGCCAGCCAATGCTGCTTCTTCTTGCCGTGCTCTGCTTAGACGGCAAAGGTTGAACATGGTCGGAAAAATATGCGTGGAGATTTCTCTATACCGTTGCTCATTTCTTTTGGATTTGTCCAATATGTGAACGAGACTCTCAATAGAGTTTGAATTTTGTAATATTTGAAAATTGGCCTCCGCGCTGGAAAGATTTTTTATGAACTTCAGCGCAAGCAGCTGCTGCTGCTTGTCTAAGCGAGAATAACACCTAAGTGTCCTTTTGAAAACCTGCCGACTCGCTATGATCGCTTTCACCTCGCTTCCAGTTTGCGAAAAATTCACAAAAATCTCAATAATCTGTTGGATCAACTGGTAATAGTCTCTTTCCTCATCAGAATCACTCACTGCTTTGCGATTCTTCTTATGTTCTCTCTCCAGCACCAGCTTAACCAGCACAAACGACAAATGATCCAACACTGCATGTCTGGCCAACACGCGGCAAATATCATTGCGACTTGCCGAACCTTTTAGACTGAAAAACTTCCATATGGCTGCTACGGCCACGAGATTGAACTCAGAATGTTCGCTGTAATCCTCTTCTAGAAGCATGGCCAGTATATCAAGACCTTTACAGCTAATAAAAGACTGTAAGCTCATATCAGACGACTGACAAAGCAAATCGATTATCATAACTGACTGGTATCTGATTTTATAATTGAACTTTTTGCCAGAAAACTGACAAACAATCGGAATGCCCCCTACCAGACAAAAGTTTTCAAGAACTTGAAAGCTGTCGACTATTACCTCTGAGATGCACTGCAGTAGTTTCTCGACCACCTCTTCCTGCTGGTCTTTAAATTTGGACTGAGAGTCTAAAATTTCTAGCATGGGCAAGAGCCCATGTAGACTGATGATTTGTTTACGTGTTTGCTCATGTTCCAGAAGCAGATCAAGGACGTTGCCAATCAGAGGCTCCAGTTCGCTCATGGGCAGCTTATTGCCTTTTGTCGTTAGAGTTGACATCAAGTCCTCCATTTCAGTGACCGCGGAGATACCTCTGTTGTACGAGTCATCTCGGCGATGCGTCAAAATGCTGACCTCGTTGTCCACGTCTACAAACGGATCTTCTTGAGAGTATACGGTTTTAAGAGTAATTCGTAGTTCCCCCGAACTGTGCTCATTGTTCTCGCCAGTGACGGCCGCCTTCGAATGAAATTCTGTGGTGTAGTCTTCTGAATCGTTATTCTCCGCAAAGTCGAGCAGAATAGGTCTGGAGTTTGGTGTCTTTAGATTTGGTCGCCTCGGTGTCTGAGGGACGGATTGAAGTTTTTCTTGAGTAGCCACACTCTCGGATGCTTTTGCGTATGCTTTCTCCTTTACAATACTTTTCAAGCGTGACAAGTTGAGGTCACCGTTGATGTCACTGAAGTCGTCACTTCCCGCTTCAGCCCATATATCAGGTCGAGGTTTACTTTTCTTGATTTGGAGTGGTGGAGATTTCTTACGCTCAGCGCTGACCCGCCTGCCTTGGAGAGGGTTGAATGATTGTGAATAATCAGTTATATCTTGTTAGTTTTGATAGTTTTCAGCAAATACCGGAAAGATGCATACCTTTATCTTCTGTGAAACGAGCCAAGTCAGTTGGTTTCAGTTGCTTCCTTTGTTTTAAATGTGATTTTGAGTCCTTCTGTTTGAGAGAGTTCTTTGTAGGTTTGACTGCCAAGGTCTTATTGTTCCACTCTTGCACAGTTTTCACAGCTTCATCGTATTGCGGCGGCAGGAGTGTAGAGACTGGGCCAACCGTAGAGTTAGACTTATTTTGAATTATCCAGGGATGCAAAAGCAATTTCTCAGCACTTGGCCTGATTAGCGGGTCTTTTCTGAAGCATTGCATAAGAAAGTCCTGCAGTTGCACGGAAATACCTTTTGGCAACGGTGGCTGATCGCTATGGACAATAGCAAACAGCGCGGGGATCGGATCAATGTTGTAAAATGGTGGATTGCCAGTCAGAAGCTCTACAATGGTGCAGCCCACACTCCATATATCAGAAGTGGTAGTTGCGCCATTGAGCTCTATAACTTCGGGAGCCATCCAGTACGGAGTGCCAACGACAGAATTTTCAGTAGTGACAAACTTATTGATCCGTGTTGCAACACCGAAGTCGGCCAATTTGGCATTCCCGTCTTTAGTGGTCAAGATATTTGCACCCTTTATGTCTCGGTGTATTGTTCCCTGGCTATGCAGGTATACCAGACCCTCTAACACCTGTTCGATGTAGACTGCGACCAAGTTTTCGGGGAATTTGCCAAATTTTCGACAAATATTACTTAAACTACCATTTTCGCAGTATTCAAGTATAATATTCAAAGTGTCACCGGTCTTTATAAATCCGTGGTATTTCACAATGTTCGGGTGATTGAGATTTTTCAGCAGATCTATCTCCAGCATGATGGCATCTATGCCTCCCGACGAGGGGTTTTCAAGTTTAATCTGCTTGATAGCTACCGTAGTGCCCGTGCTCAGATTAAGCGCTTTGTACACAAACGCCGACGCACCGCGACCAATACAATCGCCCAACGCATAGTTCTCAAGAGGTTTATTGATCTTCTCGACCCGCTGTGCCGGAGTCCAGCTCGCTTGGCTCACCACTCGTTGGGATTTACGAGGGGTTGAGGGCTCGGGAAGACCGGTACGCGGATTTGCTACATCCATGGGTCAGTTCAACTCCAAGCAGCCATTTAAGAGTTCAAGAGTTTTATAAAAAGTTCAAAGTTGATTCATATCCCGATTAGGCGTGGAGAGAGTCGCGATCGCCGGGTAACAAGATGATGACCATCTCATTATCAAAATTAGAGTCCTATACATCAGCATCGCAATCAATAATAGAGTCCTATACAATACATATACTCATATAACAGCAAATAATAAAATCAAATCCATCCACATAACCATACTTCTTGCTCTAGTAGGACTGCTCAGCCTATTGTTCCATTGCAGGCTCTTTTGATGTGCATATTTTGACCGGCTGGATTCCCCATGGCCGGAACCGATGCGTATAGATCTTGCAACTGTAAGGATTTTTACAACCACCAATTGTCTGAGGGAAAAGCTATACTATTGTGCTCTTCATGAAAGCTTGCTGCCTCGGTAAATGAACCTAGCCGTGACGAAGTTGAACAGAAAGACGACAAACTGAGTAAAAAAGTGAATTTGAAACATTTTGCTAAAGTATGACTTACCTATTAGAGAAAATGACTGTCCGACAACGTAATTTTGATGTACTATCTAATAATGGCTTGATTTTCGGTTGTTTTTTCGCGATTTTCTTTTTGTTATTTTCGCTATTCAAATATATTCAAATTATGTGTCCGTCAACAAGTAGCTCCGTTGGCTCAGTTGGTAGAGCGTCAGTCTCATAAGAAGCTAGTAAATAGCGCTTGTGATCTGAAGATCGAGAGTTCGATCCTCCCACGGAGCATTTGTTTTTTTTCTCTCGTAGAGGTTGCCAGCACTAAGATTTGCTGAGCCTTTGATGAAACAACTTTTTATTTCGGACATTAGATATGCACTACTTATTTTATTGTAACATTGAGTCTACATGGTATAAATATCACTCCCTGCCAGCTACTTTCTCTAGTAGCTCCTCCATTCTTTTGAATGTACTCTCTAATGTATCGAGTCGATCCAGTATAACCTTTTCCACACTGTCAACTTCATCAACTTCCTCTTCTTCCTCTTCTTCGTCCGTGACTGCCTCCTCACCATTTTGTTCTCTAATCAAATCCCACGCTCGAACCTGAGACCGTATATTCCCAGCTTTGGCCATGAATGAAGAGGTAGATCTAGTGGGAGACAATACTAACATTTGTCCATTGTCCCTAAATATAGAAGAAGCAGTAGAGTAAAGCCTGCTCCTGATCTTGCCCGCTTTGCGATCTCTAGAATTAGTCCAGAAATCGTCTATCAAGATATTTTTCTGAGCCTTAGATCTATGACGGATCGAAAGTGTCGACGGTCTGTGGCCCAGTACTACAGAAGAGTCTCGTTTACTTCTCCGGGAAGTTATTGTACTCATCAATCCCGCAGGGAACATTAATTCATCATCATCAAATGCATCGGTCTGTTCATGGTCAGAGTATCGTCTCACTGTTGTTTCTTCAGGATCAGAGTTGATGCCCGAGGAAAAGGTCCGAGAAAGATGGTTCCCCATTGAGGGCCGACTCCCCCGGCGCACGTCGGGTCTTTTCCCCATCGTGTCATACTGTATAGGTTGAGGTTTCATCTTGATTGTACCCTTATAGGGCCTCTTGAAAACCTCATCCAAAAGATCGTAGTTTGATATTTTATTTTTGGCCTGCTGCCTCTTCTTTACCGGCGATATTTCTGCTGTTTTTCTTTTGCGCACTCTGCGGCCAGGGGTTGATGGTATTGAGGGAGTAGAAGTTTCAGCTGGATGTTGTCCGTTGTTACTTTGTTGCTGCTGTTGCTTGTTGCGGAGAAGTTGTCGGATAGCATTTTCAGCCTCGGAGAGTTTTTTCAGCTGCACATGTTTAATGGACAGGTACAGTCTTTCGTAAACAAAAATGACCAAAAGCACAGGGAAATGCGTAATTTTTATGATTGTTCTGTTAAGCACCAAAAACTGCTGCAGCGGCAGAATGTATATTGCCGGCCGAACAATCCATTCGATTATATTCAAAGGTGCTGCGTATGAAAACAAGCTTGATGATTCCGATTTCATCATGGAGATCGTATTGACGGCAAATAAATACCGATGTTCTTCATGTGAGTTGGCTGTAATCATGGAGAAACTGTTGGACAAGACGGCAATCAAGATGGTCATAATCACAAAGTGGGTGATGAACAGGTAGAAGAGTAAGATAAACCTTCCAATCACTGAGTACTTGTTCCAGCTGTCCCAGACAGTAGGGGTAAAGCCAAATAGTATCTTCATCAGGTCATACGCGACTTTACTAGCATTCGTCGACGAATCTCGAGCAAACGCCATGGCAAATGCGACCCAAAAGCCGGATGAGAACACCACTATGACGAGCCAGGCAACGGATAGGTCAATCGTCATTTTCCGTACAGAAACCACCATTCGTGAAAAGCTCTCATAGTTGTCCAAAATGCTAAATAGCCGAGGGAATAAAAATATGGCCACCGTAGCCAGGAGATCATGGGCAAATCGTTGTACATTAGGGTCCATACACGTCAGAGCCCAATAACGGACGACTGCATAACTGGTGAGAAGCAGCAAAATAATAAAGTCAAACAGATTCCACAGCGAGAGAAAATAAAGTGTGAATCCCATGTCGGTAAATCCTGCAATCTCATCTATTATAAAACCCAAGCTCCAAAATGCAAATACAATCTCAGACATGGAAACTTCAGGAGTTTCTCGAGCAAGCACTACCATGTACACGCATAGCATGCCACAAAACGAGCAGAGGTTCAGTACATGGCGGTATCTAGGAACTCGCAACCTGGACAACTTGAATATGCTCGCGTCCTGGTAGTCGTATATTATTTTAGGCCCTGGCCGTCCCAGGCCCAGTCTCCAAGCTTCTTCTTGGTTGGCGAACTTTATTCGATGCAGCTTGTGAAGACTGGACTGAAACATGATGTTGCCGTTCCAAATCTGTTCCAGTACTTGAATGACAGCTGGATTAGCCAAAAACCGCTTAGCTTCACCCTTTATCGCCAGTTCCAAGCTGGAAATCCTCTGCCACCTCGGAATGTCCCGCTCATCGGCTTCCGCACTCTGCAACGGGTAAAAGTCAAAAGTCAAGGCTGAAATCAGATCGTCTTCTGTGTATTCCTTGAGAAGTTTGATTGCGACGATCTCACAGATCATTGACCTTGTCCCCAGAATGCCAGTCATTGCTACATCGCTACTGCTCTCTTTGGCAAATTGGATCATATTTGCAAGCAAAGCATATATAGTCCCCTGGTTCAGATCAGCCTTGCAGGCAGCAACCAGAGGTTTTATGAGAAAGGAGTGAACTTGAGGGGACCGCAGCTGGTCATATTTTAAGGGGGTGTCCACTCGTTCTACAAAAATGTCCCTAATTTCCAAGACAGTGTTATAAATAGGAATGGAGTCCAAGGGAGACGGGCGAAAGAGGGGTAGCAAAGCCTGAGTCTCTTCCTGAGATTCCTCCATTTTTGTGTGAGAGAAATTCAAAAATTTATGCGAGAAGAATTCGAAACTAACAAACAAACAAGTAGAAGGTTAAACGGCCATGGAGTACTTGGGTTTCTACTATGCAATGAGCTTCAGCCTTGCGATATATCGATCGGGACTTTCAATGTTTACACTTTAAAGTTCGCGATGGTGATGCGGCGGGTTTAGAATGGAGATCTCGAGATTTATGTGGGGGAGAGCATTCAAAAGAGAAAGAGAATTAAGAGGATTGATATTGCGAGTGAAAACAGGCATTACTGATTGATACAGTTTGGTATATATTCAAATTTACTATAGTGCAATGAGTAGAACCTCTCCCGGACTTAGCGATGAGCCGATTGACAAAGTACTGTGTACCATTACATCAATATTCAACAAGTGCAGCCACTATATTGGATTACACAGTACAGATTTACGGGACTTATTCAAATGAAATCCATTCTTGTGTACGTAGAGATCTGTCTAGCTAGATCTATCTCACTGTATGATACCTCAATAACCCGCGTTAGCGGCTATTTATATGCCAATCATTAACATGCTGCATATGCACTCGTTCATTTCAGGGTTAGCTTGTGAGCAAAATATATCAAATTGAGTTCTTGGCGAGTCTTTTAAAGTGGTTCAGCTAAGAAGTAGGACGATAACTACCCGGCAAGAGTAGAGCATTTTCGACTTGTAGTGGGCTCGTTTCAAGAGACATATCTATAGGACAGATCTAGCGCATAGTATCCTAAGAAATCATAGCTTCAACGGACAGGATTGACAAGGAAAAGATCGACAGTCACCGTTTACGAACCATATCGTCTGTACTCACATAATAATGGGTTGAGAGATATAGGACCAAAGATGACAGCAAAGGACACCTTCTCAAATACTACTGTAAACCTCCTTTCCTTACTTTCTATCCTCCCTTCTCAGTTCCATTCGATCTCTCAGCCGTTTAAATATTTATATCAGTCCCCCTATTTCAAACATTATGCATTTTATGCAAATGCATGCAACCTTATACTTTGGTGCGGCGTGAAATTTGCTCATCGGATCCGTCAACTTCCCGCTCTCGCGTGATATATCAATTTGCTCATGAGACATATATAACCGAGTACATTAGACGAAAAGCTGATTTGATTAGCGGAGCTGTTTTGGGAAGTTTCATATATAATTCATAGATCTCCCAGCCGTTCTGTGGATCGGTCGACCTTGTAAACATTTGTTTCAGTATATTAGTTGTAAAAATGTCCATAAACTGTTCGGCTGTTACTTCGCAGGAGTTCATTGACGGGCAAACTCTGTCACAGGCTACGGTGCCGTGGACTGCCCAGTCAAAGTATGGAAACTATACAGTGTACTTTCTAGTGGTGGTCATTTTCATACAGCTTGTCAAACGAATAGTCAACCTTGTCGATGACCGGAAATTCAAAAGATCAGGCTCCCCGCTTCGACTTCCGCTCAAATCAATTGTATTTTCTATCACCCGATATATCGGGTACAGACGAGTACCGCATAGCGTCAGTGCTATGACTGGGTTACCGTCGTCAATAGGCATGCTGCTCATTAGCGGAGCAGGCTTACTCTATATGCTCTGCTACTGCTTCATCCCGCATTATTGGTACCGAACCTGCTTTGGATTTGGTTCTCCACCTCTGGCAGTGCGGGCTGGAATCATGGCCAATGCACTGACTCCCTTCATCTATGCATTTAGTGGCAAAGTCAATTTGGTCACTGCTGTTACAGGAATTAGTTATGAGAAGCTTAATTGCTATCATAGAGTGGTTGCCTGGTTCTCGTTCCTATTCAGCATGATCCATACTGTGCCATTTTTATACCAGCCCGCTAAAGAAGGTGGAGCTGCTTTCCTGAAAGCTACGTATAGCTCGGATACTCAATATCCGAGTGGAGTTGTGGCTCTCGTGCTTTTATTTGTGCTTTCCTTTTTTTCTGTGCAGTATTTTCGACAAAAATTTTACGAGATATTTCTCGGAGTCCACTGGCCAGTTGCCATTGCATATCTCGGCATTCTAGCTTGGCACGATACTGGCAGCTTGGAGTCTTGGAGCTTTCTGTGGGCATCTCTTGCTGTCATTCTTAGTGGGTATTGCTACCGATACTTGTACAAGACAAATTATTTGAGAATAGACGGAGACTGGTACAAGACAGACAGGGCCACATTACGGGCAGTGGGAGGCGGAGCCACTGAAATCAACATTTTCAGCTCTACTATATCGTATTGGAAACCGGGGCAACATATGTTTGTCCGGTTCCTATCTTTGCAGCCGCTGGGAAATCACCCTTTCAGCATGGCTTCTTTACCAGAGTATGATGCAAGCAGCCAGTCATCGAGAATTCGAATGATTTGCCGGTCGCATGGAGGATTCACCAAAACATTGCATGAGCAGGCTCTGAGCAAAGTTGACTCTGAATATAAAGTGCTTCTTGACGGACCCTATGGTGGTATTCCTCGAGATATCGCCGCGTTTGAGCAGGTAGTGTTGGTATGCACAGGCTCTGGTGCCACAGCTGTAGTACCGTTTGTGAACTGGCTTGTACATGAACGGCAAAATCAGGAAAGGTTTTCTAACATTGCAACAAAACGTGTTCGTTTATTGTGGATTGTGCAAAATACTGAAACCCTGGACTGGTTCAGAGACGATCTTGAAACTGCCCTGAGTCTGGCTCCTCCGGGTTTCCTCGACATTAGAGTTCACTGCACTAGAGAGTCGAATAAACACACGATCCCGTCAGTAGACTCAACTGAATTAGCCCAGATGGGTGAGCCTGGTGACGACTTGAAGACCGGCACCTGCATAGCTGATTCGCCTGTAAAATTCAAATTCCATGTGCATAGCGGCCGGCCAAATGTTCCCCAGACCCTGCGGGAATGGAGTTCTGAGTTTGCTAGCCGGACCGCCATTATATCATCTGGCTCTCGACATGTGTCGGTCGAGATTGCCAATGAAGTGGCCAATTTACAAAAACTCGTATTTCTAGGCAAGCGAAATACTGACGGTGTCAAGTATAATGAGATCTATTTGCACACTGAAATGTTTGGCTGGTAAACAACAGCGAACACTACAAGACAAAGATTTACGTAAACTATAATTTGTATCTTGAATGAAATTTATTACATTGTTTACTAATTTACCATTCGAAACTGAAGTGCAATTTCCGTCTCGGGCGCCGAATTGCCAGTACTTTGAGTAGCCACAGAGGGACACTATCTTGCTTGAATAGAGGGGTCTGGGCCATAAATTCGGATACGTATCGGACCCGATTCCTTATACGTTTCCCCGTATACCGTCCGAGCCGGGATTTTTCTGGTTGAGGGGAATAACCGTACAAATTTTGGTAGTAATCTAATTCTTGATCTGAGAGTTTCTGCGACCTGCTGAAAAGACGGTATCCAAGCGGTCTCTTATATGTACGTCTTCTAGTTCTTCTTCGCCAGTGATATCTACGGCGAAGCTGCGGCAAATCCATGTACTTTCTGCTATATAGAATGCTATATAGAGGGATGAACCGATATGCGATGAGCTCTTTGGTTAAAAAGCCAAAATACGAATTATGCCGATCCGGGGAAATTAAATGTACGGAGCGGGTGGTTGCAGATGATGAAGGTAGGGTGACACTGGCTGATTAGCGGATCCTTATGGTAATGATCCTTCTCGACTTCTTGAGAACGACCTTGATGAAAAACTATCAATTGAGTGAAATCAGCTCCGTTGTGTCCAATGTGTCATGTAGCTTTATTGTGTACCTAGCTAGTAGCTATCTACTTAAATCATCGTACATCCCGTTGTTCCTTCTTTCCGTAATGCTGACGAGGTCATTGATCTCAAACAGCTGGCTGCGGACCTTTGTCAGTCCTGCTCAAGAAAGAAAAACTATAGTCGAGGCAATTGTAGCATTAAAAAGCTATGAGCAAGAGAGCCGCAAGGCAATCAATAAGAAATATACTTTGTTCTCTAGAATGCCTGTGCATCACCGGAAACTTGCCGCCAGCGTGGGTTATCTAGACCGCTTGGATCATGCTTTTACAAAGATTTCTGCCAACCAGAAGTTTCTTAACCAAATAGCCGACTGGGCGATTGGTAACTTTCGAGTCACATCTTCCGAGTTGCGGCTTGCCACCGGTTTCTCTAACTCGAGTGTAATTGAGCTTTTGGGCCTGTTTGCACGAGATTGGGCAGTTGAAACAGTCCAGCAGAGAGATCAGCTTATGCGACCTGTGTTGGGCGCACTGGAGAAAGAGTTCGGCAAAGCGCTTACTAGTACTGGGACTCCACCCGTCAAAGTCCTAATCCCAGGCTCTGGGTTGTCTAGGGCTGGCTTAGAAATTGCAAATCTGGGGTTTCAAGTCGAGGCTTGTGACAACTTTTCATTAATGAGCTTATCGTCCATGTTCATTTTTGAAGAAGCATTACGACAAAAAAAGTTAGAATTTGACACCATATTTCCTTTCACACACCAGTTCTCGCATCAAGTAGCTGAAGATTACCAGCTAAGGGAACTCCAAGTTCCTGAGATGCCTGGGTCCCTGACGGGGTTATCAAACCTTAATATAAATAACCTGGATATGACTAATATCCAGGGATCAGAGTTGTATGATGCTATCGTGACTTTGTTTTTCATCGATACAGCCGAGAATATTTTCCAGTACCTGGAAACTATCGAGAGACTCTTGAAACCAGAAGGCATTTGGATAAACTATGGACCTCTGAAATGGGGAACGGCTCCTCAAGTGGAGTTCACCATGGCTGAATTGACCGCAGTAATGGCCAGACTCGGTTGGGACACCTTTGACGAGTTCCAAGGACAAAATGAATATATTCAAGACGAGCACGCTCTCTGGCACGGAATTTACGATATACGAGGCTGGGTAGCTCGGCGTCCAAAAAATCGGACCGTCGTGTCTTAGTGTCGTTTCGCGAGAACAAAAAAATAAATTAAGCTTCTCGTATCGTGAGATTAAGAACTTTGAAAATTATAAAGATGAAACGCGATGCTTACTCTCTTCCTGAGAATCGTGAAACAAAAATAATGAGCTCCGCTTATCAAGATGACCATGATTATATGCTCCAGACCAGGTGCCTGAAAAGTACTTAAAGGGGTCGTTTCTCACTCGATTCAAAACTCATCAGCCAACAGTTCTTCGAACATTTCAAAGCTTGATATCGATCTTTAACACACGCTCTTTACAAACGTCTTTACATTTCTCAAAAGAAAAACAACAACAACAACGACACTACATAACAACAATTAAAAATGGTCTCTATTAAGAATTTCGCTACTTTCCTTACTGCTGCCATTGCCATTGTGCATGCTGCTCCTTTGGAAGTTCGACAGAACTTCATGTTGAACGGTCTTGAGGGATCTATGACCAATTCTCGACAGCAGATTGACAAGGTTGTTCACGAGCTCCAGTCTGGAAGCGGACATGCTGGCCGTGAGATTGTCGTTGCTGCCATCACTGGTTTGGATTCCCAAATCGACAATGCCATTGCTACCGTCTCCCAAGCTCTTGCTCCTTTGACTGGAGGCCTCTCCGTAGCTGTTGGCAACGCCATTCTTGGACCTTTCTTCCAGTCCGTCACCGACGGTGCTGAAGTTATTCTCGGAAACTTGATTGGTGGTGCTGTCGACATGGTCGCCGACCCCGCTGTTGCTGCTTTGACTGGAAACCTCGGAAACTTGGCTAAGGAAGCTACCAAGTACAACATCAACCCCTCCAGATTGCTCGACATCACTCACCAGCTTGAGAACACTATCCCTGCTGGCTCCAAGAAGCAATCTGGCTTGCACGCTCGACAGAACTTCATGTTGAACGGTCTTGAGGGATCTATGACCAATTCTCGGCAGCAGATTGACAAGGTTGTTCACGAGCTCCAATCTGGAAACGGACATGCTGGACGTGAAATTGTCGTTGCTGCCATCACTGGTCTTGATTCTCAAATCGACAATGCCATTGCTACCGTCTCCCAAGCTCTTGCTCCTTTGACTGGAGGCCTCTCCGTAGCTGTTGGCAACGCCATTCTTGGACCTTTCTTCCAGTCCGTCACCGACGGTGCTGAAGTTATTCTCGGAAACTTGATTGGTGGTGCTGTTGACATGGTTGCCGACCCCGCTGTTGCTGCTTTGACTGGAAACCTCGGAAACTTGGCTAAGGAAGCTACCAAGTACAACATCAACCCTTCCAGACTTTTGGACATCACCCACCAGCTTGAGAACACCATTCCCAAGAAGAACTAGGTATTACTTACTTCGATAGTTAAAATATTATCTATTCATACTTAAAAAATATTTCCCACTAATGTAACTTTGCCGCTTTTATTCCAGTAAATCGCTACAATATTAAATAGTTAGTGTACATACTGAATGCATAATCTGCAAGTGAGTTCCCGATATGAACCTATCGATCAAACAATTGGCTGTCGTTTCACGATCGGATGCAAGGATTTACTGAAATATAATATTTTCCCACCTACCGAATGCTCAGTCTATATATATTTTTTACGGGACCCCTTGTCTGTTCAGACTTTTGAGTAAAACTGCGAGGCGGGAACCCGCATTGGTGTAGCATTAGCCTATGTGAGTTTGAGCTGAAAATCAATATAAATAGTCACTCCTTTACAAGAAACATATATGGCATAAGCAATGCTACCACTTCTACTACTAAACCTCCTCCTTGCGTCTGTATCTGCACAGGTTCCTGGTCCCACTCAGCCAGGGCAGCCTAGCAGCTGCGATAGATGGCATCTAGCTGAATCCGGTGACACTTGCCAGCTAATTGCGGGAGAATATTCTCTCAGTGTCAATCTGTTCTTGCAATGGAATCCAGCTATTAACAATCAATGTACTAGCGGGCTGTTAGCTGGTTATGCTTACTGTGTTGGCGTGGTCACAGGCGCATATCCGTATGCTCCTGGCCCAACACTAGCAGGCGAACCGTCGGATTGTAACCGATGGTATGTTGTGCAACCAGGAGATACTTGTCCATCGATAGCATTCTCTAATGACATCGCATTGAGCCAATTTCTTGCTTGGAACCCGTCGGTCAATCCATCTTGCACTCAAGGACTCTATGCCGGCTATGCTTACTGCGTAGACGTAGCCTATGTAGCTCCCACTCCACCCCCTCCACCATCTCCACCTCCAGCGTACCCCCCTGGACCAGTGCAGCCAGGTGAACCATCCGCTTGTGACCGATGGTACTTGGCTCAGCCTGGAGACACTTGTGAGACTGTTGCACAAGCCCAAGGCATTACATACGGTGAACTGCTTGAATGGAACCCAGCAATCAATTCTGACTGTACCAGCGGCTTTATTGCGGGATATGGTTATTGCGTCGAGGTGGTTTAGATTGTCAGTGTTGTTTTTCAGTTAAATATTAGGCAAATAAATTAAATTTGGTACAGGTTCATGCACTCATTTGCGTAATTTTGTTAGAAGCGTCGACCTTTTCTCGAAGATAGTTGTCCCATCGAGTTAAACAGTCTTTGTAGGACTCGCTACGCTTCTCACCACTGATGTTTTTGACCCGCACTTTGAACAAACCGTTGACAGGACGATGGTCAGATACTCGGACAGTCTCTGCTTTATAAGAAATAGGAGACACTCTGTCACCTCCACGATAGAAAATTCGGTCACACCATGCGGGCACTCGCTTTTTCTCGCTCGAATCGTAATCATCGGTGCCAACGTCATATTTGTAAGTGGGCTTGAACTCTATTGGGGGCTCGCTGAACGGGCGGAGACGTAGACCAGGATACTTTCGAAACTGTATATTCAATTGGTCAGCTACCAAGAGTCTCGCGAAATCGTTCTCTTGTATAGCTTTTATTGCGACTGGTCTCAACAGATTTAGTCGATAGTTCATGTCTCCTGAGAAAAACACAATTTCATGATCAAGAATCATTGTGCCATCCCCTCCGTTAACGAAAATACCTTTCCCTGTATATTTTGTATTCTCATTTTCTCCCAGAAACTGGGTTTCTAAAATCGCCTCGATGTCCTTGTTTCGTTGCAAGGATCCTGACTGACCAGCAGCCAGATGACTATTCACAAAACATATGGAGCTGTCATCCAACAGCATTCGAACCACCAGTCCACCTTTATTACCGTGTAGCCCTCCCAGACCAGTTTTCACTGACGAAGACCGGATACCTCTGAGATGCGACAATTCGGACTCCAACAAGAACACGCAGGTGAAAAGACCCACCATATTGTCGGAGTGAACCAATTTATATGAGACGCCCAGTGCTTTGTTCACTTCGTCACAAAGTCTGTCTTGCCAAGCTTTATATTGATGTGAAATGTGCGAGCTGACAGCAACGTTTGTCATATCCTTCTTACGTTTGGAACGCAACATACTTTTGGCTGTCACGGAGGTTTTATCAAGTTCAACAAGCTCTTGAAATCCGAACACAACGACTTGCGGCGGATTGCCTTTGTCGCTTGCCAAAGCATTGTGAATAAATTCCCGATCAGCAGTACTTCCATCGAGATCAGACGGTTTCGCTGCCCCGGCATTCCAAGTAACGATACGCACCAAGATATCCCGGAGGGAACTGTACTCAGTGTCATGCTTTTGCATGTCATGTTCTTGTTAGTAAGTAGAATCAGAAACAGTTGAGTAAAACGGCGCGACATACCTATCCAATCATGTTTTAGTAAGCCATCCCAGAGATGTACTGTATTGTCTAAACTGTATGAAGCAACAGGTAATGTATTCTTGTAGGTTGCAAGGGCTTCTTCATGGCACGTTATGCTGAGTACTGGCCCATCATGAGCCTTCCATTCTTTCATCGCCTTCCAAGGTCGCTGCGTCACGTCACAAACCAGAATATTGCCCGTTTTCAATCCAATCCAGAGTAGTCGGCCCACTCCACACAGAGCAGTGACTTTATTAATGGAGACGGCGACGTTTTCAATTGCGGCTAGCTTGGTTCGAGAGAATATACTTATACTTCCATCTTCGTGGCCAAAGTAGACGTAGTCTGGGAACGACGAAAGTGAAGCTGAACAGGTAAAGTCGCCTATCATCGCTTTCGCGCTGGCAGGAGCAGCAAGTGGCCGAGGTGTAAGCAGAAAGGAACTGTCTGAAGCCATGCTAGGCTGATAGACAAAGACCTGGCGATTTTTGCCGACCCATAGCAAACTCGCAGCTATACATGATGCCTTGAACATGGGAGTAACTCTGTAAGTCTTGGGTACGCATGTCAGATCATTCATGTTCCATATACAGATTTTGCCATCTTCAGACAAAGTCCAAGTACAATTTGGAGAGCCTCTAATAGCGACTATAGCAGTCATGTGAACGTTTGCCCGTTTGGCACCCACACCTTGTCCTTGGTCAATCAGTACCTCCCAGAGTTGGCCCTCTTTTGTACCGAGCCAGATTTTATTGTTTGGTAAAAAGCCAGCGGCAGTGACTCTAGTGTCTGAGTGGGACACCGACCATACGGTGTTGCCAGTCTGCAGATCTAATATCTTGGTCGAACTAGCTGAGGCAATCAAAGCAAGGTTTCCATACACTTCGACGCACTTGACTTCACTTTTCGAGGGTATTTCGTGCAGCAGTCCTTCAAAGATAGGCGCACGACGGTTCACTTGAGATGAATCTGGATGGCCCGTAGAAGTCGATGAGCTTTCTTCGTCAGATTCAGAAAGTTCCAATTCTGGGGTTGATGCAATGGCTGGGGTAGAAATCCCAGAGGAATAGTAGTCGTGTGGATCAGGGGTAGATACAGTGGACGGCGGTGGGAATGGAGCGACTCCCAGCGAGCCAGCGACCACCGACGGTGCTATTGGGGTCTCTAAAGGGACGTATCTAATTCTATCAGCCGGCGAAAGACTCCGAGACGGTCGAGGAGGAAGAGTTGGCGGTTGTCCGAGGCCGGTGTTGCTGGTACTATTCGAGTCGTTAGGCAATGGGAGATGAGGGTTGGAGGTGCTGGCGGGGAACATGGCTCTGCGAGGAAGAGGTGGTGGAGGCATGGCTTCGTCTGGAGGTAATACTGCTGGACTTGAAGCGGTTTGATTGAAAGTGGGTCGAACAGCGAGTGGAACAGAGGGGATGATGCGTTGCACAGCAACAGGCTGAGAGGGATATTGATGTTGATGCTGATGTTGATCATTCTGTTGCTGGCTCTGCTTGACAGGGAGGTCTTCCTGCAGTACTAAACTTGGCCGTGGAGGCAGTTTCGGGCGAGCTTCAAACTCTGTCTGAGGGGTCGGGGGTGACAGTTTTGACGGCGATCTAGGGGTTGATGGTGCCGAATCGTTAGGGACTGGAGTGGTTCTTCTTGGCGGCGGAGGAGCAGGAGGGAACTGGTGTGAAGTAGGCGTTACTGACCTAGGCGGCGGTGGCATGGGAGACCGCGGCGGAGGCGGTGCTGGCGGTTCCTGCTGTTGAGGAGTGGTTACCCGAGGTGGAGGAAGCAGCGGCGAGCGAGGAGGAGGGGGTGCTGGTGGAGTAGATGCATGACCAGATCCACCATTTGAAGAGCCTACTGATAGCATGGTCGGTAGCGATTTGGTGGATTGCGAGCCGCCGTTGGCCGTCAGACTAAGACCAGCAACGCCAGCCGTGAAGCTCGAGCTCAACCGCATAGGTTTCGGAGCCACCACCGGTCTCTGTTTCTTTTTCTCGTCAGGTTGTTTGTGATCCCCTACGCTGTCGGGTACGGCTAGACCAGTACGGTCCCGTTCATGGTCGCTAACAGAGCGTTGGATGGAGGTTCTCCGGTCCACAACCCTGGTCAAGCCTTGGACATTCAAGTTTTCCCATTTGGACCGTGTATCGCCAACTGACGGCAACGGGCTCTCGTCTGTTGACATTTTTTTGCATGCCAAACAAGCGGGGAACAAACTAGAAGCGATTACGGGCAGATTCGCTGGAGCTATTGCCCAGGAGAGAAGTTTTAATACGCTGAGCACGTAGTACGTAGCTTTTAGTTCTATATACAAAAGCAGTGCCCCGCAAAAACACACTTGTGAACCAGTTCTTGGACGATGACACAGTTGCGGCCAGTCTGCTCAGCTTCTCCCACTTTGCGACGCGGAGTTTCGTGTTTATTTTATAGCTAAGCCTGCACTATGTGTGGTTGACAGGAACGTGAGCGATGAGCATGACGTTGGAATTATATTTAGAATACCGCCGATCAGGGGTCTTATGGGTGGTGTGGGTATGGAGAAATTGACTATTAAAGTATAACTTATAAATCTATAGATATATGTATCGTACATAACACGGTGAAAGCATCCGAATTACCACACTGATGATGTTGTTATAAGACATAAAGTGAATAATATATGAATAATATATATCGAGTTGATGTTTGTGTCAGAGACATAATATTATTATATTATGATGGTAACATATAGCTAAGTATTAAATGAGATCACACGGCGCGCCAAAGCTGGCCCATTTAAGACTTGTTCAAAACTTACAGTCAAAGACTTACAACATAGGAGTAAATACAGGGCGTTTATTAAAGTGAGTCGCCTCAGTAATCACTACAAATTGTGTCTCTTCGCTTGGCCGCCTGCAGCAAGTGAAACATCGTCTGTGGCTCTCACTCAAGAACGGGAGTTCCGTCCAGAACGTACCCTAATGTTTCTTATACTTAGCAGTTACTGTCTACATTCCACTCGTGTTACCCTGGATTTTATAGCTTCTACATTGTGTGGGTCTACAGACACAGGCGAGTTGTGTTTCATGTAATAGGCAAGCAACACTATAGTGTACCTATAGCCACTTACCTGTACTGGATGCACAGAAGGTTTAAAGTCCAAGAGTCCAACATCTCAAGACCAAAGAGTAGCTATTATCCTCACTGTGCACTAATTTTAACACGTATTATCTCGACATGGCGCTGCTAACTATGATATCATTATGGTCGATCTTCATTGGAGTTTGCTCTGAACTTGAACATCCCGAAACACCAATCTTTAGCTATAAAAGTTTCAACTAAATTGCCTTTATGAAAAGCGAATGAGCCAAACGGTGAATTTGATCTGACATGGATCATATATAGCTGGTACTGTTTCAATTCAGCGCATTATCATCACATTCTTAAAATTTGAAATCGCACTAGTTCGTGTCCTTTGCGCTTTGGACTGCAGATACATGCAGGGGAATTATCTTGTTAGGGAAATGATCGTTTTATAAAAATATGTAGTACACATGTATGTTAGTCCACGATTAGAAGCTTGATCTTGACAGTCTTATAGCCCAGTATTATAATACTTGACACAGCCGTTTGATCTTCAACAGTTCAGTTGTTGATCAACGTAACGTTCCCATGAGATGTAGAGTATTTTACGCATTTCCTAGATCCCAGTGTGTGATACATACTATACACAATGTAGGCAGATTTAGTGAACACATAACCAAACACGAAGTATCAATTCGCGTGGTACTAACAGGAAGAGAGGACTAGAACTAACGGTCCAACTGAAAACCTCGTTAGTGGTCACCACACATTGTCCAGGCAACCTTGAACCAGAGTACTGCTAGCACACTTTCTCCTCCCTTGTGTTTACGGAGATTTGGAGGAACCTTAGTAGGAGACCTCTTTCTTGAGAGCACATTAGATTATAGTTTGAGCGATATCGGGCAGTGGAGAAACTAGTTTACTGTAACTCTCAACTGACCACATCAATGCATCGGCATTAGTCTGATAGATGCGCATTACCTGCTCCCCACAATCTCCACACCAGCTGATGGCAGACAAAGGCATTTGATGCTAAACCCCGACATCGCTCTGGCTAGTGAACTTCTGCTGCATACAATAACCCCAAGAGCAGCACAGCATTTCAAATATCGTGGACCCATGTCACTTGTTCTTTGTGGCAGATCCCGGAAACGGCTGCGGGGAACTTTACATTAGGCGACTTTATTAGGCGCATTATTAAGGATATTAAAAATATGGAACGGAACCCGGAAGGGCCGCAAGGCTCGTCAGCTCAATTGGCAAAAGCAGAAAAGAACAATGGATAATTGGACCAGTCTCGTTGTCCATATTATCATGATTAGCATTGCAACTAGACCCTTCTTGTTGACCCTCTTCTCGTGGAACCTTTTCGTGAACCCTTTACGTGAACCCTTTTACCTTCACTAACCCCGCCGGAATACGCCCTCCGCCCGGAACTAGCTCTTTTAAACTAATGATCTTCGTTGAAAAGTGGAGTCGGTGGGGGACGATCGTCTAAATCAGTGATGGAACCAGCAAAAGTTGTTAGCATTCTTTGCCGGCGCAACTTGTGATCGGATCGTTTCTCCTTTTATAAAATGATCTTCTGCTGCATACAATTGCGGGGATTATTCTATCCCTTCCAACTTGCCAAAGATCTTTCAAACTTTGCCAAGCTGTTGAGATTTACTTGATATAATTTAAACGATCTGGGCAGAGATTTCGTTTATTTCGTCCTTTTAATTACAGTTGCCGAATCCAGCAACCGAAAGCTTCAATTTTTTGGCTGAACGGTTTATAACCGAGGGCAATTCCGTGAAGAAAAAGAAGATACATCATGACCGACGAAGTGACGGTAGAAAAAGCCGAAGCAGGCCAACTCGAGGTAGCTCCCGATCTCTCAGATCTGAAAGAGGATGAGAGACAATACGTAGAGGCCCAGCAGGCTATTGAGTATCAATTTACTCCCGAAGAGGAGAAAAGAGTAGTCCGGAAATTGGACTGGCATGTTGTTAGCTTTGTGTCTGCTCTTTATCTGCTGGCGTTTCTGGACAGATCCAACATTGGAAATGCCAATACTGCCGGCATGTCCAAGGATCTCGGGATCACCGACTCGCAATATCAATGGTTTCTGACGATTTTCTACATCTCGTATATTATTTTTCAGTTTCTCACTTATTGCTGGAAGATTTTCCCTCCACGATACTATGCTCCCACCATTGTCATTTGCTGGGGTATTTTGTCGTCGTGCTCTGCTGCCGCCAACAGTTTTGGTCCCATGATGGCCATCAGGTTTCTAATGGGAGTCTGTGAGGCAGGCTACGGTCCTGGTGTACCATACTATATGACTTTTTTCTACTATAGACACGAATTGGCTTGGAGAATCGGTATTTTCATGGCCATGGCTCCCTTGGCTACCGCTTTTGCGGGTGCTCTTGCGTATGGAATTACATCTCATCATACTGCCATTCAGAGCTGGCGAGTGCTGTTCCTCGCTGAGGGACTGCCTACCATTGCCGTGGGTGCTTTGGGTTATTTCTTCTTACCGAACGACCCTACCGACACATATTTCCTTTCTGAGCACGAAAAGCGAATTGCGACTGCTCGAATTGCCAAACAGACTGGTCGTGTTAGCCGAAGCCACAAGCTCAATACTAAGGAAGTCATACTTGCTGTCTGTGACTACAAAGTCTTGATCCCCACTATCTTGTACTTCTCCATCAACGTTTCGTTCTCATCGCTGCCCGTCTTTCTCCCGGCCATTCTCACTGGAATGGGCTTCACGAGCATTAAAGCTCAAGGTCTGACTGCACCACCTTATGTGCTCACCGCCATTTTGGTCCTCGTGGTGGCTTACTTCTCTGATAGATATATGCAGCGAGGTATAGTCCTCATGGGCTTGAGTTTTATGGGTGCTGCTGGCTTTTTGATTCTGGCCCTCGCCGACGGACTGGGTGTTCGATACTTTGCCGTGTTTTTGTCCGCTGCAGGAGTATTCCCTTGCATTGCCATTATTCTCGCCTGGAATGCCAACAACCAGGGCTCAGACTCTCGACGAAGTACTGGTATGGTATTGATGCAACTGATTGGCCAGTGCGGTCCTGTGTTGGGAACTCATATTTTCCCTACTTCGGAGGCGCCGTTCTATCGAAAAGGAATGTGGATTTCGTTCGGCTTTATGGTCCTCATCTTTGTCTGTGTGTTTATCATGAGAACTTTACTGATTTGGGAAAACAAGAAGTTGGATGAGAAGTTTGGGCCAGTTGATTCTGACGATGTTTACGAGACTTCGGATTCGTTCGGAAACGAAAACAGAAATTTCAGGTTTATTCCTTAATGTGTTTAGTGGTAGTTATTTATAAGTGTGATATTGTAGTAAAAGTATCGTTTTTTGAAAACTGAGTATTCATATGTATCATATGTGCCTGACGATCCATCATACGTCACATCGATCAAAGCAGGGCCTATACAATTAACGAAAATAGTAGTTGCCTTATCAATTGGTGTCTACTACTACCATCTACTACAGCGCGGTTTGAAAGGACGGGGCAATGTAGACCAAGCAGAGTAATTACTCTCTACATCAAGTATCGTTAATCACATTAACTGTGTGGACAAGTATCATTGTTCGATGAATAATTTTGACACAGTTTGTCATCGTCTGTATAAAGAGAACCACAGAATCAAGAATTGCTGTATAAATATGTATATGTTTCCTTTCTTCCTATTTTTCCCACCGGCATTGCAAGTACCGATGGCACTCAGTCTGTTTCGGAGAAGTTCAGGGATTCATGCAGAGACCAGTCCTATATATTTCGATTTCGATTTAGACTATTAAATTTATTCTGGCTTTTCATCCCAATGTTTGGTATCGCATGCCCAAATGTAGCTTTTCTTTCTTCGCAAGCGCTTTTACGTATGCCGATGGACTGCTGTAGGAGTTCCTTGTTCCATACATTATTGGCTCAAATGTAACCAAGGAAGAACTGTCGGTTTTCGCAGCTGTAGCTGCAATCTGGCCAATTCTCTCTGTAAACTTTATATTGCGAGTGGATGAGTTGCGGGGATGGTTGCACTACGTAAGTGTGACAGTTATGATGCTATGATTCTGAAGTTGGACAAGTGCTTGAACCGATAAATTTTCTAGGCACGGTCCAATTTCTTACTTCTACTGGTAGATTTATCTTTAAATTTTTATGTGTTCAATGCTAATTTTTTGCTCTTCAAACATGAATCTTTATATGGTTCGCCAAAATACTTTCCATATAACCAAAAATCCTCTTCGTCAGTTAATTTGATATTCACCAATTGTATCAGATTCCGGATTGACTGGTTGTTGCTACTCCATCTCTTTTATCTTTGGCTCGACATTCCTGCACTTGGCTGTTCGCTAATACTTAGCACAGCATCTTCTGTAGCGGTCAACTTTATGGGGATGATCATCTGCATACTGACGGTAACGTGCATGATTTGCCATCGCTGATCAATAATTTATTGAGATTCAGGGCGTCGATACTGTAAACGCCTTAGTGGGGAAAGCCTCACAAAAAGCCGTACATACGGACTTAGAGCAGTTATTTCCGCTTTGTTATATAAAGAAGGCTACGGACTCGATCTGGAGCTCTTTTAATTACTATCGCAATTTTACAATGGCTGGACCTGCTTCTGCTTTCAAAGACCTGAATGGAAAAACAGTGCTCATTGCCGGTGGTGTGAAGAACCTCGGGGCATTGATTGCCAGAGAACTGGCCCAACTTGGGTCTCCAAACTTCGTTCTTCATTATCATAGTGCTGGTGACAAGCAAAAAGCTCTTGACCTCGTCAAGGAACTGGAACAACAGGGTTCCAAGGCTGTGATCTTTCAAGGTCCATTGCACGAACCGGAGAATGTCAAGCAGCTGTTTGCACTTGGGAGAGAAAAGTTTGGCCACGTTGATGTTGCAATCAATACGGTGGGCAAGGTGCTCAAGAAACCGTTTGTAGAAATCACTGAGGAGGAGTACGACCAGATGTTCAACACCAATTCTAAAGCAGCGTTTTTGTTTATTCAAGAAGCTGGCCGCCAATTGGCCGATAATGGCAAGATTGTCACCATTGTTACTTCTCTTCTGGCTGCCTTTACTGGACTTTATTCCAGTTATGCGGGATCCAAGGCACCTGTCGAACATTTTGCTCGGGCTGCTGCGAAGGAGTTTGCTCCTCGAGGCATCTCAGTCAATAATGTTGCTCCGGGTCCCATGGACACTCCTTTCTTTTATGGGCAAGAGTCGCCTGAAGCCGTTGCGTTTCACAAGAGTCAGGGTTTGAATGGCCAGCTTACTGATATTAAGGACATTGCACCAATTGTCCGTTTTTTGGTCACTGAAGGATGGTGGTTTAGTGGTCAGACTATGTTCCCCAACGGAGGCTACACTACTCGATAGGTTATTAAGGGATTGTTATATGTCTAAGAATATTATCTAAATTATTAAAATATTTAGTTGGTTTAAGTCTCTGCTTAATAAATGTATCTCGGCAAACGAACAGAATGGCAATAATATTGCTAATCTGTCAAAGTAATCCGAGTTATAGTCCATCTAAGCATTGTAGACAGACTGTCTTGAAATTTCGATTATTGTTCCAAGTCAAGTCAGGTCGATGCTTGAGACAGCGGAAAATGGCAGAATTCGGTCAATATATACAGCTAGAATGTATCACGTGACGTATGCAAGATTATGCAGAGAGATGAGGCGAAGGGAAGATTCATGTCCTTGAGTACCTTGTAGTGTTCTTTACGTTGTCTCGTGATAAATTACCGTTATGATTTCGTACATGCATCAAGTGTGGGGTAACCTGTTAGATAATCTAGCGGCTTTAAAGCGACTGACCTTGACGGGATTTCCATCCTCATCAATCGGCTCAACTTCAAGTTCTTGCTGGGATTTTTCAAATCCTCCGGACCGATTGATGAGGTTGCGACGTAGCCGTTGATATTCGTCGGCAATTTCACGTCGAGAGACATCTAAATCCATGTCCCCTTCCTCGTCGTCTTCTGGGATTGCAGATTCGTGTTCAATGACACTTTCAGAAAGGATTGGTCGTGTAGCTGAATCATCGATATCTTCATCCTCATAGCCGTCATCCCCGTTATCATGAGCTTTTAAGAATTCTTCTTCAGTTAGAACAGCTTTACTAAAATGCTCTTTGGCTAATTCATAGACATCGGGAGGTATATTCAATGCAGTGCTGTTCTCCGCTATACTTTCTGGCTCTCCGTAAAATGTCATAGTTTCACTTTCAGCTAATGGAACGGGTTTATATTTCTTTAGAATGCTTTTTTTGTCAGACGGAGGAGAAATATGTTGGGTGGTAGGTTTGATAGTCGGCTGGGGAGTAGCAGTCGGGGCCACATCTACTTCTTTACCTTTGCGTTGCTGCTTGAACCGACTTGCCTTTGGTTTTGGTTCTTCGTAAGGGAGATCTTCGACTTTAGAGACACCGTCTCTTTCAATAATTTGAGAGGTGACAGGTTTCTCTATGATGCCAGAAGCAGAATCTCTTTCTGTAATATCAGAGGTGACAGGTTCAGCGGAGTGAGATTCTCTCTCGACAACTTCTCCAATAGAGGGTCTCGAAAATGCAGGCGGTGGTACATTCTCTTCTTCATTGATAACGTAATTCCAGTTTTTCCTCTCGCTTGGGTCCGTTTCAAAACTTTTGATGTCAACCTGATCTGAAAATCTGACCCTTTTCTCACCTTCAGAGCTTTCATTACTTTTGTGACTTTCAACCTTGGGAAGCTTAGGTCTTTGGGGCATGAACGGAAAGAGAGTTCCTCTTGTTCTTCCGTATTCATCTTCCTCCTCGTCTTCGTCTTCTTCTTCGTCCTCATCTTCATCATTATTGTCGTCGTAATCTTCTTCATCTGTCTCAAAATCATATTCTTCATTAGATTGTTCATAATCTTCTTCGTCGAATTCATTAGCTATTAGCTCCAATTCAAGGAGATCTTCTTTAGAGATTGCATCGGACGAACCAGGCACAGAGGTTCGCACGGGACCGACAGAACTTGACTGCTGCACCTGTCCCTCGATGGGCTGGCCCTCTTTCTGGCCAAAAAAACCGCTAGCCAATAATGCACTCTCATCGGCTTGGGATAGATCATGCACTTCCGGTAATATTTTACCTTTTTTCTCGACTGGATCTGAGTCCTGTGGCCATTCTTTTGAGGTTGTAGTAACGTGTTCTTTGACACGTTCGTTTGTATTTTCTCTCTGCTCTTTAGTAGAACTGCTCGCACTCGCCCCTGCTGTCTCATAAACTTGTTTCTTGACTCCGTCTACTTTATCACCGCCTCGTTCGGCAACCAAGTCAGCTTCTCTCTGTCCAATAATCTTGGCCAAGTGTTCCTCTGCAAATGCTTTCAATTCGTGGTCTTTCTGTTGAAGTCCAACCGACGATGATATTACATTATCTTCGTCGTCTAGTTCCTCTTTGATCTCCATGAACGGAAACTCGGGCTCTTCGACACCTACTAATTCATTCTGGACATCATCTGCGTCAGGTACCAACTCCTCACTATCGTCCCCTTCAAGCTTTTTAAGACCACCCAAAGCTTTCTTTGCAGATTCCAGATTCCCCTGAAGCGGGGCCATAGCTTCGCGGCAACTCTCGATTCTGCGATCTGCATACTCCACAACCTGTGCAGGAGTTTTCTCTACAAACCATCGGTCGCCCAAGTGGAGCGTAACTTTGCCGTCTTGCCTGGAAAGCGAAGCAGGCCTGCGAAGTGCCGTCTCCTTGAGATTTTCAAGTTCGCCAATCTTTGCAGAGTAACTATGGAGCTGAAGCTCTATTTTCTCCATAGACCGGAGGATTCGATTCCGCAGGTCATCCAGTGGATCAGACATGATGGATGCAAGCAGATGAACAAAGTCAACAATCTCTTTTCGGGGATATCGTAAGACTTTTGTGAATGAATGAATGAAGAAGCGTTTATAAATACTTATAAAGTAAGATCGACACAATATCTTGCAGGAACTCGTGGGGCTTATGTACAATGTATGCGTTAGTGAGGCTCATGCAGGGTCGGCTCACTTACAACAAACACTCGTTTTTGGCGCGTTTGTTTTCTGATTACTGTATTGAACCTGCCAGTAACAGCTGTGTAGAAAACCTATTTGTAATTTCTAACTTTTCCACTACTAAATAGACCATGGCCCCCACTCAGCTCCAGATTAAAACAAACGCTTTGACGCGACTTTTGAAAGAAGAAAAGCTGTACCATGAAGAAGTCGAAGATACGTCAAAGAGAATTGAACAGCTGAAGACTGATGGCGGTGACGAATATGAGATTAAGAAAATGGTGGGTGGGGAATACGTTTAGATCTGTAGTTCGGAACTAATAAGAATGAAGTTCTCGAGGACACGAAAAAGATGATCCCTGAACTGCGAAATAAAATAAAGGCAGCTGCTGAGAAATTGAAACAGTTTTTGGTAAGTAAAAGAAGTTTGAATGAGGGGAATATAGTATTAATAAGGAATCTGATGTAGATGAAGACAAGACCACTGCTGAGGAGAAAATTAAAGAAGCAGACGAGCTGTTAGCTTGAGTGTAGTATGTAGCATGCAATGTATCTAGACGATATAGATGGAGTACGGTTGTGTAATATCATGGAATGAACAGTAGTATGTCTTCAGTATATCTTGGCTTTCTATCGTACAATGATCTTAGTCTACTATATCTTGGGTATAACTTAGTTCTCTACCCCTGGCATTACTTAATCGCTATCGTACATGCATAATAATATTTACAATTTCAGGCTAATACTCCGTCCGACAAGACCTCACCACTCCTCATCTGTCGGATCTTCATTATCCTCATCCTCATTCGCCGCTGCCTCGGCATCATATTCCTCTTTATGATCTATCCACCTTTCTTGGATATCTACCTCTCCAGCCAAATATCCTCCTTGCCGAGTAGCTTCTGCCCACACTGCATCTCCTCCTAGTTCAGTAGTCCCAAATAAATATCCATTGGCTTTGTCCAAGACACTCAACAACGATATCATTGACTTTTTGTCTTCGACAGCCAATACTTCAAACCCTACGAGTCCAAAGTCCATTACCACTTCGGCAATGGCTTCATTAAGAGCAGCATACTTTTTGCCCAACAAACTCGGAGATTCTTTCTCTATTGAAGGGAACAGGTAGTTCAGGTCCTGGACCTCTGTGTAATATTTCAGATCAAACGGCAGATCTCCATAACTTTTCAGTAAATCTATCTTGCTGAGTACGTTGACATGTGGTAAGTCCATTTGCAGCATACTCCGCAGTGCCAGTAATACCACTGAAATATACTGGGTCGCAGACGTTATGTAGAATGAATCAGTGAGATTCACCACCACCAATCGATAATCCAATTTCTTTTCTAGTTTCTTGAAAATATGGGTCAATGCTGCATGATGTGTGTAGAGTTCGACTTGTCCAGGACAGTCAAATAATAAATATTCATTTTTGCCTAGTTTTTCCACCTGTTTTACAAATTCATCTACGGCTCCTTCCATTTCTTCCATGGCAAACACAATTCCTCCGTTGGGACCCAGACCTTGTTCATCCATGACGTCCTCTAGACGAGTGAAGTCTCTTATATCAAGACTACATGGATAATTGGTACGGTCATTAGCTGGATCTAAATTTACGACGCTAGGCTTCCGTCCGATAGCAGAAAGGAATTGGTACATGCCATGGCAATAGGTAGATTTCCCTGATCCGGGTGGGCCAATGACGATCTGACCAAATGGCATGCTAGATGACAACAGGAGAAGTGGTTTTATAATATGGAGAGGTTACGAAAGTGCCGGGGACGTTGGAAAGTGGTAATTTCTCGGTGTTGAATCCAGCGATGTTGAGAAATGAATTCAAGCCAGTTCGCCAAATTGACTCGATTACTAAGAAACTACAAAGCGATACAGATGCGGATGACTAATGAGCGTTGTAGTGAGAGGAAGAATTCCTCGGATTCTGAGTGTTTAACTGCGATATTAAGTTCAAATACACATGGAATAATTGATGTTATCACAAAGTTCGCCGTTTTTGCTATAACTTGCCGTGATATTTTATCGTGATCGTCAAGAATTCGTGTTGATTTGGGGTGTTGATTTGGGAAGAGATGAGGTACTAATGGATTATAGCATTAGGAATAATAGGATAATAACAGAATAATACCTCTGGAAGAGATGTGAGGCACTAATGATAGCATTAGTAATTTAATAACAGAATAATACTAATATTGGAGTAGTGTCTTTCTCTTCAATCACCAATCCGCTACGTACAGCTGCGTGATCTGTCTGCATAAAGTCTACACTGACTTTTGCTTTCCGGGTAAATCACCTTCACCCTCCAGGGTAACTTCACCTCGTATACGTTCATTACCAACTTCATCAACATTCATCATCAATTCACCATTCATCCATCTATTTAACAATGCCAGGACAAGTCCAAACCAGCACACTGAGTAATTTCTCAGTCACAGTGTCGCCGCTCGTGCTACTGTCGGTGGTCGATCACTACAACCGAATAGCCAAAGACACCCAGAAACGAGTGCTGGGTGTTTTGTTAGGCGACAGTTCGGGATCCACGATACAGGTTAAGAACAGTTTTGCGATTCCGTTTGAAGAAGACGAGAAAAATGCATCGGTGTGGTTCCTGGACCACAATTACGTCGAGGGAATGCGTGATATGTTCAGAAAAGTCAATGCCAAGGAGAAACTGATTGGCTGGTACCACAGCGGGCCCAAACTGCGAGCATCTGACTTGGAGATCAATGAACTTTTTAAGAAGTACACCACTGATCCGGTGTTGTTAATCGTTGACGTCAAGCCTAAAGCTGTCGGGATCCCGACCGATGCGTACGTCGCAGTGGAAGAGATCAAAGACGACGGTACCGCCACTGAGAAGACTTTCTTACACATTCCTTCGCTAATTGAGGCTGAGGAAGCCGAGGAAATCGGTGTAGAGCATCTTCTGCGAGATGTAAGAGACGCAGCTGCCGGTACTTTGAGTACGAGGATCACTAATCAACTGTCATCGCTGCAGGGTCTGCACAATCACTTACGAGATATTGCTCAGTATCTCCAAAAGGTTCAAGAAGGTGTTTTGCCTGTAAACCATGTGATACTGGGCAAGCTGCAGGATGTGTTTAATTTGCTGCCCAATTTGTCTACTCCTACTACCACTGAGTCAGCGGAAGACCAAGCTAGTGACTTGCAGAATGCATTTACTGTAAAGACAAATGACGAGCTCATGGTTGTTTATCTGAGTAGTCTTGTGCGAGCAATTATCGCTTTCCACAATTTGATTGAGAACAAGATCGAGAACAAGGCATCATTAGACAAGAAGGAGAAGGATAAAGATGATAAAGACAAGGAGAAGGAGAAGGATGAAGACAAGGATAAAGAGAAAGAAAAGAAGAAGGACGGTGAGGTGAAAGACGAGGATAAGAAGAAGAGCGATGAAAGTAGTAGTTCATAGTCGGAGCCACATGACTGAGGTGTGTATAGAGAATATCCTGGCCGGGATATTATTTGTATTTAGATTCACGCTAACATATTAGTACGACGACAATATAATTGAGCGTAGACACTACGACGTATGGAGCGTAGACGGTATATTAGAATGTAGACGCTGTTGACTTGAAGATGTTTGTGTGTCAGTTGTGGTACATGTGGTTCAGTAGATTAAACCAGAGAGCCAAAAGAACAACCAAACAGAATTGTTTTTTTGACGTTAAGACTGCGATTCAACCCTTGGAGTGCTGCCAACTACTTTCAGAACATTCTCCATCATGCCTTGCATTTGGCTAAGCTGACTTCATGTCCATCATTTCACTTTGAAGTTTCCGGGCAATACTCTTAGCAATCTCAGCTCATTAGACATCCCCGCAACCGTATTGCCATTTGCATCGCAGCGTTCTCGTATTTTAGCAAGAAATTTAGTGGCAGCTTCGTGGTACGCCACTAAGCTGGCGTTCAGCGCATGGATCCTTCGCTGATTTGACGGGTCATCAGCTCATGAATAGAGTCGAGTTACCACCTGGGTTGATAAGTTTTTCTTCCTCATGATGCAGTATCTCCTTTCGATCCTTCTGCGCTTTCTACGTTGAAACAATCCAAGATTATGATGTCTCCACTGTTGCTCTAGCCGGAGGACGGCGGATGCTCAGGATGCTTTGTTCGACAGTCATGTTTTCTTGAGTCTGCATTCTTTTACTTTTTTTTGTAGTCCAGAGATGCAAACCGCGATGCGTCACAGCTTCTTCACTTTCGCTTTCGACAACCTTGCTACCTCCATTATTAGCGGTGGAATTTGAAATTGCACCGTTAAATGCTGGAATTATGTTTCTCAGAAGATGAAAACGCGTGGTGAAAAAAGTAAATTTCAGCCAATTGTCAATTTTGAGCAAGTGATGAGCGGAGAAGCGCGTTACGGGGGAATTGGTTTTGAATCGAAGAATTGTGGCTTCCTACTTCAAATGACACAGAGTTTTAGTGGTAAGTGAAGCAAATTTGAAAGAGCAATTAAATGAGCCCCGGGGAGGTTGTAGTTGGGATATGAATACATCAAGTCTGAAGCAGATTTTAAGCTTGCATAATCAGCGCATAAATCTGCAATCTCCTTTGCTTTTAGTTGAAAACCTATGAACACGGATTTGAGAAGATGCCAAAGTGATATTTCAGTAGATTTAAAAGTTTAGCTATTCATTACTTTGGAGACATTTGATTGTGGAGTGAGATATAATTTAAACTTTCCCTCAGTGTGTCAAACGATGATAGGGTCAGAAATCAGACTTGGATTCATAGAGATATATTTAAACTCAGGAAGGACTGATCAAGACACGGGCTCAGCACAAGATGTTTCGGCGTGGAAAGTAGTAATAGTGAATCGACTTGGAGTATTCAATCTCTATTACACCCAAGGGTTTCATGAGCTGCTCGTTCTTTCAATTAAACCTCACATTACCAAATTTCACTCGCAGCGCCTCAAAAGAAAAATCCCCTAACGCAATGGTATTCTAAACAGACCAGATACAGGAACTGTAGGACCGTAAATCATGGGCATCATACTCGTCTCCACACAGCTATGAGAAGCAACGACCATTGTACTAAGTACGTTTGCAGAGCCTCAGCCAAGTCTTGCGGAGCTTTTGGTATTCTATGCATAACTTGCATATCAGCCCTGAAAATGCACCGTTATCATGTTCTTCATGCACTCTTTTGAACCTCACCAATTCTTCATTACCACCAAACCTCAAAATGATGACCCGCGCTATTCGAAGTTTCACTGGACAGCTGAAATTTGGAGCACCACCAAAAGATGCTAAAGATCTGAATTTGCTATTAGCTGTTCGACCGTGTACTGAAAGTGACAAGTCTTGTGTCAGCTCGACCTCATCAAAGGAGAACTATGAGGACCACGCAAACAGGTTTAGATCCACTACCATCACCAAAGCCATCTCTTGGAGAAAGCCGAGAACGTTCGTCCGGAGCTTTCATACTACGTTTGCCGATAGACGACCGACCGCTGCCGTCCAATGGCCTCGGCATATCTCCTCTAAACTTCTAGCAATCCACATTAATGGGCATGACGGTCGGAGAGGGCTCATCTCCTTGATCAATCAGGCGATTGGGAAACAGTCAGTGGTGTGTCAGTAACACCAACTTGGAATGGTCTTCGGATCCATTTCAAAGATAAAAACCCCAAAAATGCTGCAAGTGTCTTAAAAACGATCGAAGTATTGGCAGCCCACAGCTTCTGGCAAGAATCTGTGGTCCACGGCATTTGGAAACATATCAATTTGGAAGATCTTAAAAATGAGGTAGAACATGCAAATGGCATTGAACTGGCTGGTCCAATCCGCCATCTCTACCCTGAAGAGACACAGTCTCCGAGGAAGAAAGCTATTTCTGTGGTTATTTCTTTCAAAACCCAAACAGATTATGCTCGGGTCAGAGAATATGGCATTCTTTTGTCTGACTCAAGACGTGAGATTTTTCCATTTTACTGTCTTCCGCCGAAGTGAGAAAATTCTCAGGACGGGCCCTCTACTGCTTGTATCTTGCCTACTTTAGCTTATCGAACTTTTACAAATCCCTGTAGAATAAGCTATCTACCTTAAATACCCCCATAAAGCATGTACTACAACTACGGCCACATCTGGGTGAAAGCAACGTTTCCCGTCCGATCAACGATATTTAAGCACCCAAGAGCCACTACTAGTAATGCTGTGGGAGACCAGGTATGAATGGGTGGTGCTGTAGTTTTTTTTTTCCTGGTAGGAGACAATTGATGTCGATGAGTCGCCAGTTCGATTCGCAACATGGAGAATGATAGACTTGAGACTACAGTTATAGATAAGTACTGTACTAGAAAAGTTTCTACGAGGTATATAACGAGCCATGATCAAGACGGACCTGAATTGGGTCCATAGATGTGAAACTTCCAACATCGAATTCGAATTTGAAGAGGCCCTTAAACTCACAAGGTCTTCACTACCCCACCAAGTGAGTTTTGCAACGAAAAAAACCCCACATTCTGTACATAAATTAAATTAATGCCGATCGACATTGTAACCTCAAACATCGAACTTGACGTCCTTCACAGTTTTAAGCAATGCGAGCCACGCTGACGACGAGATGCTGGGGAATGTGGTTGAAAACCCCCCAGAAGCGATGGGCCAAGCTTTGGCGAGAACATCAACTACACAAAGAGTCCTCCATGTTAGATAAGACAATGGACGAGCGCATGCAGTGGGTGGCCAATGCCTTGAACCGAATGGGATCACACAGCAATTTTCCGGCTGGCGTGTTTGGACAAAAAGCCACTCGGACAGGATATGATTCTTGCAGTGGTCGAGAAAGAGAACAACATGAGAAACTGAGACGAAAGCAAGAAGAGATGGAAGATGCCTGGAAGAACTTTGAGATTGGCGTAGGACCGTTGTACAGATCATTATGGAGAGCCAATAATGATCTGAAGGGGGAAGAAGGAGAGAAGGGTGAGGAGGAAGGATCAAAACGGAATGAAACGGCAAATAGGACAACCGTTGAGAATGGGAACGTGCGTAGTAAATTGGAGGAAGGGCCCAATTTTAAGATATCGTATACGATAGATCCAATTACTATGCACAAGATGAGGGGTGTCGAGAGTGCTGAGGGGATAATTGACGATAATATTGGCAGAATTGGAGACTTTGCCCGGAGTCTGAAGGAGGGAATGCGGACTGGGGTTGAGAAGAGTTCAGGAAGGACCGGTGATGAAGAATCTGGCTTTGAAGAAAAGATTCCCTTTGAGGAAAAGGCTCCTTTTGCAGAAAAGACTTTTTTCAAAGGAGGAACTACACATGAACAAAAAGTTCCTTTTGAAGAAAAGGCACCTTTTGAGGGGAAGATCTCATTTAAAGGAAAGCCGTCAATTAAAGGAAAGACTAACTCCCCCCAGCATAATATCTCACACAACTTTCGACTACCTCGAGTAGATAGTTTCCCGTACAAATCTTCCTCCGCACCGAATATAGCCTCTTCACAACCCAATACCAAGGACCAGCCTGAAGATCAACTGGACAGATCAATATGGGAAATCACCATAAATGAGACCGAGGGAAATGTCGATTCATCTCACAAATCACTCAAGCATGGGTCAACCGCGGAACCTAAAACGTCTCTTGATCCACTTGATCTATCGCCCGGACTAAACATAACCACGAAACGGTATATCGACTATGAGGAACTCTTGTCGTCTGTTAGTGAGAGGGTGGACGAAGAACCCAAACTGGACAACGGAAAAGTCGACAGCAATGCAATCAAATCTACTATCCCCAAGACGCCGCCAATTGCGAATAATCGCTACAAAGTCCGGAAAGAAGATTTGGACGTCGGAGACCTTTTGCCCAAAGATATTCGGCAAGCATATGGCCCACTTCAACGGGCAGACCTTGATGAACTAAACAACGCTCTTAAAGAATCTCAAAGAGAACACCAGTCTCACGAGGAAGATGTTTTCCGTATGGAGAATGCATATGAATATTCAAAAGAGGTTATGAACAAACATCCCCGCACGTTGGATCGAAACAATTTCTTTACTCCAGTGGAAAGGCGAACTCCTCGCAAAGATCAGGAACTCAACATTTCAAGAGAGTACATCATAGTAACCCCTTCTCGAAAACTTATCCAAACCAAAACCCGGCCTTTCAAGGAAGGTGCTTGGCCAAAAGACCTGTTTTCTGCATTGTCTGAGATGCCCAATCCCGAGAAATATGTTAAAGTCATTGCCAAGCTCGAGAAAGCTGGCTGGTCATGCGTTGGGGGTGGTGGTCCAGGACAGTTGTTGGTATTTGAGAGAGTCTACGATGCTGGCAAGCGGCAGAGTCGGATGCTTCTGAAACTTACTGGGTCAGCAGTAGGAGTGCTGGTTGTCATCATGGGCTTTGCGGTGCTCGAAAGCCCCAGCGTGATTGTCTAAGTTGGATACTCCCCAACTCTGCGAACATGCAACAATATTTATATCATATCAATTAAATAAATGTACATACGATCGTTTTTACTACTCTCATTATTTATGCATCTGCCATTTCAGCTTCACCCACAATGCTATTTTGATCTTCAGCTACTCTAACAAACTTGAGAACATTCAGTCCACCTTGGTCGCCTTTCCATTGACGTAGTCGTTCTACTATTAGGCTATCAGTTAAGTTAGGTACTAGAAACCCTGTCTGGAATTCTTTTTGTTCTTTTTCTATTTTCATGGTCAATTGATCTTGTCTTGATGAAGCTGGTCGTCCGGGCCGTCGTAATTCTTGCAGTCTGTCGACTTCTTCCTGATCTCTAGATATGAAGCTGGTTAGCCAACGGCATAAAAAATAGCCATGTGCTTATTATGCCCACCTACACTCTAATAAACTCTTTGATCTCATCTATGTTGAATGCGTCTTGATTTGTGAGATTCACTGCTTCTTGGAAGTATCTAACTCTCATTACTTATTAATTTTTTTGTTCATAAAAAGTACTATTTATGTATTTTAGGTTGTCACGCCTATACACACCTGAACCGCCTTTTATCTCAGCTCTTACAGACTTTGCTTTCTGTAGTTTGTCCTTCCTCAGGGCTGCTCTGTTCAACTGCTGGGCTTTGAGACCCTTTGGGTGCAGTGTATTTTTAGACGCAGCGACCTTTTTCTGGACTTTACGTAAACTTTTAGCGATGGGCATGGTTTAGTTACAATGTACAAATAAAAATCTATATATGTTTACACAATAAAAATGGAAAATAGTATAAAAGTCTAGTTTGAAGGTTAATATTTGATCTGCTCTTTAATTGTTTGATTTTCCAAGCTAGGCCCTAACCCTCTCCGCTTATCTTATCGATCAAAAGGTTTGGTCGCGTGAGTTTTGACGTGTCAAGATGAATGATCCCTATCATCATGTAGTCAGGCATATATATCTCCATTCAAGCAACTGGACAGTTAGACTCTACCTTATCAAATGTAATTAACACACTCATCTCTTTTGTCAAACTACACTCCCCTTCTCTCCTATAGTACTCCTCCACTGCGTAGCCTCGCTTACCCTCCCTCATCGCTTCTTGCGATCCTGCTTTTCTGATCCTTTGATTTTTTTGTGTTTATGCTAACTTAACAAGAATGATTTACACCATTGAGCAGTTGCAGTTATTGTCTCAATCGGATTTGGTGAAAGCTCCTCCGTTTGATTATGAGGAGATCGTAGTGTAAGTAGATGTTTAAATATAGCAAAACCGTAGACTGCAGAGCGCAGAGGTTGGACAAGCAAAATACCCGGAGCATGCGAAATCAAAGTTACATGAAATTATGAACTTTTATTGGGGAAAATGTTGGGTACAGTAATGATTTCCATGTCCAGAATAAACCTCTCTCTTTGCGGAAGTTAATCTCTCATTATTCTCCTCTAACATAGTGCCTCCGAGCCCTACGTAAGCCCACCTCAGCCACAAGAAGAGCAGGCCCAGAAAGAGCCCAATCAGGAGGACGATGATAATGACAGCGACGGGAGTAGTGATTCTCATTTAGATGAATTGACCAGTCGGTACGTAGTTTCTCTTGTAAATAGTTGTAAAACCCCACGTAGATAAAGCATTAAGCTAACCAGGTACTTTCTTCAACGAGGAAATCTGAGCAAGAAATCGAGTGCAGACGTGGCTTTGGTGCCTCCGAAATTTGCGTTTGCCTCGGCTTCTCCATCATCGTCTGCTGGTGCTGGTACAGACCCAAAAGAATCTAGGGGTCCTAAGACCACTCGGGTTCATGTAAAGGATACGCAACAAGACAGTGACGGGTGGATCAGCGTGGGACCCAAACATCCACATGGCCGGCGAAGCTTTACCGGTGGTGATGCAAGCCATGATCGTAGAAAGTTTCTGCAGGGCCAAACTCACAGGAAGAAAGGGTTGCCCAATAAAGAGGGTAATTGGAGAAGAAGAGACAGTAGAGGTGCTGAAAGTAAGCCGGAAGGACTCCATCAACATCAACAGCAACACCCGCAGGGCGGCCACGACCACGGCCAGGGCCAACAACCCAGGTCTCCAGAGTCCAAGTTCAGTAGCCTTTTTTCTGGACAGGACCAACCAGCAAATGCAGCCCCACCGGGCTTAGAATCAAGACCTACTCCTGGAGGGGGTGCATCTGGTCCTCCTCCTGGTTTAATGGCCCCACCGCACGGTGCTCACGGCGGCCCACCACCACCTCCATTTCTAATTGGGCCTGATGGTAATCCATTGCCCCCTCCTCCGTTTGGAAATCTACCACCGCCTCCTCCTGAATTCTTGCAAAAGTTCTACAATGGAGAGATTTCAGCTCCACCAGGATGGAATTAATAGCCGTCTAGAGGGTTACAGGTAGCTGACTGATTAGTCTAACCTATAGCTACGTGTTATAGTATTTATGTTTGTAGTTTATAAGAGCTGTGCTCTGGCTGTTGTAACATTGTAACATAGTTGTAAAGAGAACAAATGATTTAGATTCGAGTTGATATAGGAGGTGCACAAACACCAAATTCAGTGTACTCGACTTTGAATCTCACAAACGCAGGGGAAGCTGCACAGTCGCTATGCAGGTCTCAGTTGATTACGTAACACAGATAACTTTTCATCCGCGTCCGGTGAAGAATTCATGACGTTATAACATCCCATGATTCCTAGATTTAGACCGTTAATTAGCCGTGTTTTCCACGGTACAGCTCGAGCGACAGTGTCGCAAACAGTGCTTGCCAAAACAAACCTTCGGCCCGCTTTTATCGCACTTTACAGCGATCACGCTTATAAAATCCCCAAAGGTCAGCGGAGATCTGTTAAACCAAAGCTCCGAAAGGCTGTGAAGAATGGACAGAATCAGTTTGGTAAACAGCAGCGTTGGCAGGATCAACTCAGCAATGATCTGGCTGCCTGCACGACAGTTTCGACTTGCGAGGAATACGACTTGGGCGCCGTGATTGACCAATTCTATTCCAAAGGACTTCGCGCAGCCAGTATCCTGTTACCAGAAGAGATTGCACACGTAAAGTTCCCTTACTCAGCAGGGAAAACCGCTGATGTGCTGGTCTTGTCCAACGGCTCCATTGTAGCTTGGGGAATGACAGAGGTAGAGGTGATGGAGATGATAGTTCCGGCATTAAAGAGCTGCGAAATCCACAGCTACAAGGAAGTAGAAACAGAAGATATGGATTATATCGAAGAAGACTCACCCACTGGGGTATCCACTATGATTGGAGATGTCATTCACATAAAAGGTGAGACTTCCCATGCTCGACTTTTAGATAAAGCCGCATTTTCCTCCGGGTTGGCTAGAAACACCAAATTGGCAGCACTGGAAATATCTCTGGAAAGATACATTGGATCAATCAAGGAGATAACTGATCGACTGGCCACTGGACAGAAGTTGGGAGTAGGTGGCAGTGACGTGCTGAAGATTACAGGTCGATTGTTACAAATTAGAGGAAATTTGAATCTGTATTCGGAACTGATTGAGACCCCTGACTTGTATTGGTCGGAACCCGAGCTAGAGGCGCTGTACAAGTTGATCTCTTCTCAGTTGGATGTTGTCCCGCGTATATCGATTCTAAACAAGAAGCTTGACTATGCAGCTGAGTTGGTGGCTATATTGAAGACCCACACATCAGAGCAGCACAGCACCCGGCTTGAGTGGATGATCATTGCTTTGATCACCATTGAGGTGTGTTTTGAGATTTTTCATTTTGTGGAAAGAAAGGCTGACAATCAGATGGCCGACAATCGCGAGCTGCGATTGGAGGAGTCGTTGCGTTGATGGACAGTATTGGCCCGGACACACTGACTGAACATTGAGACTGAACATTACGGCTGGACACTATAACTGAACACCAACGACTCACTTATCTCACTCTCATCTGTGCATGCTCATCAGCCGTCTACCAGTACCATTTGTCCGGTTACCCATCCCACTTTGATCCCATACATATGACATCAATGTCGTACCTTACATACCAGTGAAGCGGGTCATTACGTACCCCTGATTGTCGGCAGTAGCTGAAACAGCATCTAGAAACGGTGTGGACTCAAGGATGCATGGACAGCGGGTCGCGAGATAGTTAACGAAGGACGTATGACACCTGTTTCGTGTTTGTTTCGTGCCTTTGGTATCCGTTCAATAGTGGCCCAACATACCCCTCTCTTTTGGTTGCAACCATTTCTTTTGTATATATTATTATTTATTTTTCGTACATTTTATCTAATTTATTTGCAAATCCCTTCAATCTTGTCCAAGTTTAGCTGTTGATAATCCTCTAAAGACGAGTCTCTCCGTAAGTTAGGTTAGGTTAAGCGCACAAACTTGGCAATTTCGGTACCTGCATATTGGCCGGTCGGCCCGCCTAACTTGATCTACACTTAAGTAAATTATTAACTAAAATTGATCCACATGCCAGAGTGGAAAAATGGCCCAAGAATTGGGATGCAAAGTTATACGAAAGGGTGTTTCAGATTAATAAAAAACCGTAAATTACTAAATAGACAATATTGTTCTCCCCGCCAGTTCTTAGAAACCCACCCCTGTCCAATAGATATTGTCTTTTACTTTGCCTTTTCCTCATTGCCCTTTCAGCTCCTTTTCGATCCACCAATCACACGCCTTCACGCTCATCGACAGGGGCTAAAAGCTTAAACAGCTCATTCTGATCTGCAATGTGATGTCACACAAGCGAAAAAAAATAAAATGGTACCTGACATTAATACATTTTCGAGTTCCACATTTTTGTTTTTCTTTTATTTCTTTTCCAATCAAATAAAAAGAGGAGTAAAGAACTTTAATTCGCTTTTTAACCTTTCGTGCCTGTCGCTCTTAAGCTTGCACTTAAAACTGTTGAGAAAAATCTCCCAGATCTCTAACGTTACTTCGTTACCCCTATACCCCTTCATTTCGAGCTGCTTATTTAAGCTTAGTTTAATACGCGGCCCTAGAACGCACGACCTCATCCACCACGATCGTGCGAGTTCTCAAAATTTCTGCTTTCTTTCTTACAAATAAAAAGAAGTAAAGGACGGCCAAACCCATTTGAGGGGAGGTTTTGTATTAACTTCCTTCACGACTCTCTCAGTGAGGTATTGTGTGACCTTGAAGAGTCTATCTGGCCTGTGCTTATTTGAGCTTATCTGTGAAGGCGCACCAGCCGCTGGACCGGGTTTCATTAAAACTTTCGAATATTAAAAAGGGACAAAAATAACTTATCAAATGCACTCTGTGTCACGAGTGTACCAGAGAATCATAACAGCTGTAGCACTCGTTGCTCTGCTTCATCTGGCATTCACCCGCTTCTATGACGAACGGCCAGCTTCCAATGTTGGGCCACTGTCGTGGATAGGGCTGCCAGCATCGTCTTACGGTTCGTACGGGTCGTTTGAACAATCGCAGACAGTTCTGGCCGAAGTACCAAAGGCGCCACAGCGTGAAAATGCTACGCTAGTGACGTTGGCCCGAGGCTCGGACCTTGCCGATCTGCTGAACACTATCCGCTCAGTTGAAGATCGGTTTAATTCCAAGTACAACTATGACTGGGTTTTCTTGAATAACGAACCTTTCACTGACGAGTTTGTCAAAGTCACCACGCATCTGATATCTGGCAAAACCCGATATGGGGTTGTCGACCCTAAGCACTGGAGTTATCCTGACCATGTGAATCAGGAAGAGGCAGCCCGAGCTCGACAAAAGATGAAAGAAAAGGGAATTATTTATGGAGACTCTGAGTCGTATCGGCACATGTGCCGATTTGAGAGTGGGTTCTTTTATCACCACCCTCTAATGCAGGAGTATAAATACTACTGGCGAGTCGAGCCAGCTACTATGTTGCATTGCAACATCGATTATGATGTTTTCAAGTTTATGAGAGAAAATGGCAAAAAGTATGGTTTTACCATTTCCCTGCGAGAGTTCCAGAGCACCATTGCCAGTTTGTGGCAGGTCACAAAACAGTTTGTGGACCACTATCCCGAGTATGTGAATGGAAACAGCTTGATGGATTTTATAAGTGATGATAGCGGACTGAGCTACAATCTGTGCCACTTTTGGTCCAATTTCGAGATTGGCGACATGGATTTCTGGAGAGACAACGTGTATACCCAGTTTTTCAACTTTTTGGATTCCTCAGGCGGGTTTTTCTATGAACGATGGGGAGATGCTCCTGTACATTCCATTGCGGCATCGCTCTTCCTTGATAAGGAGGAGATTCATCTATTTGACGACATTGGGTACACCCATCCTCCGTTTACGCATTGTCCACTTAATCCGTACGGACGAAACCTGACATGTTCTTGTCTCCCGGATCAGAGCTTTGACTGGACCCCTTATAGTTGTATGAAGCAGTACTACTCTGCGCAGAACATGACGATTCCTGAGGGAGTCAGTGTTGAGTAGCAGTGAAGTGCTCGATGATATTTATTGTATTTAATAGTAATTGATGTCTATGAGTTACAGATTGAGGAGAATGAAGAGTGGAAAATGATGTTTGGTATTAGAACGCTGAGAAAAAGTTGCCATTCTCTTTGGTATTCAACTTGAAAAATATGCAATATGCAGGGGCTGCTAACAGCTGTTGGTTTGTGGAGTAACGGTGACCTGAGTAAGGGTCATAACGAAATATATTGATCAAGTTAGGGACACCAACTCAATTAGACACATGACAAAAAACCTTTAAAACCACCAGAAAACCACCAGAGTATATAAATTACTGGATGACCTTGTTTAATTACAAAATGTCTCTCTCCGCTTTTTCACTCCCGCGCCTTTTGCCCTTACCCCAGATACTTGACCCCTAACCACCAAAAGCTCAGCCATGGCAACCGGCCGACTTCAACTCTCATAACAACTGTCATATCACCATTAGCCAATTGCCCGCTCATCAGTTGTTTTATTGTAGATTAATCATTAGCTCGTCACAATGCTTCTTCTGGAATATCACAATCTCCTCCTCAAAAGTATTCTGACCGAACGAATCCTGGAAGGGAACAATTCCGCGTCTTTGAATCAGGTGGTCAGCGATTTCGACAATACAACTTTTCATATTTCCACTCCAGAGTCCAAAACTAAAGTAGTAGTATCTCTTAGAATTAGATGTTTCAATGATTTAATTAAATACGGGGCCCGGGAGGTCCTTAAGCGGGAATACGGCTCGTTTGAGCTGAACCCTGCTGAACCGGGTTACGACTATTCGCTACAAATCGACGTGGAGAATCTGCCTGAAGATTTGGAAAAGCGGCAGGCAATCGTTGACAACATATCATTGCTTAAAAGAAACATTCTAGCCGCTCCCTTTGAGCAAGCATTTGATAAGTTTGACGAAATGGCCAAGGAGGCTGAACAACAGGGTTTGGATTTATATGCACCGGAAGCATCCAAAGCCGAAGTCATGGTTATCAATTATCGAGACGAAGAGTCCATCTATGTAAAGCCTTCCCATGACCGAGTTACTGTCATCTTTTCGACAATATTCAAAGACGAAACTGACCAAGTCTTTGGTAAAGTGTTTTTGCAAGAATTCGTAGATGCTCGAAAGCGAGCTATTCAAAATGCTCCACAAGTGCTATACTCTCATCGAGAACCACCATTGGAAATCCGAAATGTTCCTGGTATTCGAGAGAGTGAGCATGTTGGGTACGTTACTTTTGTGCTGTTCCCTCGACACTTGGCTGCTTCTCGACGGGACAACTGTATCAGCCACATTCAGATCTTTAGAGATTATTTCCATTATCATATTAAATGTTCCAAGGCGTTTATGCACTCGCGAATGAGATATCGAGTGTCTGAGTTTTTAAAGGTGCTGAACCGAGCCAAGCCGGAGAATGCTGACCGGGAGCGAAAGACTGCTAGTGGTAGACGATTTAATAGGTAGATGGTAGTTTGGTAAATAACTCTGTAAACAATGAACGACGAAACCAGTAGACTACAAGGCAGTAGACTACAAAACAGTAAACTAGAAACTAGAAAACCAGTAAACTAGAAAACCAGTAAACTAGAAAACCAGTAAACTAGAAAACCAGTAAACTAGAAAACCAGTAAACTAGAAAACCAGTAAACTAGAAAACCAGTAAACTTGAAACAAATGAACTACAAAACCAGTAAACTAGAAACAAATAAACTACAAAACCAGTAAACTACGAACTAAATAAACGTTACGAATTATACATGTAGAATGATACACTAGAACTACAGTGTACTGTCAAAACTCAGCTAATCATATCAATCATTACTATTTACACTGGCCATACACCATTCATAGCTATATTATAAACGTCCACATGACAGAATATTGCACGAGTTGTCGTGAGAAAATGTTCTAGAACCGTGTCACCTACTTTACTCAGCCTTGGCAGGCTTCTTCGTACCATACTTGGACCGAGCTTGCTTTCGACTAGGCACACCAGCCAGATCATTAGCTCCTCTTATGCATTTATATTTCACTCCCGGCAAATCCTGAGTTCGGCCGCCACGTACCAGCACCACACTATGCTCCTGGGCGTTATGTCCTTCGCCAGGAATATACGCAGTGACTACATTTCCGTTTGTTAGTCGTACTCTACATACTTTACGATTAGACGAATTGGGTTTCTTAGGTTTCATAGTCATGACTCGGATGACAACTCCTCGCTTCTGAGGACAATCGTCAAGATCTGGTGACTCGGAAAACTGCGCTTTTAATCGTTTTTTGTTGATATTAAAATCTCCTCGTCGCTTCATCTGATTCAATGTAGCGTTTCGAGTTTGGACACATGTTGAAGAGATTGCAGTCTGAGCCACACCGCTCCAGCGAGAGGCACCTAAAACGTTTGATCTGAAAGAAGTGGACTGGAGACTCCGGCACACAGGAACTGACCGGGTCAGAAGTGATCTGAGCATGATATAAGTGATGACCAGTGGAAATCAGTAGCGGTAGAAGTTGAACATGTCAAGCACGGTACATGAAATTTCAGTCTGATTTACCCGGCTGTCAGTGACAGTGTCGATCACCTTCCTAATTACCCTCCTTGACCACACTAGTATCAACTTTGCTTAAACATCCGAACTTGATCACATCACTTTTTATCTAACCGCTGCAATAATAACTGATAGCTATATCCGGCTAACAATGGCAGACTACGAGATGGATGATCAAAGAAGCGACCGACGCTCTATGTCCCCCCGACGAGAAGAACCCCTCCGAGACGACTCCCGAGACGAGGAAGACGTTCACAAGAAGGGTAATGAACGAGGGGAACGAGGGGAACGAAGCGAACGGGGTGAACGAAGCGAACGAGGTGACGAACCCGCCCGAAAGGCGTTGGCACCCCCTGCCGACGACGACGAGGACGCCAAAAACGAGGGAACCAATTTGTATGTCACTGGCCTGGCCCGGTCCATCACTGAATCGCAACTCGAGGAAATGTGTGCTAAATGCGGCCCTGTCGACAAAGTTCAGATCATGCTTGATCCCCATAGTCGAGAATCCCGAGGTTTCGGCTTTGTCAACATGGCTACCGTCGAGGCAGCTGACGCCGTTTTCAGCGAGTTGAACGGTACAACTGTGGATGGCAAAGTGCTCTCCATTGAGAAAGCCAAACGAAAGAGACCAAGAACTCCCACACCCGGTAAGTACTTTGGGCCTCCTAAACCGCGACGAAGAGGAGGGCCTCCTCCTCGATACGACGATCGATATCGACGAGACTATGGTGGCGGCCGACCTCGGTATGATGATCGATACGACGATTACTATCGACGACCGCGATATGAAGACAGAGATCGATTTTACCGAGACCGGGGATATCCTAGATACGACGACCGAGATCGATATGCTGGAGGCCGAGAGGGAGACTATCGAGATTATCGAGGAGATCGAGGAGATTACAGAGAGGACAGATACCAGCGGGAGGACCGCTATGGTAGAGACAGAGAGTATGCTCGGCCTCCTCGATCCCCTGTGTCTCGAGACCCTCCACCTCCACGAGACTATCGAGACGAAGAGCGAGCACCTTACAGAGCAGATGATCGAGGTGGTGACCGAGCCTACGATGATGGATACGGAGACAGAGAGAGAGACAGAGGAGCCGACTATCGTTAAAAAACCGCAAAAGTTCATAAGTGATACGATAAATTGCGACTCGACCGTAGAGTAACAGCCAATATTTTTTTGAAAAAAAAAACAGGCCAACAAATTTTTCGACCGAGCAGCCATTGTAATATATTAGGTTATGTAACAACACCAACAAGAATATTCGAACAACCCCCCAAAAATGCTTTTGAAGATACAGTGAACGACAGATGAGGTCGACCTTGTTCAGTCCAGTATGATTCTTCAGCACAGTTTTCCTCTCATTACGATTTTCACGATTCCCACAACTTTCACTAAGATTTCGCTAAGATTTCACTAACTTTTGACACCACAGTCTTACTAGGTTTCTTCAGTACGATTCTTCCGATTTTAGATACGATTCTTCTTTACGGCTCTTCAGTACGATTCTTCCTTACGATTTTACATACGATTCTTCTTCTCGGCTCTTCAATACGATTCCTTCACGATCTTTTCGACCGATTCTTCTCACAGCCTTCGGATACGGCTCTCACTACACTTTAGAAGACATTTCACCAGTCATTATCATTGATTCAGCAATGCTATGTCATATGCTTGACAAGATACCAATTTATAACCCATATTCATGCCCTATATAGAAAATCAAATGTGCTAGAAACTGTGCATTCTAATGGATTGTATAAATTATGTTTGTCTACATAAGTCGCCCTCATAGTTTCAACTACTACGATTAGTGCGCCTTATTGAATTATACACAGCACCAAGTCGAGTGGCAAGCGAATGTAGCATCTCCCATAGCTTTCTATCCATCTCCTCGGCAGCAGTAGTGTCTCGTGGCGATAGTCTATGCTCGACCTTGAATTGATATCGTAGAACATCCTTCCGAGTTACAAGTCCTTGAAGTTTGCCCTCACTCTGTACATAGATAACTCGAGGTCCAAGTTTAGCGAATATTCCTACTGCCTGTTCAAGCGGAAGCTTGACATCCGCTGTAATTATGCTCGTGTTAACAAAGTGGTCTAACTGAATTGGAGCCTCGTGGAGTCGAGAAAATGTCACATATTTGTCCGGAACATCCCTTTCGGCTTCAACGGCGTCTTCCAGGTCGGGCCTATTGATATATCCCTCCAAATAACCGTCCTCGGCCACAATAGGAAATGACTGGTGTTCATGGTTTCGTAAAAGTGCCTGCACATCACTCAAAGTCCATCCGGTCACTGGAATACTAACAACCTTTGAAATCATCGCAGCTTCAACTGGAGCATTGAAATCGTGGTTTTCCTTTGTATCAATAAATGGATAACCACTGAACCAAATCATCTGGTCCGCTATACCTCCTTTGCCCCAGGTATCCCCAATTGCCCGAGTAACTCCAACTACAATCATAGAGGGAAGGATATAGTTGAGGGCTCCAGTGAGTTCAAACATGATGACCACTACGGTGATTGTGAGGTTCATCACCCCACTCAGAGCAGCTCCGGCCCCTAAAAATGCATAGGTCCCCGGTGTTATACATGGTCCTTCCAACGGGCAGCTCGCAAATATCGGAGAAGCAGGGAATGATTCCTGTAAAGCTTGCACGATTGTACCTACAAAGCGTCCAAATAATGCTCCAATAGCGAGAGATGGCACGAAAATTCCTGCTGGGACCTTGCATCCGTATGAAACAATGACCAAGAAAGTTCGTATAATGACACCTAGAAGCAAGGATATCATGACATATGATCTATGTTGAGGCTCACAAGTGACATTATTCCAGCCGTCTCTGCATTCATGGAACAGAATCTGCATACTTTCAGTCATGTCGACTCTCAAAAACTCGTTGAAATAACAAATGACGGCCGTTATGGCAGCCAGAATTGTCGCTTCCTCGACCGGGAGTTTCGATAAATATTTCTTACGGAACCCTTGTGCCCGCAGATTCCACTTGGACACAAAGATCCCCAGTGCTCCTCCAAAAATGCCAATAATAATATAAAAAAATACTTCAAAAAAGTGCCAGTCTGTGTCGTACTTGACAGAAAAAATGACCAACTGGCCAGTTCTGAACGGGTTTATTAGTGCTAATACGCCAGTGGCTACCAGCGCACAGAAATAACTCTTCCACATGATTTTCAGCTGAAACGACGATGAGATTTCTTCTAGTGCAAACAAAACTCCACCCATGGGACTTCCGAAAGCGACAGCCACACCAGCAGCTGTACAGGCGCACAGGATCTCTCTCATCTTGGAATTGTGTTCTCTATATTTTGTGAATTGAGATGCTATAATATTGCCGGCACACACAGCGTAGTGGACACTGGGACCTTCCTTGCCTACAGAAAGACCAGATGCAATGGCCAGAGGAAGCGTCATGCTTTTGATGGCGAGAGTACGGCCACCCAGAAACCCTTTCATGACAAAGCCAGCTATAATGCATTTTATCTCGGATATGCCTGATCCCGCTGCATAGGGAGCAAAAGAGAACACTAAAAATGCACTCAAAAATGCAAACAAAGTGGAGAATACCACGTATATAAAATATCGGAATGCAGAGAAGGATGCCCAGTATTTCCATTCATGGCATTCTTCCAGGCCAGCACAGCAAAACTCTTTATTCAAGTATATCCCGACTGAGCAGTGGCCCATTTTGAAGTCAGACAGCCATTCTGTCACAATGTTCAGGAAGGCAGCTATGAACCCAATTGTGATGCCTACCAGTGCTAGCACAAACCATCCTTGGCCCGCCGAATACAACTGTCTGGCTTTTATACTGATAGTGTCAGTGGACCATTTTCCTCTATGAAGTTTGCGTCGCTGCCTCCGCAGTTTATTTTCTCGTTCTGAATCCTCGACCCAGTCTGGTTAGTTATTACCACAACTACCCACTAATTGTAGGAACGTACCTATTGTAGAAAAATCCGCATATCTCTTAATCTCATGGACATCTTCATCTCGGATAGAGTCGAGCCGGAGCTGGTTCCATTGAGGATGGCCCTCTAAGGATTCCAGCGGCACTCTGGTTAGGATGGATTGTATATTTTATGGGAGCGTGAACACCTACGGATTGTCCATTTAGGTTAACTATACACTAGCTACGTATACACTAACTACTTATACAACTATTTAAAACTGGATGTCAACACATATATGGGGCCATTAATGTCGAAACATGTACATCCGTCAAGTTGAAACCTCCACTCACAACTCCATGCAGTATCATTACCCGCTAGCCACCTCCAATTAAGTGACAGAGCGTTGGCGATCTTTTTGACGCGCTTTACGACACGACTTTCAAGATGAGTGAAGGACCCGAAGTACGAGAGGAACACGAGACTGAACCGGAAATGCGCGATGCCCTAGAGCGAGGTAGCGAAGTGGAGATGCGAGATGCCGAAGACGCGGAAGAAAACGGTGAAAAAGACCCCAAGATCTCGGAGGACCGTGATGATGAAAACTCTCGCGAACCAAAATCAAGGGTCGCTCATCCGATATCACTTCCCTTAGCGCGAGTAAAGCGAATAATGAAGCAGGACGATGAAATAGTGACAGTGTCGTCTGGAGCGGTCATTGCAGTGGCTGCAGCGACTGAACTTTTCGTCCAATATTTCACTGAGCAGGCGCTGCTAATGGCTCGAGGTGAAAAACGCAAGAAGCTCGGATATAACGACTTTGCGAATGCGGTGTCACGAGTAGATCAATTGGAGTTTCTGACTGGGCTGGTCCCGAAAACTCTGCCCTATAAAAAGGTTTTGGAGCGTAAGCAGGCAGCAAGAGAGGTGACGATTCTGCCGGGCCAGACCACACTTGGAGGTCAGAATGGCCAGTTGACCACCTTGCCCCCGGCTAATGGCTCAGAGAATGAGCAGCAGCAACAGCAGCAGCCACAACAAGAATCCCAACAACAACCAGATCAAAATTTAGATCAACAACGATACAGTCAGCAACCCGAAGCTCAGCAGCCTGGTCCCCAATCTCATCAACATCCAGACCCACACTCTGGTTCTCATGCTTCACTCTCTAATTCTCACCCCATTGAAGTCGGCGAATACGAAGTTTTACCCCAGCATCTCAATCCTGGTATTCCTCCTCCTCCTCCACCACCACCTCATATGGTTCAGCATCATCCTCACCCCCAAATGCACCCAGGGATGCCTCCGCAGGGAATGCCTCCGCAAGGTATGCCTCCGCAGGGTATGCAAGGTGTACCTATGCACATGAACCAGGGCCATTTAATGCATCCTCATATGGTTGGGCCACCGACTCCAGTTGGAGGCCCTCCTCCTCCCATGGGTCCTATGCATTTGCAACAAGGTCCACCACCGGAATATGGTCCGCCGGAATACGGTCGACAACACATGCAGCCTCCAATCGGCGAGTATCGTCAGATGTAACGAATACTGTACAGTTTCTAATCTGCGGTAACTAAGCTTAGAGAGTTCATGGTACAGTTCCATGACTATCGCTAACAGCATATTTATTTAGCTCGTTTTCGCAAGACGTACCTTCTGGGCACGGCTGATCTCGGAAGATCCTAGTTTGCGGTTCAATGATAAAATCACAACTAGTGAATATGAAAATAATCATACATTCGAAGCAGCAACTAGTTGGAGCTTTTGTCGCAAGTCACTAAAATCTACGGTGGTAAAGATTTGAGGCAGAGAGGAAACTCTACATAAGTATGCGCGAGAAACTCGACAGTAAGAAATTATTCGAATTGTTAATTTGTATTGAAGTTTAGCATATATATAATAGTAACAAAAAAAGTATGATATCCATAGTTCGCAATTCTAATTCTAAATCTTGCCTAAGCCTGAAAGTTCAGTTCTTATTAGTAGATTGATTCATATACTTCACTCCAGAACCCCCAAGACTTACTTTGGCTCAATTCACTTGAGAACGCAAGTGGCCGTTTGCGTCATGCCGGATTTTGAGGTTCCGTCGGATTCTGAGATTCAGTTTTATCAAAATTTCCTGCCAAATGTTCTGCCAGAACGTCCCGTACTTGTGTGTCTACTGCGTCAACAACTCGGTTTACTCGTTTGGTAGTTTCTCTTTCCAGAAACCAAGCGATATAAAGGCCTGTCGAGAAACATATAGCTGGTTCCGTTAACAACTGTTTTTAGCCATATAGGTGCCACGGTGATTCTATTGACAATTAAATACTGTATTCTAGTAGTTGAGATGTTGTGATGTGTCGAGAGCTGCCCAGATTAGCCTCAAAAGATTGTTTCAGTTGGCCGCGTCCTCAACTTGATTATTATTTAGATTATGCCTGATTATGCAAGTTCCCGGTTATCTAGAAGAGTCTAACTCTAATCTTGTCAACGTGCATAAACATACGAAGGGCTCATTAACGTTGTATACTAGAGCTCCTAATGACTATCTAAGTAATTAAGAAAGAAGAAACTCCGCTATCCAACAAAACATGCCAAAGTATCTCAACTTTCTATGGAGCTGCATAGCGATACTTAAGCCATTTTGGGGTGTTGTGACGATAAGCCAAACTACGGGCACCTGCAGTTTTTTAGCTTTATCTTATTCAATGTAGTTTCACAAAGTTTGGATAGCGCTTCATAGTATAACTTCGCCTTAAAAACTCTAATTGGTTTGCTAAGTTTAGACCAATCCAGATATTACTGTGTATCTATGTAATGGTATCTTCTTAGTAGGTTTGTTCGAAATTCTTATACACGATGTGAGTTGACTGTCAGCGATTTGCAATTCTTGTGTCACCTTCATTTGAAGAGTGGCTTAGAGCATCGCTACATCTCAAATAGTGGATTGTTGCACCGTGGACCCTTGCTCCTTTATCTCAACCATTGTCACTGTAGTCTATCCCTTCAGCATACGCCATAGTGACAACTGAGCGCTAGAGACAACTTCAGGCGCATTATTCCAGGCTTGTCTTAAACAAACATTCTAACAAGTTATTGCCAACACTGTTTGCTTAATCTAATGAGATATGTGAATAGATCCACTTCGACAAGACAGTTAGAGACGCAAGTCTACTGTTAGCCCTTTTACTCTAAAAGATATGTAATACAATCAGGGAATAGCTAGAAATGTCCTCATGTTACCCAGACTTCTGATACCGCTGTACACAGGAAGGTCGTTATTCCCGTAAATCTGACGATCAGCGTTGTTAGGCCATTACATCGAGAATTCTTTCGATGACTGTCCCTTATATTCTAGTCTATTTCACTTGAATCTCAATGCAAATATTTGCAACACACACACTGTTGTGTTTTCGTTTTGAGAATCGTGGTGTTGCGCTTCACGTCGTGTTGTGTTCGTGTTTATCGCATCACGTTCGCCAATTTCCCCACTTCCACCGTTTCTCCTCCTCATCTCCCATTTGATGCCCAAACTTTCCGTATGGAAGAACGGCCACCTTAGCGTTGAAGTCTTGGGACTCAGCGTCGTGGGGGCGTTCATCCTTGGATACGCCATCAAGTTCTTCCTAGCCAAACTCATTGGCCATATCGTGGAGATTTCGCTGGGAATATGGCTTACTGTTGGCGTGTACGTTTACGGGGTTGTCCGGTTTTCTGACGACAGAGCAACCGTAGACAAACTGCGCACGCGAAAGGTACTGGAGAATTATAAACCTTATGCGTTCTTGGCTAAGGACAACTGGAAAAGAGAGTTGGAAGCGCTGAGCTTGGAGAATCCTATCCCCGAGTCCCTATTTCAGGAGTCATTTGTCATATCCGAGTCGTTGGATTCAATTATTGAATACATAATACGTGATTTTGTCTTGTCATGGTACCGGAAGTTCTCAACTGATACAAAATTCCCACGCCAGCTCGACAAGGCTATTCGGCATGCAGTTGTAGAGCTCACAGACAGATTGCAAAAACTCGATGCTGCAGATTTTATAGCCGAAAAGCTTCTTCCGCTTGTCACCCAGCACTATGGCACATTTGTCAGGGCACATTCAAACGTAGTTGAAAAGTCAATCCAACGACAACTTACCGAATCAAGAGAACTAAACATGGCTGTTGCCCTGGAATATAGACGGCTTCACGACGCCATCGTTCTCAAAACATTTGACCACCAAGACTACAGAAAACGCTGGCTGGCAAAGAAAGTCACTGAAATCATTCCTCTGGTCCTCAATACCAGTGATGGACAATCGGCTATAGTCAAGGCATTGACTACTGATATCGTTGCCGGTGCCATTTTATTTCCAATTCTGTCAATGTGCTCGGATCCTGACTTTTGGAACCAAACTGTTATGAAAGCGGCAGACTCGACACTGCAAGATCAGAGAAAGGTTGAAGAGCTGCGTAAAGCTCTTGATGCACACTCGGGATCCACAATACCCAGCTCTATAACCGCTGCTATTCGTAAGAAGAAGCCCCAACCAGTCTTGCGATTGAGTCCAAGTGCCGACCAGAGCTCCTACGAGAAGTTTCTCAAAGCAATTTCCATGTTGAAGTCACTCCCCGAGGCACGGCAGACTCGCTTTTATATTTCAGTTCAACTCAAGCGTCTTGATAAAGAGGGAATAGACAACACATACCGGAAGCGACTGGAAAACTCTAAACTGATGGTTGACCAAAAGATTGCCGACTTTTCTGGCGAAACAACTAGCAGAGCTGTCAGTATTGGTAAGGATCATCGAGAGGCATATGCTCTTAAGGACATTTTGAACGACACCTCGTGCTCCTTATTCTTTATGGAATTTATGGACAGACGGAAGAGAACTGTATTGCTACAATTCTGGCTAACAGTTAATAGTTTACGAGATCCACTTGTTGATGTTTTAGATGAAGACGAAAGTACTGTCGACCCTCTAGGAGGACTGCTGGTTGACAATGACAAAGTAGACGCTCAAATCGACATGTCAAATAAAGAAGATATTCTTCAAATCTACGAAACGTATCTTCGTGACAATCGCATCCATGCTGATGTAGAGGACATTGATATTGTTCAGCAATTTATAGATGGAGTTGCATCTGGGCAGTTCACACCGCAGCAGTACAAGAATGCTCGACGAGCTGTATTGTCCATTCAAGACAATGTGTTCCAGCGAATTGAGCAAAGAGATCTGTCAAAATTCAAAAACTCAGATCTGTTTGTCAAGTTCTTGGCCAGCACACGTCCGGCTGATATCAAAAACATGGAGACTAGTGTCGATAATCTTCAAGTTGATACTATAGACGACATATGGGATTTTGGAAACACTACTATAGATGACTACACCAACGTAGATCATACTCAAGATGAAGAAAAAACTTTGCATGCAGTTGAAGAGGCCTTCAATGATATCATGAAAGCTCCAGATGACCCTAAGGAGCCAGTGCGGGAGAAATTGTTTGATTCAGAGAATGAAGACGATGACGAGCTTCTACAGGACGGGAAGCAGCATGCTGGGGGAGACGCCACGGATCAGCTCCATTTTGCAGCTCCTGGAGATTTATCTTTGACAGAGGCGATTGCGGTGCTGACCGAAGATATTGAACGGTTGTACAAACAACAAAAGATGATTGAGTCTTTGGTACGGAAGGCTGAATTAACCAACAATACTGTCGATTTGCGTATTTTGCGCAAGTCACTCTCCAGCATGGAAAGAGAAATCCAAAGAAAAGAACTGCAGCGCCAGCAGTATATGGTGCAAGAAAGTGATAACAGTTTGTACGGACGGTCGGAGATTCAAATTCAGTCCTACATCAACGGCGTTGATTCCAATGGACAATACACGCTCTATATTATTGAAGTTGTGAAATACGCTGGAGTAGGTAAAGATGTTTCTGCTGGCTGGGTTGTTGCTCGCCGATACACTCAATTCCACGATTTGCACTCACATTTGCGAGACCAGTTTGCCGAAGTGAGAGGTCTTGATTTTCCCAAAAAGAAACTGCTGCTGAAGTTTCAACACAAATCACTGGTCGACGCTCGAAGACTGGCCCTGCAGAAATACTTAAAAGAGCTTCTGAAAATCGAAAGAGTATGCAAGAGCAAAGCTTTCAGATTGTTTCTTTCATCCGAAACGTTCTCTCTTGACAGTTTGCAAACCAGCGAGCCCAGGAGAGGACGATCTCCCTTTGACGACGAGGACTCAATCAGATCTCGATCTCGACCCTTGAGAGGTACATCACCGTTGCCTTCTTCAATAGCATCTTCGTCGGGCCAGTCCCAGTCACAGCTTGACCTGTCCCTAAGCGAAGCAGATTTTGAAATCATGGATCAAGGGAATGTGCATCCATTTGTACAGTCTGTATGTGATTTCTTTATTGAAGTATTTGGCCTCAATTTGGGCAATAATTGGATCAGAGGAAGGGCGGTGATTGTGGTTTTGCAACAATTACTGGGAGGTACTATTGAAAAGAAACTGCGAGAGAGCATTGGCACATACACAAGTGTCCAGAGAGTAGCTGACTTGGTCGAACGCCTCAGGGACACCATTTGGCCGAATGGAGTCAAGCGTCCCTCTGGTATTCCGCGAACTGCGGTTGAAAAGGCAAAGACCAAACATGATTCGATGATCTTGCTACACAAACTGTTGCATGATACTTGTTCCAAAGTCGTGGGGTCGTCGAGCACACGCTACGCTTCTCGGAACTTGTTTGCCATGTACCAGAATGAGTTTCTCAATGCTCATTTAGTGTACAGTGTATTTGATTTAATTGTCGAAGAGCTATTTCCTGAGTTGCGGGAAAGCACTTAGATTATGATTATGAATTAATTAATGTATGAATAGACGAATTTTGTTGAATTTTCTACTACGGTTCTAGGCTCCCGTGCTTACAATGTCTGCACTTGCAGAGGTAACCCGTAACATACTTCACAAATACATCGCTAGTCACACCAAACTCCCATTATTACTGTTGATCTCACACTAATTAGACTTTGATATATAAGCGAGTAGGAGTACATAATTTGGAAGCTTGTAGCCGGATGTTATCCCTTATCAACAAAAACTTGCCTTCACTATTGATCCCAGTGTCCTGACCAACCCGCTGATCGGTACCTTATCGCTGCATCACGTTAATTTTAGATTGCCTATCATTGGTTAGTGCGGCGTGTTTGAAGACGAGCCTCGCCATAGTACTTTAAAGTGCGGCGTGACGATCCCAACCTAAATGGGAACTTTTTTTCAGCAAAATAATTCAAAAACCATTTTAGCTGTGAAAACACATCTCTCCATCCGTTCTACACACAAATCTACAAATGGAATTAAACCGACCGGCAACCAAAAGCCAACCGTCTCGAAAGAGCAAGCGGGCATGGAGAAAGAATATTGATTTGGACGAAATCCATGAAGGTCTAGAAGAAGCCAGAGAGCTTGAAAGAACTGTCGGAGTAAAGAATCCTGAGAAAATCCAGGAATCAGACCTTTTCCAGGTCGATACTCAAGGAGATGAAGCCATTAAAGTAAAGAGGGGTGTTAAGACGTTGAAGTCCGATGAGATTTTGAGTCGTAGATCCGCTGTGCCGGCGTTGAGTGCTCCTCATAAGAGAATCGAGAAAGTTCAAAAGAAGAAAACAGTGCAAGGAGTTTCAAAGAGCGAGATTCACCGGCTGATGCGAGTTGCAGGGCGTGTGGAAGACAGTAGTAGTGGTTTCGCATCTATAGAAAAGGATGGGCTGACCAACACTAATCCCTATGATTTGTGGGGTGCGGGAGAGGAAGTGAAGGAGCCGGCCGTGAAAAAGTCCAGGGTCAAGAGTAAGAAGGTCCAGAAACAGGAGCCAAATGGCTCGTTTGTGGATGGTCTTGAGCCTGCTGTCAGCTATGCTGAAAAGAGTGTGCGCCCTTCAACGCTAGAGCATAAACCACTGGCCTTGGTTGCAGAAGTGCGAGCTAAGGCCGTTAATGTTCCGGAGGAAGGAAAATCATATAACCCTTCACTGGATGCTTGGAAAGAGCTGATAGAGAAGGAACTTGCCAAAGAGCAGGAACGTGAAGAGCTGAGACTTCAACTGGAAGAAAAGCGAAATAGAATAGAGCATATCATGGCGACGGTGGAGAGTGACATGACCATTGACAATCCAGATGAAGATGCGGAGGATGATGTTGACGAGGGTTTGGATAGCAGTGTAAAATCTGTCAATAAGCCGGTCCAGGTTAAGACCAAGACGCGACAGCAGAGAAATAAGGATAAGAGACATAAGGAACGGCAAAAGCTGGAAGCTGACCTCCGAGAGTTGAAGCAGCAGATTAGAGATTTGGAGAGCATTCCGCGGTTATTAAGAGAAGAGCAGGAGAAGCTCAAGGAGGCTGAAGTTGAGCAAAAGACTGAGACTGAAAGCAAGGACAGAAAGAAGAAGCTCGGCAAGTATCACATTGCAGAAGCTCCTTTGGAGGTCAAACTATCTGACGAACTCACTGAAAGCCTGCGACGATTGAAGCCAGAAGGCAATTTGACCAAGGAACGATTCAGAAGCTTACAAGAGCGAGGGTTGATTGAGGTCAGAACTAAAGTTTCTCGAAAGAGAAAGTATACTCCAAAGGTTACTGAGAAATGGGGTTATAAGGATATTAAGATATAATGAAATTTTGCAGCATTATCTACCGCATTATTTACACGTCATTAGCTATGTATTTATAAATAATTGGTCATTCGGTTCTTCGTATTGTATTCAAAACCCGTACTTTGAAGCAGATTCCTTTTTGTTTTTCTTTCCCTGGACAAACATTTCTTCAAGTCCCTCTTTGTTCTGCTGTGCACTGCGCAAAAGAGATGCAAGTTGATGCCGTCCTCCTCCAATTGAATGTACAGCAGACTTGTTGTCTTCAAGTTTGCCCTGTTGTTTGAGTGCTTCATTTTCTTGGTAAAAGCTATCGATACTAAAATCCACAACTTTTGCAGCACTAGTTTTGCCTCGAGAATGCATTCGGTTAATTTCATGTGAAGAAATACCCATTTCATTTGCAATTTGTTTCACATCAGATGGTGGGGCTACATCAGACTGTGTAGGTTCTGTGTTTTGGATGCGGCCCTCAACGATAATAGATGCTTCTTGATCTATCGAGTCATTTTGTTCTTGTCGATCCAGCATGAGCGGAACGTAATCTGAAGCAGGAAGGGACGGACCAGGTTTTCGAGCATTAGTGGTGGAATGATATGAGAATAATGAAATTTCAGGTTCCGGGGAAGGATCTTTGTGAGATAAACTTGGAGATGATTTGGGGGACTTGGTATGAGATATTTTAGGCTGAGCTGTAGTTGTTGATACAGGCTTGCTTGTTTGGCCCTTTACTGGCACAGCAGAACTCCCGTACTTGGCCATTCTCGCAGCGACAGATGCGGGCACCAACTTGATCTTCTTTGGCGGCGGGCTATCAGTCGAGACGGAAGTGACCTCAATATTCGACGTCATACCAGGCATTTTGATCTCTCCATCGAAAAAAGTATTTTTGATCCCACCTCCCAAAGTCCTTGTTTTCCGGCTTATTGGAGCTGATGTAACTTGAGAATTAGTGGAGCTCTCAGTCTCGGTACCGTTGTGGCCTGCAGTCTGTTTAACGGAGGACTCTGCCCTTCGTTTCGGAGGGGGCAGAAACGCGCTTACAGATCCAGATTCGCGAGGAGGTCTTTCGACGTCTATAACATCATTCGTCTTTACTGCTGTTGTCTTATCTACCTGTTCCTGTTCTAAAACAATAGTCCGGGGACCCTTCCTATTCTTTGGAACTGGAAGACTTGAAAAGAGCCCAGAGGATTTGACTGGTGGTTTGGCGAGAACAGGTGGGTTTTTAACCTCAAATTCCTTCTCTTCTACATTTTCTCGAATATCTCCGTTGCTGTGAATTTGCTCATCATCCTCGTCACTTGAGTACCCCTCTATCAAAGCCATGACATGAAAACTCACACGCTTTCACACAGTTGGTAAACTTCAAGGTTGATTTCCCGATTGAGCGTCTCACCTAACTATGCAGGTTTACCCTGACATTGAAAGCATGGTAGACCTAAATCTCCGAGATATAAGTTGGACCATCGTTGACGACATTAATTCGAAATATTTATATGCTGTAAACATGAGTCAAAGACGTCAAGTGTATGTAGTTTCAATTAGATTGCACCGTAACTTCAACTAACAAAAAGACTGCGACCCAGTAAATATCAAAACCCTATAACATATACTATGACCCCAGCGGCACTTCGTGCCCGAAGGCCATATTTCTGGAAAAACATGGGATTGAGTGCTGTTTTACTGGGATTTGTAGGAGGTATTTGTAAGTGTTTGGTAGATACTGTAGATTGTAGTTGTGTGTGTAGAGTCGTCTGACCAGATTTCTACTCGCTGAATGCCTTTCAGGTGGATGATTTCAGCAACGTGCCTATTCCACCGTTGTCGGATGTGGAGTTGGCCAAATTAAGAAAAGAATACGAAGAAAAGGCCAAGGAGCGAGAGTTGGCTGAGAAATTAGAAAAGAAGGTAAATGATAGAAAGTGAGAAGTGAGAAGTAAGAGAAGTGAGAAGTGAGAAGTAAGAGAAGTGAGAAGTGAGAAGTAAGACGAAGCTGGTTCGTAGCTGCATTATAGTAATGATTGTAAATAGTGTATATATAATAGACATTGGTATGAAATAAAGACGTAAGTCACCATCAGAGCAGGGTGAACAACAAAGAGCTTTTCTTCATTGAATTGAACTATTTAATATCTCGTATACACCATACTCAGCTCAGATCACCCCAGTCTCTTGCATGTCACCCTACCTTCATACCTTCACGAGACTCCCCCGCCTAATCTCAGCTTTACCACACATAAATTGGGCCCATCTTCCACCCGTTCGTTGTAGAATCCCATTGCTCCTTACCATTTCAAACAGTTTGTAAACACTGTACAATTAATTTCCATATTTCCAAGTCGACCCACTCGACACAATGGCCACGGCAGCTACCGCCACAGCCAGTCCGACCACAGCGTTGTCCTCGGATAACGCTGCCGTTAACAGTATATTCAATGGACTGCGGTCTAGGTATGTAGCATATTGTTTTGAATCAATGTACTCCGCTAACAAGAAATGTAGATGAAAAGGAACGAGCTGCGCAGGAGCTCAGAGTGCATCTATCCAATGTAGCGCCGGAAGTACCTGGCGAACAGTTCACCCGATACTCCAACGACATCAACAAAAGAATCTTTGAGCTCCTGAGAAACGGAGATGCAAGCATACGGCTTGGCGGTGTCCTTGCCGTTGATGAGCTGATTGGCGCCGAGACTGGAGAAGAAGCTGCAGTGACAAGATATGCCAATTACCTGCGCTCGGTCGTCATTACTCCTGACTTGGACGTATTGCGAGCCGCGGCGTCTGCGCTCGGTAAGCTCACGAGCATGTCGTCGAACCTGGCGGCCGACTTGGTTGACTCAGAAGTCAAGCGATGCATTGAGTGGCTTCAGTCAGACAGAAACGAGCAGAGAAGACAGGCCGCCGTTCTGGAAATCAAATCTATAGCTAAGCATAATGGTACCCTGCTATATGCATATGTGGGCCAGATCATAGATGCCATCTGGGCAGCATTAAGAGATCCTAAGGTAATGATCAGAAATGACGCAGCAGAGGCTCTGAGTGTGTGCCTAGAGATTATCTATCACAGAGACGTCAACCTCCGACAGCGTTGGTACTCTAAAGTGTGGGAAGAGGCCCAGAACGGAATGAAGTCAATGGCCGTAGAGTCTATACATGGCTCGCTGCTCGTTTACCGTGAGCTTTTGCGAAATGCAGGCATGTTTATGCAGCCCTACTACACAGAAGCCTGTGAAACGGTACTGCGATATAAAGACCACAAAGACGTCCTCATCCGACGGACGGTCATTAGCATTCTGCCTGACTTGGCAAAGTATAACCCCAAGGAGTACACCAAACGGTACTTAGTCGACAGTATGGCGTATCTTATTAGTCTCCTTAAGAGAGACCGAGAAAAGGGACTTGTATTTTATTCAATTGGAAGAATCGCTGTTTCAGTGAGAAGTAACATGGCTTTCTATTTGGAGCCCGTTTTAGAAAATGTTCGAGAAGGTTTGAATTCAAAGGGGTGAGTAGACAAGAAAATGAGTCTTGTGGTTTTACAATAGGCTAACTAGACGATCAAGAAAGGAACAGGAAGGCCCGATATTCAGTTGTCTAGGGATGTTGGCAAATGCTGTTGGCCAAGCACTAGCAAAGCACATTTCTCGAGAAATTTTAGATTTAATTTTTTCATGCGGTCTTAGTGAATCTCTAAACAGCTGTCTAGTGGAAATCGTGACCTACATCCCTCCGCTACAAGAAACTATCCGAGATAGGCTTCTTGATGTGTTAAGTTTGACGTTAAGTGGAAACCCTTACCGACCCCCTGGTAGTCCCAACTCAGGCCAACAAATGAATCAACAGGCTGCTAAAGAGTACAGGGAAGCCATGCTTTCCCGAGACGGGTTGAGCTCAGACATGAATGAAGCTAAATTGATTACTTTGGCTTTGCGAATGTTGGGATCCTTCAACTTTAAGGGCCGTTCATTGAGTGAGTTTGTGAGGGACTGCGCTATCAAGTACCTCGAAATGGACAATGCCAAAGTTAGAAAGGCAGCGGCCCTGACTGCCTGTGTCATTTATACTTATGATCCGATCAAGAATCAATTCAGTGCGAATTCTCTGCGGTCAGTCAGTCTGGTTATTGAAAAACTCCTTACTGTCGCCATCACCGATCCTGTCCCAGATATAAGATACGAAGTTCTACATGCATTGGGGCCAGAGCTTGACCCACATTTGTCGCAGCCAGAAAACGTTAAACTTCTGTTTATGGCCCTAAATGATGAAGTGTTTTCGATTCAAGAGGTCGCCATCACTCTGATTGGCCGTCTGACCGAAAGCAACCCCGCATATGTGATTCCGTCTTTGCGAAAGACCTTGATGCAATTATTGACTGAGCTAGAATACTCCACAAACTCTAGGAACAAGGAAGAAAGTGCGAAGCTATTAGCTTCTCTTATACGGTCGTCAAAAGGTCTTGTCAAGCCGTACGTGAAATCTGTACACACTGTATTGATCGAACGAGCGCGCGACCCAAGTCCTCAGGTAGCAGCTGGTGTTCTTACCGTCATTGGAGAGATGTCTAGGATTGGTGCGGAAGACATGAAGCAATACATTCCGGAGCTGATGACTCTTATTTTGGAAACCCTGCAGGATCAAGTATCCTCGATTAAACGGGACGCAGCATTGCGCACACTAGGTCAACTTGCTAGTAGCTCCGGCTACGTCATTGATCCATATCTGGAATTCCCGCAATTGTTGAGTGTTCTTATAGACATTCTACGAACTGAGCAATCTGTAAATATCCGAAGGGAGACAGTGAGGCTAATGGGAATATTAGGTGCGTTGGATCCTTACAAATACCGAGAACTGGAAAGGAAATCGGCCGATCAATCAGAAGAACGAGAAGCCATACCGATAGACATTCGGCTGCTCATGAAAGGGATCAGTCCGACGTCCGAGGACTACTATCCTACTGTGGTCATTAATGTTCTTATGAATCTACTCAAGGATCCTTCGCTGTCAACCACCCACACGGCTATTGCACAGGCTGTTTTGTTTGTATTCAAATCACTCGGTCTGAAGTGTGTACCATTTCTTCAAGACATTATCCCAGGATTGCTCCAAGTTATGCGAACTAGCAATTACACGCTGACAGAATTCTTCTTCCGACAAATAAGTATTTTGGTCAATGTCGTCAAACAACATATTAGAAAATATTTGGATGATATTCTCGCTGTGATCAAGGTGTTCTTCCACATATCTAGTTTGCAGCCATCGATTTTAACATTGATCGACTCCATTGCCCAGGCACTCGATGGAGAATTCAAAATCTATATCCCATTTCTCTTGCCCTTGCTGATCGGCGTATTGCAAAACGACGATTCTGCATCTCTTGAGCCCTCCCTCAAAGTTCTGAATAGCTTTGTTATTTTTGGCTCGAATATCGACGAGTATATCCATTTGGTCATTCCAAATATAGTTAACCGCTTCGAGTATGCTGCTCCACGACTGAGACTTGCAGCCATTGAATGTGTTGGCGATCTTTGCCGTACCGTCAATCTCAATGACATGGCTTCAAGAATTATACATCCTCTACTACGTGTAATTTCAACCGGCACAGACGATCTAAAGCGAGCTTCAGTGGAAACTCTATGCTCGTTATGTTTTCAAATGGGCAGCGATTTTACCGTTTTCATAGAAGTTATCAACAACTGTCTTACCAAAGCTCGGGTCCATTCTTCAACATATGAGCAGCTGGTAACCAAACTGCTGAACCATGAGCCATTACCTCAAAACTTGAATCCCTATAGAAAGAAAGATAGAATGCGTGATGAAGCTTCTCCAGTTGATGTGGCGTCTATTAAAATACCTCTCAATCAACAGCATTTGAAAGCTGCTTGGGACACTTCACAGAGATCCACTCGTGAAGATTGGCATGAATGGTTCCGCAGGCTATCTTTCGAGCTGTTGAAGGAATCTCCGGTACATGCGGTGAGGGCTTGCGCCAATATAGCATCGATTCATCATCCAGTTTCAAAAGAACTATTTAACGTGAGCTTTTCCAGCTGTTGGGGAGAGCTTTATGACCAATACAAAGAGGACTTAATAAAGTCAATGGAGGTTGCATTAACGTCCCCCAATATTCCGCCGGAGATCCTACAAATGCTTCTAAATCTCGCTGAATTCATGGAACACGATGAAAAGCCTCTGCCAATGGACGTTAGAACTTTGTCCCTCTATGCCCAAAAATGCCATGCCTTTGCAAAAGCATTGCACTACAAGGAGCTAGAATTTATGCAGGAACCAAGCACTCCAACTATCGAGTCTTTGATTACCATCAATAACCAGCTGCAGCAAACAGACGCTGCCATAGGTATATTGAAACATGCTCAACAGCATCACAATTTACAGCTCAAAGAGACATGGTATGAAAAGCTCCAGCGGTGGGACGATGCATTAGTCGCTTACTTGGAGAGGGAAAAGGTAGAACCAGACAGTATGGACATTACTATGGGCAAAATGAGATGTCTGCATGCTTTGGGAGAGTGGGAGCAGTTAAGTCAGTTAGCTGAAGAAAAATGGACGAACTCATCTAACGAAATCAAGAGGGCCGTAGCTCCTTTGGCGGCCGCGGCGGCTTGGGGCTTGGGACACTGGGAGAGAATGGACACTTATATCGGTGTTATGAAACCTGAGTCTCCCGATAGATCCTTCTTCAACTCTATTCTTTTCATTCACCGAAATAACTTTGATGAAGCCTCGAGACAGATTGTGAAGGCAAGAGACCAACTTATCACCGAGTTAACTGCTCTAGTCAGTGAGAGTTACAATCGAGCTTACGGAGTTGTCGTCAGAGTCCAGATGCTGGCTGAATTGGAAGAGATCATATCTTACAAGCTTTTGCCAGATTCAGCACCAGAAAAGGAGACAATGAGAAAGACTTGGATGAAGAGACTGAAAGGCTGTCAACGAAATGTTGATATCTGGCAACGGATGCTTAAAGTGCGAGCATTAGTTGTCAAGCCAAAGCAGGATATGGACATGTGGATCAAGTTTGCTAATCTATGTCGAAAATCCAATCGTATGGGCTTGGCAGAGAAATCTCTGAACTCGTTACTAGAGGAAGACGACCCTGAGCACCCCAACTCATCGCGAGCACCACCGCAGGTCGTGTATGCTCAGCTGAAATACATGTGGGCCACGGGCAATCACAAGGAGGCTCTCAACAGCTTGGTGGAGTTCACCAATAGAATGTCACATGATCTGAACCTTGGAGAGAACATCATGAGTGAGCCTCTACCGTCAGAACGCCCGGGAACTTCTAAGGAGATTGAGACTTACACAAAGCTTCTGGCTCGATGCTATCTCAAACAGGGTGAATGGCAAATTGCTATGAAGCCTAACTGGAAACAAGAAAATCCTGAAGCGATTCTAGGGTCGTATCTTTTGGCAACTCATTTTGATCAAACTTGGTACAAAGCGTGGCATAACTGGGCTCTTGCAAACTTTGAGGTCATTTCGATGAGCGACAATAGTAAAATGGAACGGTCCCCTAGCGGTACTTTGGAGTTTAAAGAACGAGACGTCCATGAACAGGATGGTGCATCTGCCCTCTATTCAGCAGGTTTGGTACAACAGCATGTCGTACCGGCGATCAAAGGTTTCTTCCATTCCATAGCGTTGTCTGAACAGAAGGCTCTTCAAGATACTCTGCGATTGTTGACTCTGTGGTTCAAGTTTGGTGGGCTGCCGGAGCCCGCATCTGCCATGACCGAAGGTTTTTTGATGATTCGATTGGAGGTATGGCTAGAAGTGGTGCCACAGTTGATTTCACGAATTCATCAGCCTAATGTTGTTGTAAGCAGAGCTCTTCATGGTTTGCTTACTGAGCTTGGTAGAAAACATCCCCAAGCATTAGTGAACCCTCTGACGGTGGCTATAAAATCGGACAGTGTATCCCGTCAAAGATCTGCAAGTAGTATCTTGGACAAGATGAGAGTACATAGTTCGAAGTTGGTCGATCAAGCGGAATTGGTTAGCTTTGAACTTATCCGAGTTGCAGTTCTGTGGCATGAACAATGGCATGAAGCACTGGAAGATGCCAGTAGGTTTTTCTTTGGCGAGCACGATATTGAAAAGATGTTTGCCACGCTTGAACCTCTACACAAGGCTCTAGAGAAGGGGCCAGAGACATTGCGAGAAGTATCCTTCCAGACGGCATTTGGCAGAGATCTTCACGATGCGTATGAGTGGGCATTAAGTTTCAAGAACACCAACGATATTACTCATCTCAATCAAGCCTGGGATATTTATTATAGTGTGTTCAGAAGACTTTCCAGACAGCTGCCACAGCTGAATAGTTTGGATTTGCAATACATCTCACCCAAGTTGCTTGCGGCTAGAAATCTTGAACTTGCCGTTCCAGGTACTTATGTTCCTGGCAAGCCGGTGACCTCTATAGCCAAGTTTGATAGCATTCTCACTGTTATCACTTCCAAGCAGCGCCCTCGACAATTAAGCATCAAAGGAAGCGACGGAAAGGATTATCAGTACATTCTCAAGGGACATGAGGACATTAGGCAAGACAATCTGGTCATGCAGTTGTTTGGCTTGGTGAATACCCTTCTTTCAGATGATCCTGAATCGTTCAAGAGACATCTGGACATTCAAAGGTACTCGGCAATTCCGTTGTCACCAAAGTCTGGTCTGTTAGGCTTTGTATCACATAGTGATACCTTCCATATGCTCATCCGAGACTATCGAGAGGGAAAGATTCTGCTCAATATTGAGTATAGAATTATGCTTCAGATGGCTCCTGATTATGAGAAGCTTACGCACTTGCAAAAGATCGAAGTCTTTACATATGCTCTCGACAATACTCGCGGTCAAGATCTTTACAGAGTGTTGTGGCTCAAGAGTAGGTCTTCTGAAGCATGGCTGGACAGACGAACTCAGTATACTAGGTCTCTTGCCGTTATGTCTATGGTGGGATATATTTTGGGGCTGGGTGACCGTCATCCTTCGAATCTCATGTTGAATAGGTATACTGGCAAAGTCATCCATATTGACTTTGGAGATTGCTTCGAGGCTGCTATTCTACGAGAGAAGTTCCCCGAAAAGGTGCCGTTTAGATTAACACGAATGCTTACTTATGCTATGGAAGTGTCTGGTATTGAGGGCAGTTTCCGAATTACGTGTGAGCATGTGATGTCGCTGTTGAGAAATAACTCGGAATCGTTGATGGCGCTACTGGAAGCATTTGCATACGATCCTTTGATCAATTGGGGTTTTGATATCCCCACAAAATTGGACAACACTGAAAAGAAAATTCTTCCTGGTGCTCCTACTGCTGCCACAACTGCTGCGAACGTAAATGCTCCCAGCGTTGATCCCTCAGAGCTGAGAAGACGTGCACAACTGGATGCCACAGAAGCGGCTAAGATAGAGACAGAACATCAGGCAGAGATCCGGACTGCTCGTGCCCAGCTTGTGCTCAAGCGAATCACCGATAAGTTAACAGGCAATGATTTCAAACGGCATAAGAACTTGAACGTGCCTAATCAGGTTGATAAGTTGATTCAACAGGCTACTAATATTGAGAATCTCTGCCAACACTATGTTGGATGGTGCTCGTTTTGGTGATGAAAAGGGGAATGAAATTGTATCACATGTCATTACTCGTATATTTATGTATATCAAATGCTAATTACATTATAACTTAAAAGTCTATGCTCTGCGTCGGCTTCCTGTTGCTCTTCAGACTTACACTTACCGGCTGTGAGGTTGAGGAAGTGCTAAACTTCTCCAATATAGTCTGCCATTTGCTAACTAACGGATGGATATCGCCTTCGTACCGTTTTTCCGTTTTGACATTCCAGTATTTATCCGAAAACACATTTTCCGGAGCTAGCTCCAGGTGGGCAGCTTTTTCCAGGTCCTGGAGGCCCAACCCCTGCAACGTGCCCAGAATTAGCCCAACTTGCTGGCCAATCACTGCTCCTACCGGGTATCCATCGTCGAAACCCAACTGCAATGCTTCGTCTTTCGTCTCAGTTATGCCATCTCTGTAGCCGTTATTGAAATGCTGCCGTTTCAGGGGTGCCTGTGACGAGACGTGCTCATCATCTGACGAGCCCCAAACGTCATCCTCAACTGACTCATTGTCACGAGAAATAGAACTCATGAAAGATGACTGACCACTTGAGTGATATTGAATGACTGAACTAACGCAAAGCTGACTGATGGTGATCTTGAAATCTTGCATATCAAATTCTGTTTGAGGCAGTAACCCTAATATATCAGGGGGTTGCCAGAAATTATAAGAAGGGACCAGTTTCCCAGAATTATTCTTTTCGTTAGCCTTTGTGCAGGCTCCAATTGACTTTTTATATATTTGCTCAAAGACAAAGATGATAGTAGCATGGCTCAAGTTTCAGATACTTCTATTTTAGTTTTGGAAAATCACTGAGGCTGCTTTCCATGCTACTATTTTCTGTGTCTTTGGGTAAATTAGATATTATTTATAGACGTCAAAAAGAGCGACTTACATTTGTATAGAACTTCTATCAGTGTCGTGATGTTTAAAGATACAGAAAATAGTCGCATGGCTTATGTCTCAGATACTTCTATCACTTTGCACAACGAATTTGCTCTGAGGCTGCTTTCCATGCTACTACTTTCTGTGTTTTTGGGCAGCTCAATTTTGTTCGATATACGCTGCAGATTCAAATGGTGGTAAGTTGGCTCATGTATCAGATACTTCTAATATAAACAAGGATGTTCTCTTCTGATACAGCTATCCAACTTACCGCCTTTTGAGCCTCTGGTGGACTTTGTGCAAGGGTTACACTTGGGTCCTTAGTTAATGATAAATATTACATTAGCTATAGAGCTAAAATAAAAATACATGCAATGCACTAGTATACACACTTTCATTGGCGAGTTGCCTTCACTTGTTCTTCCCACAACATCCTTTGAGAGAAACTCATGGTGCCTGGGTCGTCGGTGGGTCTCACAGTTGACAACGAAAACCCATCTTCCAGATCGTCGAATGCCAAAACAGAGTCATCATGGTTCTCTTGCGGGACGTCACCGGTAGCAGTATTCTTGCCAGTGCTACTATTATCTGGCAGGCCATTGGGCCGCTTGTTCAGTGTGATCTCAATTGGGAGGCTGCTGGCAAAAGCAGACAGCTGAGCGGTCAGAGAAGGCTCAGCAGCAGTTGGACGTGCAGGTATTTCGGTGGATGGTGTTGAAGTACCACGTGGAGACTCATGTGTAGAAGAGTCGTCTGGAAGGTACTTTGTAGCAGGCTTTGGTTTTGGTCGGAAACTGCTGGAAATGTAATGCATGAGGGATGATGTGGTGGGCAGTGACGCGGCCAGAGAGGGGCTGACCAGGGGATCACTAATGTGCTCAACGTACGATCGTTCTTGAATCTTGTCTTCTGGTTTTATATGGTAATCGTCTGGACTGTAAATGTCCAGGGATTCATCAAATTCAAATAGCTCTTCATCATCGGGAGTAGAAGAATGAGAAAATGCAGATGCGGTGGGTGGACTATGAGGAGTCGGGGTAGGCGATGATGATGACGACGATGAAGAAGAGGAACTCAGAACAGCATCCTCATCCAAGCTCGCGGCTCTAGGCGTAGATTTAATGATCGGTATGTCGGTGCTGGAAACGACTGGTTCCTCGGGAAGTTGTTCGGGAGACGCTGTACTCTGGCCGCTCTCCGAGAACAGGAGTTTTTCCACTTCATCCAGATTTTCAGGATTGTCCAGCTGTCCGTCAAATGCCTGTCCAAATGTTGTGTCTACCCTCTCAATGTGCTCCGCACTGTTCCCATTGTCCAGATCATGCATCTGTGCTTCATTCTGAGTCTGTTGTTCGGCGGTGGGGGTTGCGTGAATCTCGTCTTCTTCAGTATCGCTCTCGTAATCATCCTCGTCGCTCATAAACGAGACCTCGGTGGTGTCAGCAAACATGACCCGCTTCTTCTTGCTCGAGCTGTCTGACTCAGAACCAGAACCAGAACTGTTCCATCCTCCTTTCAAGTTTGATCTGACCACCAAACTCGACTTCAGTGGTTTCATGCTGGCATCAGACCCAGACGACGTTCGAGTCAGTGACAAAGTAGACGTGCTAGGCGGCTTCAGCTCTTCCTCCTTCCGTCTGCGTTTGTCTGCTTCCTCAACAACCTCGGCGCAGAACGAGCCCAGGGTTTCCACCTGATCTTTGATATAAGCGGCGACTGAGTCAGCCAATTCCTGTTCCTTTTGTTCCACAACTTTGCGGTCCATGTCCGGCAGCCTGTCCACTTGTGCCTGAACGTTCAGGGCCACATAGTTTAATAAATAACCTCTGGGGACCACCGGTTCCCTGGTATATATTGACAGGTCCATGTGGAGTGGTGGGTGCAGATGACGATCGGAGATTTGTTTAAACTTAGATTAGCTAACCTTTCTTGTCTGTGAGATTTAATAGCTTGGGTGGTGAAAGCGAATTGTAACCAACACACGTATCAAAAAACGACAAATCAAACTGCTTCAACTGTGTCAGCTGCTTTAATGGCCAGATGTCAAGCAATTAATGTCGGATAGAATGGTTGGAGTTATTATGGGTGGGATTACCCGGGGCCGGAATTCAAGGCGGCGGAGGAGAGTCTACATATGATTTATATTATTTGTTACTATACTTTATAGTCTCATGAATGCCGAGGCATAAGCCCATTGAATTTCGTAGGGAGACTTCTAGTGATAATGTAGACTCTAGTGTAAACTCTGTAAATTCTAGTGCAGCGTCTTTCTATAAGAATCTGATTAAAAAGCATGTAGGTGAGGATAGTGTAGATCTAGGCAGTTCGGACGGTAACAGCCAAGAGGCGGCTTACTACTGTACCGAGTGTGGACTAGAAACCACTGATCCTAAACACCATTTGTCTGTTATCCACCAAATTAATCATCCTACGGTGGAATCCCCTGTAGAGCCTTTGCCAGTTGGGCAAGAAAATGTTGGATACAAATATCTGGTGAAACACGGCTGGTCTCCGATATCAAAGACGGGGTTAGGAGCTACAGGAAGAGAGGGAAAGAGAGTTCCGATAAAACTGGGTGAGGTCAAGACAGACAAGTTGGGTGTAGGCAGAGATGAAGTAAACACAACCAAGGGACACCCTAAAGTACCCGTACGACCTATGACGGCACGGGAAGCTCGAAGGGTAGAATTATTGAAGAAGCAAAAGCATAGTAGGTTAATGAATGAGTTGAGGTGAAAACAATATGAGAAGTCGAAATGTCAACAATCTATAAAGATCACACTCTCTTATTGACTATAGGGTACCAACGTTGTTCCTGGCCTATCTTCTCCAGAATACGCATATGCATGCAACTCTAAGCACCGATCGACCAGAAATGTCGCGCTCAGATCAGAGCTGGTTTAGTGATTCAATCTGAAACTTTGCCCTGCACAGTATACTCTATAAAGAAAGAATACTATTTATAAAGCTCAACATATGTTTTGTTTTCTAGAACTCACAACTCAACGCTGCACTCCTAACAAACTGCCCATCTGGCCCACAATTTTCTCTTTCGTACCTTGCTTGAACCCAGCTATATAGGTCCGCAGCACGCCCTGCAGGTCTTAACAATCTCCCAAACAGCCATAAATATCGCCCAATTGCAAACGTCGTGTCAATTCTAGCCAATTGCAATCCATCTCTCATATTAACACCACACGACACCACACGAACTTCCTGCAATCAACCACTCCAAGAAAGGTCGTTGCAACATTTAGTCTCGGGCCCCACGCGGCGACATTATGATAGCGACGTTTATGGAATTTGTACTACGTCAATCATATTAATTTCATTTTTATTTTTTTATTTTTCACTGTTTTCCAATGCCCTCAGTGAGACCAAGTAAAGCTCGTCATTTGGTCGGGATGGTCGCATTAGCTTCGTTATTCCTGGTGCTGTTCCTAAGAGCAACATCAAAAGCTCATCCAGAAGATGATTCTAATATCAACTATGCTCGGGAATCTCCCTATGGGTCAAAGTTTCCATACGCGGACGAAAAAGTGTTTGCGAAACAGCAGCAGCAGAAGCAGGGACATGGTCAATGTCCTGAATATGGCCGATATGCATCTCTACCGCACCATCCGCTAAGTGAAGGTCCATTGAGATTGCCCTTTCAAAGACCCAGTGTCGAATGCCGAACTTTCCATTCTGATTCAGTTGAAAAGACGATTGAAGATATGAAGAAAAAGATCTCGGACCCGGATTTGGCGAGGTTGTTTGAAAACTGTTTCCCCAACACTCTTGACACAACCATTGCCTGGCATGTGAACAGCACTGTGGAGCGGGTCCCGCAGACTTTTGTTGTGACTGGAGACATCAATGCTGAATGGCTGCGTGATTCTCATCGACAGTTGCAGCCGTATCAAAAGCTGGCCAAGGACGACGTAGCTGTGCGTGAATTGATCCTAGGAGCCGTCAATACTCAAGTGGAAATGGTCATTGCTGCCCCTTACTGTAATGCATTTAACCCTCCCAGGGGCAGCGGTCTCACTTCTCCTCCTCACAATACTGGAGATGCTGTACGGCCCAGAGTGAACCATAAGACAGTGTTTGAATGCAAGTACGAGCTCGATAGCGTGGCTTCGTTTTTGGGTTTGTCGAATGACTTCTACAGAGCTACGGGTAATAACAGCTTTGTTAATGAGCGATGGATTCAGGCTGTTGAGACAGTTTTACAGTTGATGCAGGAGCAGAGTATTCCTACTTATGGAGAGAATGGGCTTGGCACTGCTCTGACCTCTAAATACTCTTTCCAAAGAGATACCACCATTGGTACAGAGACTTTGAGCCTGGGAGGAGCGGGGAATCCTGTCAATGCAAACACGTCCTTGATCCGATCTGCTTTCCGACCTTCGGATGATGCTACCATTTACCAATTTTTTATCCCAGCAAATGCTCAACTGTCTGTTGAGCTTTCCCGAGCTGCTGAGATGCTCACCGCGTCTGGTAACCCGATTTTGGCTAAGACCTTGAGTGACTGGAGTGCCAAATTACGACAAGCTATTTTCGAACATGGTGTGTACGAAAACAAGTTGTTTGGTAAAGTTTTTGCCTATGAGGTCGACGGATTTGGAGGAATCACCAACATGGACGACGCCAATATTCCATCGTTACTTTCACTTCCCGACCTTGGGTTTTTGGACAGGAACGACCCCATGTACTTGAATACTCGTCGAATGATTCTTTCAAAGCAAGGTAATCCCTACTATTTGAAAGGCAATTGGTTCCACGGTATCGGGGGTCCTCACATCGGAACCAGAAATGCCTGGCCTATGAGTCATCTCGTGGCCATTCGAACTACTGATGATGAAAATGAAATGGAGGCGTTATTGGACGTCATTAAAAAATCTACAGCAGGTTTGGGATTGATGCATGAGTCAGTAAATGTCGATGTTCCGTTCTCTTACACTCGATCGTGGTTCGCCTGGGCCAATTCCGAATTTGCAAAAACCATCTTTGATGTTGCAGAAAGAAAACCACATTTAATATTTTACGATGACCCTTTACGACAAGAGGATAAACCAAAAGTGGATTAATGTATAGAGTGATTAAAAAAAAGTTCAAATTGAGAATTTGAGAATTCATAGCTTGCAATAATAGAAACGGTAGTGCTTTTTTTTTTTTTTGCAAAATGATTTTATAGATTATATAGTACATGCCAGTTACAAGAGTTTGTTCAACTCTTTTTCGCCATAGTGATAGCTGTTTTTTATTGATTATCCACGCCATCTAACATCTTTTGCAACTCACCAGTCTCTCCCTGAGCAGTCTTCAGTGCTTCTTGATATCTCGCCTGAATTCCTGCTTCTGTACGATCTTCAAAAGTATACTCTCTTTGCGTTTCGTCTTCATCTCGCATAATCTCACCTTGAGACTCGTCTTCGTCTTCATCGATATCTTCCGTGTCAGATAAAGCATCTACCGGCTCGCTCTTCTTACTCTTGTCTTTCTCATCTTTGATTCCAATATCCTTCATCAGTTTCGTCAGCGACTGCGTCTTTTGTTTTGCAGCTTCTTCTGCTCGCTGTCTCATTATATTATCTCGTTCGGTTTTGTAGTCTTTGTTGTACTCTATCACTTTCTTGTCCACTGCACTCAGAAAATCATCCATTCCTTGGCCAGTGTAAGCAGACACTGAAACAACATCCAAATGGCGATAAAACTCTTCGAGCATTAGAGACAATGAGTTCATAAGAGACCCCATGTACCCTGATCCATTTTCCCCCTCTCCATTCAGGTCCTCGTCGTCTCTTAGAGCTTGCTGGAAGACCTCAAAATCTTCCATCCACTCCTGAGCAAACTTGGAATCCTGCGCATCAGTTTTGTTGAAAACAACAATCATGGGCAGTTTGGTCTTGTACAGAATCGAACAGGCATACAGCATATTCGACATAAATGTCGCCGGAGAGGTCGTTCGAGGAGTATCTATAATATATGCAACAATGGTGGGAAAAGATGACGCCAAAGCATCAGTAATAATAGCTCCTGAAGCGGACCATATAAAACATTCAATCTGGCCCGGGGTATCGATTATTACGTGATCAACCGAAGGAGCTCGCTTTTCGACAATTTTCAAAACCTGGTCGACTTTTGTGGCAAATAGATTGAGAGAGGTCATGATCGCACCATTCGGACCCAGGCCGTAGTCTTTCATGACCTTTTTGTAGTTTACCGAGTCCCGAATGTCGATATTCGTTCCAAACGGGACTTTGAGAACCGCCGGGTCCAAATTTATAACATATGGCGGACTTTTCTTCGAGTGCAAATGACTGTTGAGTCGCTGCATAAAGGTGGTTTTGCCTGACCCAGCCATTCCAATGCATACAACAGTGGCTGGGAGTTTGGCGTTGGTGTTAGTAGCTTCGGCCATTTTTTTCCAATAAATATATATAAAAGAGATATTACAAAGTCAAGAAGTTCCTAGAAGATTGATGTACAATCTATGCACGAGGTTGGAGCCGTACATATACTGCGGCGTGATTGTAGATCATTTATATGTCGATCAATATTGGAATCGCATCGACAACAGTTTACTTCCTTTTACTTCAGCCTAGCGATCTATTTATTAAACATGTCCAACCTCGAGTGTTTAAAATCGAGCATTCTTGTAATCCCTGCTGTATCCTCGGGAAATATCCCGCAATTAGCCGTGGATTTGTTAATTCATACACTGAATGCGCCACTGATAACTCGTCTTAGTGACGAGCATGTCTACCCCATTGCTGGTCCTAGAGATATACCCAGCGGCCAGCAAGTTCCAGTGAGGTCTATAACTACTTCAGTTGAAGTATATCATGCTAATGGGATCACATTTGTACAGGTCAGGTCGCCCACTCTCCCAGGACATCGTGCTAAGTTTGTCAAAGAAACCATTCTGCCGTTTGTGGCGGAATATAACTTTCGCGATACGATAGTGGTAGGGTCTGCGACACCGGGACTACAATTGGACCCGGGCCGTTTAAGGTTCAAACTGTTTAGCAATTCTTCTTCTGCCCATGGTAGTTTGGTGGAAAGGTTCAAACTATTGAGCCTAGATCACGAACAGCCGGCGGTTGAAGTTGAAAAGGTGCCAGAAAAGTTGGACGAATCGGGGATTATAGTGGATGTAATGCAAAGCGTGGATACGGCTTGTGGTATAGTTATGTATGCATACGAGGGGGACAATTTTCAAGATGCCGAGGAATTGGCGGAGAAGTTGAGTGTGCTGTTGAATGTAAAGTCAGAGCTTGGTGTGTGGAAGAGGCCAATTAGTTGGAAGGGAGCATATGGTAGAGATATGTCGGTTGGGTTGGAAGAGGGATTGTATGCATGAGGAGAGGAGTGAGTACGATAAGAGAGTATCAGTCGGAGAGTATGATATAGTAACATCAGAAGAGTAGTAATGAGCCTTTGACTTTGTAATTATTTTCGTACCATAAGTTATATAGTCTTCCGCTGTATGGAAGCTAGCCATTGCCGTCTTGCAATATGAGTATTTGTATCCAACATCTATCGTCATTTTCATGGAGCGAAACGTCCAATTAAAACCCGCCAGCGTTGCCAGCTTCCAATTCGTTCAATTCTTTACACTTTCTAGAATTCTCTTCTCAATTCCCTGCAACAAATACTCATGTTTCACCAACTCCAAATTCTCAGCCTCGGCCAAATACAATTTCGTGAAATCAATGCCCGGCTGTTGAAACGCAGCAGTAGGATTCGCACCCATGGCCGCAACTCCTCCAGCAGAGTTATTGTCTCCTAATATCAGGTTATACACAGATCTCAAACCCAACAGATTCAAGAAGTACCATGATAAACTGCTGACCCATCTGACATCCAAGTCGCTAGTAGCAACTCCAGTCTGCAGCATAGCCTTGAACCGTACAGTCAATGGGAATGGCAGTCTCATGAGCACAAATCCAGAGAAAAATGCATTGATCCAGCCCATCATGATAGTCTGCGGAACAACAGTCATGATTTGTCCCTTCATCATATTCATCATGCCCTCCATTCCCTTGGGGTCCGTCAGATTGGGGACCCCCGGTTTGGCATCGGGATCAGACAGATAAGTACCGGCTTTAAAGTTCTCAGCAAGGTACGACTGACGAGTGAGAAAGCTCTCATAGGGGATATTGCCCGCGGCTTGTCTCAGATATTGACTGTATGTCAAATACTGTTGTTCTCGCAGCTTTTTGGCAACTTCCACTTTGGGGGTGGCTTGTAGCAGGAGTGTGACGTAATGTCGGGCGACACCAACTAGAATCATCACAAAGAGAATGGGGAACAGGACCCATTCTCTTAGGCGCGGGTCTAGCACCAAATCTGGGATCATTGTGATGTATGTGGAGGTTTGGTGTTGTGGAGAAAGTTGAAATTGGTGGTGGAGGAGTCGTGGGGTTTTACTGAAGGGGTGAAATTTGGCTGGGGACGGCCACGAGACAGGAAGAGGTAAAAATACATTGGGAGTGTTTCTAACAGTTGTACTCTTTTTTTTTTAACATATGTACGCAATTACATTCATTCTATTCAATTATACACACAATCTGGGTCACACTCCTCTACCTTAATACGAATCGGTTCCATTCACAATGACATCGTTGATCTTCAAGATCATTCGAGTCAGCTGCGTGGCCAACAGTAACTGCTGTCTCTTTCCAATCAACGGATCGATAACAAAGTTCTCTCTCATGTCATTGCTTCCAGTGCCCAGGCAGTCAACTCCTAACCGAGGATTGTGGTCCTTGATCTGTCGAGATCGGATAGAGGCAAGACTCTCGATAGGACTGTAACCAGAGTTTTCAGCCAAAGCCATGGGAATAGCATCTAGTGCGCTGGCAAATGCCCGGAACGCATATTGATCTATTCCCTTTCGCTTGTCTGCCTCGTCAGCAATAGCTATCGAACAGGCAATCTCAGCAGCTCCTCCTCCGTACACAACTCGGTTGTCGGTGATGAGGTTTCGCACCACGCAAAGAGCGTCATGGAGCGCTCGCTTGGCTTCGTCAACGATCATGTGGTTGCTTCCTCTCACCAGAACAGTGACAGCTTTAGAGTTGGCACAATCTTCAATGACTAACATTCGGTCTCGAGTAGTACCAAACTCCAGCTCTCGCACAGTGCCAGCAGTTCCTAACTTTTCCGGAGTCAGGTCCTCGAATCGGGGCACGATTCGTCCTTGAGTGGCCATGGCAATCAGTTCAATCTCGGGTCCTCCTACCCATCGTACCGAGGGCAGCTCATTCTGTAGAAGCAAGTGATTAGCTTCATCGTCAAATCCCCACTGGCAGATGACAAAGTTGGCACCGGCGTCTTTTACTTTTTGAATCATCTCCTTGAACTTGTCCTGTTCATAGGTCTGCAGCTTTCTAAACTCATCAACAGTAGAAATGTCCAGCTTATGTTTAGTTTTGGGCTTGGGAGGTTCAAATGGACAGGTCAAAATCGCTATCTTCACATTCTCAATGTGTCTTGGCATCTGAGGATGCGACATATCCTTGTCAAGAATAACTCCCTGAACCAAAGTCGTGTCAGCCAAACTTCCTCCACTCTTACCGTCCACTTTGATAAGCTCGAAATCCACGTCCTTTCGCTCAAGGTCAGCCACCGAGAGCACCGCATCCACAGCAATTTTGGAAAACGTCTCGTGGGCCTTTGACACCACTTTGGATCCCAGACTCGTGCGAGCCGCTTTCAGCAAATTCTCTTTATTGTCCATTCCAATGGGCACCTCGTCGCATATTTCATCCAAATGAGCCACTGCCAATTTGCATGCCTCATCATAACCGTCTGCTATTCTAATGGGATGGATTCCTTTATCGATCAGTTCCAGACTCTGTTCTAAGAGCGCACCAGCCAAAACGACGACGCCTGTGGTTCCGTCTCCGATTTCGTCGTCTTGGGACTTGGACAGTTCCACCAGCAGCTTGGCAATCTGGTTGTCTAGCTGCATCTGGCCGAGAATAGTGGCACCATCATTGGTTACAGTGATATCTCCGTCGGGAGAGATCAATATTTTGTCCAATCCTCGAGGGCCCAATGAAGTTTTTATTATGTCAGCCACGGTTCTGGCAGCCAGAATGTGGCTTTTAGTAGCTTCAATGCCGTGTACTCTTGTTAGTCCAAATACGAGAAGGAAAGACGCGTGAAGTGCCTGAGATACGTGTGCTCGCTTAGATATGTTGTTGCACGCAAGGCAATCTCAATACGTCGCCTCTATGCTTACCGTTTCTTTGATCCTTGACTGGTTAGAACTGGTTTTCTTCAATTTAAAAAAAAAAATTATTGGTGAACTTACTCTCTAACAATGATAAAGGGTCGGCCCATTTCATCCTGGGCGACAATCGCATTGGAAAGATCCGGCATAGCCATTGTTTGTTGGGCCATGGTTGATATTTTAGTAAATGGGAAATGTTTCAATCGAAGGTTGACGAATTTTGGGTTAAAACGAGGATCCGTGGGGCAAACACGCGTGTGGTGTGGCGTGCTCGCACTGGGTGGGGCGTGGGATGGGCTGGGCGGGAATTTTCGATAAAACATGTGACCAGGAAAGAATCGAGAATATAGACTGTAAATTGACCTTTTCAGTAGCTTTACTCTCCCAGTCACCTTGTACTTCCAGTTCCAGCGGTCTAAAAGTAACACCCATCACCACTCTACTCCTCTCTCCTCAGAAATAAACTTGCATGCTGCTATGCACGATCTATGCATACTACATGTGCGGCTAGAAATTTTACGATGATATATATCTCGAATTTGTTTGAAGTTTCATTTAAACCACTTCTTCACACTCTCTCTATATTTTTCTACCAATGGCGACTGTAATCCCCCCAGTTTCCAAAAAGCAGAAACGAGCAAACCAGGAACCCAAAGAAATAGAACACCCAACAGACATCCCCCATGTCGTGGTGAAATTTCAAGCCGCCGATACAGGCCAGAGCACAGGAGGAAACATTCGAGTTCCAGGGAATGCCACAGAGAAACAGTTGGAGCTTTTACTGAACCAACTATTGGGCTCTCAAGATGACCCTTCTCCATACAGTTTCTCCGTCCTTAAAGGAGTCGACGAGCAGTCGTCTGTCATAGATGTCGTTGACGATTTATATACATCGGTGTTGAAGCCGGGACACAAATCCAGCGAAGACCAGTTAACGATTGTCTACACTCCTCGGGCAGTCTTTAAAGTCAAGGCTGTCACTAGATCATCTGCCACAATCTCGGGTCACGGATCTACCATTCTCGCAGTCCAATTTGCTCCTCATACCTCTTCCCGTATGGTTACCGGTAGTGGAGATTCAACAGCCCGTATCTGGGACTGTGACACTCAGACACCGATGAGAACTCTCTCTGGCCATACAGACTGGGTTTTGGCTGTCAGCTGGAGCCCAGACGGGACCATGATAGCCACCGGCAGTATGGACAATACTGTCAGAATATGGGATGCTGCCACTGGTAAACAAATAGGAGCTCCTCTGAAGGGTCACTCCAAATGGATCACAAGTTTAGCATGGGAACCTTATCATTTAGTTGAGGTTGGCCATATCGCTCGACTCGCTTCTTCTTCTAAAGATGGTACTGTTCGAGTTTGGGATCTGGAGAGACATATTACCCTATACTCCATGACCAGTCACAAAGGTTCAGTCAGTTGCGTGAAATGGGGTGGTCTGGGTGACATTTATTCTACTTCGCATGATAAAACCGTCAAGGTATGGAGCTCTAAGGACGGTCGACTGATACACAACCTTCAATCACATGCCCATTGGGTTAACCACATCTCTCTGTCAACAGAGTACGCTTTAAGGACAGGTCCATACGATGAAAAAGGTGGAAAGCCACTTTCACCCCAGGTGACGGCTGAACTTAAAGCCAAAGCTCTAGAAAAATTCAACAAACTCGCACATATAGGAGGCACTGCCACTGAACGAATAGTGACTGCATCTGATGATTTTACAATGTATTTATGGGAACCGTCTCGATCTTCCAAACCACTTTGCCGAATGACTGGACATCAAAAGTTGGTTAATCATGTTTCATTCTCACCTGACGGCCGGTTCATTGCATCTGCTTCTTTCGACAATTCTATCAAGCTATGGGATGGTAGAGATGGGAAGTTTATTGCTACGTTCCGTGGCCATGTCGCTCCTGTGTATCAGTGTTCATGGTCCAGTGACTGCCGCCTACTCGTCAGTTCATCTAAGGATACGACACTCAAAGTATGGGACGTGCGAACCAAGAAACTGCAAGTCGATTTGCCTGGTCATGCAGATGAGGTGTTTGCTGTTGACTGGAGTGTTGATGGAAAAAGAGTTGCTTCTGGAGGAAAAGATAAAATGGTTCGTCTCTGGACACACTAAGCATTTAACTATTATCAAAGTCAAGGTGAGACGCACTGTGTATATTAACCATGCTAACTAATATTCTTACGAGACTATATATGAAAACTGAACAGATCGTAAACAATGCCAGTTTCTTTAGTAAGCACTCAGAACTGTATATGCCTATATATGAAAACTTAACAGATCGTAAACAATACCAGTTTCCTTACTAAGCTCTCAGAACTGTACTTAGTTAATTTCAGAACTCCAAGCTCACTCTTCAACTTCAAGTTGCGCCGCTCCTGATATATTCACGTGACCCCCGACTTTCCCTTTTAGTATCATGAAATTTTATATGGACATTCTGAACAGTTTGATATCACTCACCAACGTCACAAACACATTCATGATCTCTGTCAAACAGATTCTGCCGTTGTGCAGGTCCTACGCTACCAAAGCTGCGATTCCCAAACGGCTGCCCGAAGGAGTGTCCGGCGTAGAATTCAACCGAGACAATACTTACCTCCAATCACTGTTCCCATCGGTCGAAGACATCAAACCCGAAGATCTGAGTGTTCAAAAGTCTGAAGAAAAGAGCTCTAAATGGTATAGCATAAGTCGTACACGAACTGGTGAACTTCCTGTATATAGAAAATACAAAGGCACTGGAGTAAAAGTCCCGGTGACGTTAATACGTAAGATAGATGGAGACGTAGGGCAGTTGAAGCAGGACTTGAAGAGAGAGTTAAATCTGGTAAATAAGGAGATATGGGTAAAGGACACTAGCAAGCAGGTGTGCATAAAGGGAGACCGGACAGAAGAGGTGCGGGAGTTGCTCAAAAAGTATTTCTAAAAAGTATTAAAAAGTATTTTTGATCCTTGATGTACTGATGTATATAGTAATGAAATTTGCATGATATTTATGTTGCAGTAGCTACAAATACGCTACAACTAAGAATACAGGCCTCTAAGATACGTTGAAGAGCGAAAACTGTCGCACAATACCTGGGCCATACTCGTCATAGTCCTGTTTAGTGTAGCAGTAATTTCGGAACTCGGCTGTCTGGGCCAATAAACTACCTCCAAACCACACAGCATTTCTCTGTCTCTTGTGAGATATAACCTGGACTTCCAGACCGGACGATTTAGCTCCACTGAGTTCTTCGCTTCGTCGGATTCGAGCATCGACCAATGTTCGAATATCTCGCTGCAGTCGTCGGCCGAAATCCTTAAACATGGTGGAACCTCCAGACAAAACAATGTTCTTGTAGAGTCCCTTTCGGACATCGAGAGGACATGCTTGGACAACAGTGTCTACGACAGTGGGCAGCGGAGTCAGGAAGTCGGAACTGGCGATTTCGGGATTGAAGAAAATCTCTGGTGCCAAAAACCTTTCGTAGCCGATATCAATAGAAGCCCTTCGGCCCAGTCCTTGGTCGACAATGTATTTTTGGAATCGCTCTGGGTCACCATCAAATCGCTTAAACTCCTGAAGGATATCAGGGCACACGTAGCAGAACTCCTCTTTGATTCTCTCAGCAGTCTTTAACGAGGTGTCTGCCTCGTTTCTGTCTCGTAGCATACTCTGAATAAAATAAGTGATATCTCTTCCTGCAATTGGAATATTCTTGATGGCCGAACCAATGACGTATCCCTCGGCCACAGGAATGACGTGAGTGACACCATCACCGGAATCAATGACCGTTCCGGTCAGTGGCTGACCGACTACTTTAGAAGAAGTCCATGACGCAGCGAGGGCTAGCACAGCCTGCACAGCGATATACAATCCCGCACAGTTGAAGGTTTCAAACATAATCTCCGCGGTGTTTTCTCTGTTCTCGGGAGGATTGAGAGGAGGCTCTGTCAGCAAGAATCGATGATCTTCCGGTTCACATCTCAGGTACTTGAAGATCGAGTTTTCCCAGAACCGTTCCATGTGATCCCAGTTCTCAATCTGACCATGTCTGATTGGGTAATTGAGTCCATACCCAGGTCCAGCACCGGCCGTTAGAGCCTCGTCTCCAATATAAAAGTCCAAATCCTCTGTGCCTCGTTTTGTAGACAAATTGCCGCCTGAACTCGAGGACGAGCCGAATTTCTGTGTGGTTTTCCCGCCTGAGCTGGATCGCGTTGCAATCACTGTGGGGAACACAAACGAGGGCGAATCGTTACCGGCGAACCCGAGTTTGGTCAGCCCGGTACCGTTGTCCATGACAACAGCAGGAGCTCCAGAGTCGGCCATTTTGTAGAGTGTGTGACGGTGCAATTACAGGCTGTTTTTATTTGGTGATGGTGGTGATTGACTAGGGACTGTCAGACGATGAATTGATTGGTGATTGGTTGATGATTGAATTGATGCTAGAAGTCGTTCAAGTTGAAGTTCACAGCTGAATTCCGAGCTATGGAGGCTGAGATGTTACCCGGGTGTGGTGGAGGGGATGTAGGGTATGGGGGAATTACATGTTATAACATGTTGAAGTTATAACGTATACGGTACAGGGTGTGGGAATATGCTTTAGCGAATTAGGTTGTGAAGTCTCACTGGAGAAAATAACTTCTGGAACAGAACTCTGTGAGGTTTATGGGGTACCTCGTCATTTATATGGAGTACCTGGTCGACCAACAGTGTCCATACTTGAACCTGACTAATCGGTTCTAAGTTGGCTTAGTCATTTAGTAAATTCAGGGGGCAGCGAAGAGAGGACGAGTTATCGTACGTACATGAATAAATGAAGGACCGAGTTATCAACAATGCAGCCAAGTTGAGGTTCATAACCCCATAATTAGTTAGACATACTTGTACATTCGAGTCATACCAGAACAACCCTCCTCCTTGACCCCTACTCTACTCCCTGCTTGTAACCATGTTTCACTACAATAAAATTTTGGTGTGTTGAGAAACAAACTTTACTCACAATTGTTATACAACTCACCAACAATTACGGGAATGAGACTAGTAATCGCTAATTAAAGACAACAACCATACTTTTACAACCAACACAACTCAATAATCAAATCACCCCATCCATACACCCAGTTTCCACCAACTTCTTTCAGTGTGTTCTGTAACTATCATTTACGTAATCGCTCTCCTTTCAACTGCCCACCCTCCCTTTTCGCCAATTACCCACCCTCACCCTAAATCCCACCCCCTGCATTGTTAAACGGGTTTCATGCTATGCATAAATGGCTTGTTTCACAGTTCCCGATTAGTATATAAAAATGGCTTTGCATATCTATCGTCCCGCGTGCAAAGTCATCCCCAGTCCTCATTCTTCCATCTGTCGTTCTCTTTTTTGTTGTATTTATTTATTCGCCATTCTTTATAAAATAAAAAAGTAGTTGTAGTTTTTTAAACCCCATCATGGGTCTTTTTACTCGGAAATGGATTCGTCATATCGAGGACGCCCATTTCGACCTCATTGTAAGTCTGACATTTTTAAGGGGCACGCACGGCTGAACCTCCAGATAGACGAACCATGGCTAACTAGGACCTGTACCAGTTTCAATCCACATCATGTAGATACCTAATGGGTTACATCTTCATGTACATTAGCATGCTGCTGTCCCTGGCCGTGTTTGGATCCGATATTTATACCGCCGTGGTGCTGCTGGCTTTCGATCGATGGTCCAGTACAATCCAACCGTTTGTGCCGTTCCGGATATCTCGATGGATCTTTGCAGGCTGTATCATCTTGTCTGTGCTGCTCGTCATTTACGAGTTCATTGTGGCTTTGAACGTCTACAAGGGCCGAAATATCGCGTTGAACTACACCAACCCCCTGGCCCGGAACATGTACTCAGTCCGCGGCTACCGATATTTCTGCCTGTTTGCTAAAATCACCAAATCCAGGTCGACCATCGAGTATGTGTCCCTGTTTGTTTATTTCACCCTCAAGGGATGGGTTAAGCTTATATTCGCTGAATCGCCCCGTCAGGTCCTCAATGCCCTGACCTTGTACTCCGTCTTGCAGATAGACGACGATTTTGTGGGCACCATTCGGAAGCTGGCTTCCAATTCGCTCACTGAAGCAGTGGTGCTCGGGGTCATGGCGTTCAGTTTGCTTGTCTGGGTCATCAACGTGATTTTCTTCCTGGTCGCTTTACTGTGCTTCTTCCCCATTTATATCAATATTGGCAATACCTGTTCGGGTCTGGAGGAGTACTGCTGCATCAGAATCGATAAAAGAGTCCGGCAGTTGGTCGACAAACATCACAAAAAGGGTCTTGTGGAACTCAAGGAGGCAAACAAACGGCTCAAACACCAGCCCACTCTCCCTACTGTCAATTTCGACGAAGAAAAGGAACCTTACACTGTCAGTGCCAAGAGTGTTCCTTCTTCTAGAGACGATTTGTCCAGACACAACACTTCTGCTACGTCTACATCATCGACCAATACTCTTGTGAGCTCTCCACCAGCATCTCACATCGATGATCCTTATAATCCAAACGCTCAGAGGACAGACCTTCGATCTGGCCTAGGTTACGTGAGACCCACAAATAGTAGTAGAGAAAACTTGTTGCCTGACGGTGCGAGGTCTGACAATTTTGCGGGACAGCCCAACAGCGATCCCTATAATCCATACCGTAATGGTCGAAACCCTGGGTTCGCTGGACCGAGACCGGGAATCGGCGTTGGAGGTAGTCAGAACAGTATGAGCACTATGAATAGCATGAGCACCATGAATAGCATGAACGGCATGAATGGTCTAAATGGGCCTGGCGGCATGAGCGCACGCGCTCCTATGCCTGGCCCTGGTAGCCTACGAATGCCAGATGTTGGAAACAAGCGAGTCCAACCAAGGGTACTACGCATGCCCGAGTTGCCTGGCTCACTCCCTGGGCCGCAATCCAGTTCACAGTCTGGCTCTCAGTTTGGTTCTCAGGAACCTTCCAATTCTATGGGCCCTGGCTATGGCCCTGATCCCCGACAAAACTTCAACAGACATCCTTCTGCGCCCGTATTGTCTGACAGAGAATTCGAGCCACGTCCCTTGAACAGATCAGTCACACAACCGATTGAATCTTTGGATTCACGCAAGCCAACCTTACCCCACATCGACCTCGATGAAGAGGACGAAGAAGAAGACCCTTCAGTTAGCCCACATGGCGAGCGGAAACCAACTTTACCTCACATTGACCTTGATGAAGACGAAGATGACCTACCAATTCACCCGACTCACCTCCCTCAACCCACTCTCCCTCACATTGACTTAGACTCAGATCACGATTCACTGAATCATCACATACGAAAATCACGACTAGGTGGTGAAAGCGACGATTCTGACTTTTTCGACATGTATGATGACGACGAAGAGATTGATGAAGTCAAACGACAGTCCATGGAACCTCAACAACCAAGTGAGATTCTCTCCAGCCATAACGATACAAGGCTCTCACAGAGACTTTCACAGCAGATGAACTTTATGCCAAATGAAGTTCTATCGAGTCCTAATGACATACGACCTATGAGCATTACTCCTCCTCCCAAATCTAGAAAGAGATCCAACTCGTCCGAGAAGAGCATCAGTGATTTGGGAATGGGATATCCTGCCTCGCATAGAGAGCCTAAGATTCCTTCCATTGTTCTTGATGAAGAAGAAGAGGACTTTACAGACACTCCATCCGTGTCCCAGCAGCCAACAACTTTTGGATCAGGTTCCGACCATTCTGTTCTACGCAGTTTCCAGTCCAGTCATCAGCCGTTAAGGTCCAATGACACTAGATCTGTATATAGTCAGTCCCAGCCCACGCGACTGAATCTCCAGCCGGGCTTACAACCTGCGCTTCAACCCAGTCCTACTCTTAGGTCAGACCAGTCTTACCGATCAGACCCGTCTGTTGAGTTTAATCAACAGTCCAGCCAATCTAGCATATACTCGCAACCGCAGGCTCGGTTGCCAGCCAAACAACAACAGCAAAAGGTACGTTTTACGAGTCCAGGAGATGATAAATTTTTTTAAAGTGTTAGGATATATTTTATGAGAAATATACATAGTCATTCATTGCAGTAGATTGAATTTCCCCTGAAAAGTACATGCAGAATATAAATTACATTTCTTTGCAGATAGTTATCGGTCATTAGAGTAGCTTAGGATCCGAGGGAGTTGGCTTCCGTTCCCTGATGCTGTTTCAACTCTACTTTTTTGGTTGCCAGTGGCCAGGCCATGTATGATGTGAACACTACACCCCAGATCCCGAGGTTTACAGCTGTTCTTCTCATTTCTCTTGAGAAGATAGTTCCACTTCGTGGCAGTTGATTAGCGATGCTGAAGATTGATCTCATGTTTTATGTTTGGTCTATGTCCGTGAATTTTATTATTGACTGTGTAGACTGAAGTATAATACTGGTCCATGCTCACTACTACATATTTATATGTTTTTTTATTTACAGTTTAATTACGGGTTTTTCGTCAAGCTTCTCCCGGAAAATGACTTGAAAATGAGCTGATGCTGTGAATTAACACAGAAATCTGGTGATTTTAAGAAGCATGGCTATGCATAAGGCAATGCATAGCTGCATGATATGGAAAGTGGGCAGTTTTTGAATCCAAACCGGCGTTTCCCGTAGAAACACCGAAGGAAGACCGGACAAAACGACATTTTGAACATTGGAGAACTATTACTGGATAGCTAAAACTATAATTTCTTGAATTGGCAACAGGACTGAACTGTAAATCTGTGTTATGAAACTGTAACTTGAAAACTGATCGACGTTCATGCTCCTGCTTTGGGAATCCTATGACCTAGACATGGTAGAAAAGTGAAAATCATCAAAAGTTTAGAGTTCAAATGCTCTAATCGGGTGGAACGGCTGGAGTTGAGTGGGATGAGTGGGGCCAGAGAGTTCAACTCGGACATTGGCGGAAAAGGACCAGACCGGATCCGACTAAAGAGCCGACTGCAATCATTCCTTAGTCGACATCAAGTGCAGAGATTCACTTATTTGAAAGTGGTTCCACATTGACGTCATTGCTAATATTGGACGTTGGGCAAGAGAAAAAAAACGTAACAACAGTTAATTTGAATGTATTGCAACTTTACCATCAAGGTTCCTACTATTCGCTCTCGAGTCAGACTCAGATACTGGCCCCAGTATTTTGGGCTCAGGCTGAAGTCATACATCACTGTCAATATTGACTAGAGCTGCTTGAAAAAATATTTGCACCTCCAATTACCTTGTGAGCAACCATTGAGCTAAAAGGAATGAATGAAATCACCTAATTCCACACTCTATACGTCTTACTACTGTCACTACTGTCACCACCGTCACCACCGTCACACTGTCACTTCTATCACCCCTGTCACCACTACACCGTACTCCCCCTTCCATACACCTTCCATACATATCGCACGGCTGAAAATTCCTCCCCAAATACCCCATACTTTACACACCCCACAAGTTGACCCACCCCTCTCTCGGCCCCCCATAGAGTCTGAAAAAGCACCGAATAACCGAGAAACTTGACATTATCCGTAACTGTGTAAATTTTGTGAGACTTTCCCGTTAAACAGTTTGAAACCGTAGTATCAGTTGCTTGACAACGCTGAGACTTTAACACAATGGCCCAGGCTCCCTCAAAGCTGGTCCGGAGGTACTCCAAGTACTACTCCATGGCCAAGTACTTGTTAACCCAGGACAGAGCACTATTACTACAAGTACTACGAGGATTGCCTCGAAAATATCAACTGCTGATTGCACTGATACTGGGCTCAAACCTGGCAGGTCTGATCTATGTCACCAAAAAGGTCATTTCGAGTTCCCAGAAAGAAGAAACTCGGGCCAGAGAACTGCATCGGCAGACTTCTTCGATTCTGCTGTCTGACGGCTGGTCTCGAGAGATTTACGTCCCCAGCAAGAACAAACAGTCGAGGGTTGTCATCAAACCAACTAAACGAGTCACGTTTGAGGCTCATCGACGGCTGTTCCTCGGGATCAGCTCTAAAGAAGGCAAAGTCGGTGTGAACAGCTTGTTCATTAAACAGTTTGGAGCAATATGGTCTATTGTGGTACCTCACTTGACCTCAAAGACGACTGGTTTGTTGCTGATTCATGCCGTATTCTTGGCTGCTAGAACATACTTATCTCTACTGGTGGCAAAGCTAGACGGTCGAATCGTTCGAGATCTTATCGCCGGTGACGGTAAACAGTTTCTTCGGGGGCTTGCGTACTGGTTCATTCTGGCCGTGCCTGCATCCTACACCAACGCAATGATCAAGTTTCTGCAAGCCAAGATCTCCATTGCGTTCAGAACTCGTCTGATCCGATACATTCACGACATTTATCTCAATTCTAATCTGGCGTACTACAAAGTTAATAATATCGACGGATCAATTGAAGGAGCAGATCAGTATATCACTGCGGACATCACCCGATTCTGCGATTCCGCTGCGTCGCTGTACTCGAATCTGGGTAAACCGGCAGCCGATTTTGCCATTTTCACCTATCAGCTGAGTCGAAACTTGGGTCCATTGGCGTTGTTTGGCATCTTCTCCAATTATGCTCTGACGGCCTGGATTCTCAAGAAGGTGGCTCCACCTTTTGGCAAGCTCGCCGCCATAGAAGCTAAACTAGAAGGAGACTACAGAAACGCCCATTCCAAGTTGATTACCAATGCTGAAGAGATTGCTTTCTACGACGGTACTGGTCTGGAACGAGACATTCTGGGCAAGACATACAAGCGTCTGATCGTGCACACCTCGAACATCCTCAAAATCAAGGTATCCTACAACATGTTTGAAGATTTTACTTTGAAATACGCCTGGTCAGCATTAGGCTACCTGTTCACATCTCTTCCTGTCTTCCTCCCCACTTGGAGTGGATCTGGTGGTTTGAGTGAACTGGCGGCTTTGCCGTCCATGGCACAAAAAGATTTACGGGAAAGAGATAGAATGAGAGAGTTTATTACCAATAAAAGGCTCATGTTGTCACTGGCAGATGCCGGTGGACGGATGATGTATTCTATCAAAGATCTAGCCGAACTGGCTGGTTACACTTCGCGAGTTTTCCAGCTGTTGGCTACCCTCCACCGAGTGCATGCCAATGCTTATGGTAAAGAGTACCTTACTGGTCAAGAGAAACAGTTTACCGAAGATGATGGGGAATATAGACTGTCCGACGTCCAAGGTACCGTACAGCAGGGATTCATTGGAGTAAGATTCGAGCATACGCCCATTGTTGTGCCCGGCCTAGGACGAGATGACAGCCCTGGAGAAGTTCTTATAGATGAACTGAATCTGCTGATTAGTCCTGGTGAGCATTTACTGATCTCTGGAGCCAATGGTGCCGGAAAATCGTCTATTGCTCGAGTTTTGGCAGGTCTCTGGCCCGTGTTTAGAGGTTTGGTGTCGAAACCACTTGACCGAGACATTGCATTCTTGCCTCAACGACCGTATTTGAGCAGTGGATCACTGCGAGATCAAATTATTTATCCCTTTTCACATGCCGAAATGTTGTCAATGGGCAAGACGGACAAAGACTTGATGGAAATCCTGCACAAAGTGAAGCTCGAGTACATCCCGTCTCGAGAAGGAGGCTGGGAGACTCGAAAACAATGGAAGGATGTTTTCTCAGGAGGAGAAAAGCAACGAGTCATGTTTGCTCGTATTTTATTTAAGCATCCCCGGTTTGCCGTCATTGACGAGGGAACCAGTGCTGTTAGTTCTGACGTCGAGGGTCTATTGTATGAGACTTGCAAGAAAGAGGATATTACTCTCATCACAATTTCTCATCGGCCCTCACTGCTCAAGTATCACACTGCCCAGTTGCGTATCCTACCTCATCGAGAGGATGATTCGCCTCAATGGATCTTGGAGCGAACCGACTCCAAGGAGGCAAGGCTTTCAGTTGAGAAGGAGATTGAGTATCTAAAGAATCAGTTGGCTCAAGTCGACAAATGGACAGCACGAAGGCAGGAAGTTGGAGAAATGTTAGCTAGAGGGAGTTGAACCAAGATAAAGTTTAGACCATATAAAATTTAAGTCCTAATGCTAAATGCTCTATAATTACCTTGCGCTTTTTTTCTTTCCGGCTACTGAACCTCACCTACTGCCTCCATTTCCAGAATGTATTTCCCTTCCTTGAACATTTCTTTCTCTTCCTCGGCTCGTACATAAGTCCAGCCCACATAAGTGGAACATATTGAACACGAGATATCTTGTACAGTGTACACGCCAGTAGTCATTGACCGTTCAACCTGGTCGCCTCTTGCCACATTTACGCTAGTCAGCATACTAACTTTTTACATATTCTATACAACAAAAAGAATCACTTACACATGTTCAATTAAATAAGCTGTTCCATGCCGTCCTACGTAATTCTTGTCAGCTGGTCGTTCAAACTATGTACCTGCACTCTACAACTTTCTACAATTTTCTACCTACCTTTGATATTATATCATCCAGCAAAGCTAGATGAGTCTTACAGGTCTTGCACCCAAAAATCCGTTCGCCATTCAGATACACTTTGTATTTGAATCCCATTGCTGACGTCGCCAGTTGGCTTCCCTAATGGGGACATCCGGGTTGGGTATAAGAATACGTTTATACAATTGTTGTTGTAGATTTATCAGATCAATTCAGAGCAGCTGGGGGGAAAAGCTGTCTCTATTTTATAAAACCGTTTGTGGAAACATGTAGCATGGAGTGGTTTGTGGGTTTATCGCAATCTTTATAGTGTGGGACATGCATGAGCGGCTGCCGATCGGTACTGATGATCATTGGCGATCATGTCAAATTTGAGCCTATTTGTTATATCATCCCGTTATCCCAAGAACTTCTAGAAAGAGACCTCCAGTCCTTTGGGTGACTGCAAAAAAAAGGCATACATTTTCACATGTTCTCTCATGTCAAAAACTGGAGAAAATGTAGCTAGAACTATAAGAAATCTTCGACGCAAACCTGTACATGGCTTGAGCCAGATGGTCCCGCAGGCTCGCAGACCTAAACCCATTCGGCTTAAAGACGTCCATCTGATGACGACTCATAATTTCACGGAGCAGATAGCTCTGTCTAATATATTTGGGAGCCACTTCCAGCGTCTGGCTAGAGAGAGGGAAGAACGCATTGAACAGAGACGAAGATATTTAGAGAGATATGGTGAGATTGATCCTGATCTGCCGTACCCGATGAATTCTCCTCACGCTTTCCTGGTGAAAAAACTGAGTGATAATATTAGACAAAGTGATGTTGTCCTGATATTCGAGCCAGTGGTTCCAGAATATAGAAGGTTTGTGAGGCAGAAGATATTGAATTCCGAGGTCCAGAGTATAACTGTGTCTGATGCTCACGGAGAGGATGTGATGGCTTGTTTCTGGTTCAATCAACAGCGGAACGATGTTGAGGTGAATGCCACTGACGGTGAACATGAGATGGGAAAAATTGAACAAGAGAGTTTTAGCGATGATGTCGATGACATCTCGATCTTTAACTACTGGAAGATATCATCTGCAGCTACTGAGTCGCCCAGCAGTATCCTACCTACCCAGCGAAATGTCGAACATTTGGACCCCGATACAGTGTACATGGTGTGTATGCTGAACCAACCGTTGGACACAGACATACAAACACTACTGTTTAAAGATGAAGTTGAACTCCGAGGAGCATTGCTGTCGAGTGCCTTTCTTGGAGGTGTTTCCGGGATTAGTAGGGCTATCACGTTGATTAAAAAGCCATGGAAAATGCAAGAGGACGAGTCTGATCAGATCAGGGCGAGCACGGAGATTTTGAAAACCCTGGCATCGTTTGGATTGGTAGAGAGCGAAGTTCTGGGAGGGGGGTTGTATCTAAGAGAAGTCAACGATAAGAAAAAGAAGAAAAGAAGGAGAGAGGGGTGGGGAGATGGTTGATGTTTATGATCTGTATATATTGTGTCTAGACTGACAATTAAGTAATTTATTAATGGCGAGTATGGTCTGTTAAGTGGTTGTTATATGGTTGTTAGATGTCTGCTATATATGTCGAATGGAGGATTGGAGTAGTGAATGTAGCTGTGTTTACGATCAATTCGTACTTTACAGTCAATTCATACTAGACAGTTTAGTCACCTAAGTTCAATCAGCTCGTCTACACAGAGTTGACGACTAACCAACTCGACAAAAAAAGGATCTGTGTTTAAAATGTGTGTAGTACATTTACTTCAATATTAATATATCTCCGCTACAGATAGCCAACTTACCCTGCCCCTACCCCACCTCCTTAAACATCTCTCCATCTTCATCCAAATTGTCCCCTATCGTTGCGCTACAGGAGTAGGGCGTGAATTTCAATAAAACGTACTCTTTCGTACGTCAATTGGTGCGGCCGGTTAATATCAAGCTACAACCCAAGAAACACTGTGCAAGGCGTTGAGAACGTAAGCTGAGCTGAGGTAATCACACGCCGATTACATCATCAAGTGCTCAGCCGTATCCGTCAAAACACAGCTGTCAGATAAAGGAGATTTTTGAGACAAACCAGGGTTCCTTCTAGAGCCAAGGCTTTTGTTGCTTTCATCTGCAAATCTTGATCCCCTGTTGCTTTCATCTGCAATCCTGATCTCCCCTGTCATCCTCAAACTCTCTATAGAGACTATTATAGAGACTATTCCACCATTAAACCTCTATCATCAGGACCTTCAAAACCAACTACAGTCACTCCTTTGTACAAGAACTGCTCTTCTTCAGCAGATCAATTAGGTCCGGTGTCATCAGCGTGCGAGCTTCCCACAGAACCCCCGACAGCACCCCCCACAGAATCACCAAGTCAACCATCAATTCAACCCCCCCAGAGAGAACCTCCCCCTCCTTATAGTCCGCGAATTCCACTGCCAATGTCTGTGGAACCTACTAGTATCATCACCCAGGCTTCACCCTCCTGGCAACAGCCTCAGCTGGGAAGTCAGATCGGCCATGAGCCCTCGGGGAATATCTTACTAGACCTCCGGGGAACGCTGTTTGATATCCCTAAAGAGGAGCTGCTCCGGCTGCCAGAGAGTATTCTGCTCGGCATATCAAACGGTCTGCTGTTCGACAACGAGGGATCCTTAATTGTCAATCTTTCAGAAGCTCGAACTGCTACGGTCAATTTCTCTCCTGAATGCCTGAGATACACTCTGGACACATTTCGTATGGCTGCCAATGATCTTGACCCGCCTAGCCTGACTATAGACTCTCAGGGACTGTTGGTGGACGAAGCAGGACAGCCCACCAACAGCGCTACTGGTACTTCTTTTAGCATTGCGGACGTTCTCAAGCAACGACCAGCTATTATAGTTCTACGGGAAGATTTAGACTACTACTGTCTGCCAACTGACGGTAGCAGCGTGTCTATTGAGAAGATGCAACAACTAAAACGCAGCTGTGGGAAACTAGTAGTGGAGCAAAATAAAATATTCAGCGGTCTTCGCAAAGCTGACGACGCTGGTTCTCCTGAACACCATCTCATTGAAATGTTGTGTTCTAGCGGATTCCAGGTCGACGACGAGTGGGGTTTTCGGGCCCGAGAACCAAACAAGACAGTTATTAGCAGTTTAGCATTGATTCCTCTCAAGTCAGTTCTGGACACCAAAACAAGCACTGAAGCTCGACATGATCCGGCTGGTATGACCGAAGAGGAAGAAGAAGCCGAACAGGCTAAAGCCGAACAAGTTGAATTCGAACTCTCTGCGCCTCACAAACTTCTTTTGTTTTGGAGGAAACCGGCACGAAAGTGTTGGTGGGATTCCATGACTTTGGATGACGTTGAGGGGTGTGAGGGTTCGCTAAGAGTTCATATCCGCAGGGTGTGGACCCTCGAGCTTTCAGTGATTGGAGTCAAGGAAGTGTAGACCCGTCTACTGACCACCCACCCAGTGTACAACAACTATTTGCGTATAACCACCATGTATAATATTAGCATATAATCTAACTATATATTAATTGTTTCAAAGTTCATCTTCACCAAACCATTCTACACTAGTACGGGCTATCAATGCAGCCCGCTTATCGCGGTAAGATTTTCAGGTCATGCGGTAAAGCCGTGAAGCTCCCTGCCCCTTACAGCCAGCGCCGTAGTGGCGCTCTGGCTGTTCGGATAGAATCATATATGGTATACCTACTTACATACACATATATATACATATATATTACTGTGCTTTGTGCCTTGTCCCTCGTGCCTTCTTATCAACAATGTCGTCGCTGAAAATAGCAGCCAGTTATGTCAACATTAACGAAGAGCTCTATATCATAGAGGTGGATAAAGCCAAGCTGGACTATAACCACTGTCTCCAGTATGCTGAGGTCCAGAACGAGGCTCTGGATTACGACGGTCTGTGGGAAATGATTGTCGGAAAGGAGTTCTTCTGCGGAGCCAAGGGCAGGGAGCTGGCCAGACAAGAAATCTTAGACACTTCGGACAGACTTGATAAATACATTGCAATGGACAAAAACTACAAAAAACTCCTGAGAACTTTTGCCAGAGCCCTCCATCTCCTGTTCATTAAACCGAACATCAAGACTTTTATGATGTTTGAGCGACGCGCCTACGGTCAGAAAGATCAGTTAGTAGGAGGAGCGCACTGGATTGTTCCAAACAATATGCTGGGCCCAAAGAATCCCTCGGGATGGCGGTGGAACACATACGTGAAATGGCTGAACATCAAGTATGATCTGGCTGACCGTTTGGAGCTAGGTTTCGGCCGTCACCCGATCAAAAACGACATCATGCCAACCATGGTGGGAGAACTTGAGGCTGGCTGTGCAAAGTTTGTTGACCTGTGCAACATAGAGGATCTGGCGCGAATGACTCCTGAGGAGATTGAAAAGGCTCATTTTGATCCTTCTGCTGGTCCGTTTTTGTCAACTCTAATGGTTCCACCAATTTATCAACGTCGAGGAATTGGCACCCACCTGCTGAAGTTTGGCATGGGTACTTTCCCCAAGACGGTTCTGTACAGTTCTGAGGACGGGCAGCACAGTTCTGAGGGTGTTGTCAAGATGGGTTTATGGGCAACCACTCAGGGACACGAAGTGTACTTGAGAAGCGGCTGGTATGATGTTTACGAACATGATTTGAGAAATCCTGACCGAGATCACTTCCACGGTCCTATGAAGTACACGAGAATGGAGTGTGTTGCATGATAGTGAAAACAACCCAGCTGTCTGCATTATGCCAAACCACTCAAGATACTTTCAGATAATCGCTACTACCTCTATAGAAATCTATTTTCTCAATATCATGATAAACTTGTCGCTTGTACTTTGTGTTCAAATTAACTACCAATTACTTTTTTTTCAATTACTTTTTCTATGCAGGATGACTTGGCATGATGCAGAAATTTAATTTATTACCCGAAATACTCGATAGCTTATTTATTCCTCCTCCAACATGGCCACCGTAACCTTGGATAAAAACTTATATCTCCGTCGCTTAGAACCACAAAGGTTTACGCTCGACGAATCACTTGAAATCGGTGAGCTCATCATTGAATCCTTTGACGATGATGGCGTCTTCCAACACTGGTTTGGCCCTCGGTATCAGTACGGTCCCGATGTGATGGCGAATATCCGCAATTTGCCATCTGCGCAACTTCGTCTAGATGCTTACGTAGATAAAGCAAAGTGCTATCGTAGGCTTGTGCGATCGTACGGTCGAAATGTCTTTGAATACGTCCTGGATCAGAAGCTTACTTGTTATGCCCTTTACTTGAAAGCAGCAGAAGACTTGGCATCAGAATTGTCAAGCCTCAAAACTTCGTATTCCGCCGACGACACTCTAGTGGGGTTTGCTGCTGTTATTCTCCCGGAATCAGACAGACCAGATCCACAATCAGGGATACGCTGGTGTCTATTCAAATTCTTTCAGAAACTACGCATTTGGGCTGGAGAGTTCATTGACTACTTGGGACAAGGCGAACATCCGCTAAACAATCCTCGAATGTATAACTACTTCAATGTAATGGACAAAGAGTTTGAACATGTGATACCGTCGTACACAGTGGACCAAATGTCACAAATGTCTTATGACCAGCTTAAGGATATCTACTATGGTGATGATCTAGGTGCCTGGATCTCTTATTTTCTGGTGTCTCCGCACTACCAGCGGAAAGGCTATGGAACAACTTTCATGGAAGCCCTCTTGAAACAAATCCCTTATAATGAACCTGTATTTATCTCGAAGGACGGCAAACATCGATCTGTTGGCCCCCAAAAAATCGGTCTTTGTGCTTCTGAGGCTGGGCTTAAACTGTACCAAAAGCTAGGCTTCCGTTCTCTAGCCCAATTTCGCCCTATATTGGCCAATACTAATAAGACTACAGCCAGTTTTAAGATGGAGAAAGTCATCTATAAATCCAGCGACTCATCACAATAACGGCTGAAACTGATACTGCGATCTACGATCCAAAGTGATACTATGTAAATACTAGCTACAATTCTGATACGAATGATAATGTCCTATAGCATAATAAGCACATATAAATGATAAATGAAATATAAAATGAATAAATATCAGAACCCTCATTGTGGCTGGGATGGACCATTTTCATTTGGGCCCACACTAGCTCGCCCATCAGCTGGCAAGATCTTAACCCCCTCTCTTGCGCTCTCCCTGACGCCCTCTCTCACACCTTCCCAAGACGTGTCGGTACTTGCCTTGGCCTGGATTACACGCTCCAACGCCTGACGTTCCGCAACAGGTTCGTGTCTATTCTCCACTGGTCCCTCATTAGGAGATGCGCCACCGTCGTCACTTCCTGCAACCGTTCCCAAGACAATGTTCCTAATATTCATGATCCATGGGTCATTCAACAGCTCAATTGCAGAAGGTCGCTTATTTGGATCTCGCTCCAGGGTTCTCATCAAGAACTTTCTACCTTCTTCACTAAATTGATCAGCAGAAGGAAGCTGGGGCAAATGCCCGGCAGCAATATGATACATAATGGCCCATTCATTGTCTAAATTGGCCCATGGTCGCCGT
>JAJMIC010000004.1:0-104061 GCA_030583385.1 Spencermartinsiella ligniputridi | reverse complement strand
CACGAGATCTCTGTCTCCTTCTTCGTTGGCATTTATCGACGCAGCATGCCCTGAAATCCGATCATCTATGGAAATTTCGCGAGTGGAACCAGCTTCATCATTGGCAGTTGACTCTTCAGCGTCTGTTGCTGCAGTGCTTTGGACCTGAAACTGATGAGTGTTCGATTTCGTTCCATCAGGAGACGAGGTCACTTCTCCAGGTTGCTGGGCCGGCAAAGGGGATACACTAAATATTTCAGTTTCGTGCTTCACCTGTTTAGATCGTGGCTTCCTCTGCACCAGAGTCTTCGGTGTGTCAGCAGGTGGAGGTGGACTGGCCGCTATAGGGTTCAACCGATGAATCTCCCTCCGGAGCATGTTCAACTCATCGACAAGCAAAATCTCGGCGCCTTCTAATTTTCTTAAATAGAACCGTGCTTCGGGTAAAGTTGTATGATCGAAAATGCGACCATTTAGTAAAGGCAATAATTCCGTTCTAAATTCCTTTGCCTGTTTCACAATGTTTTTGAGCGACGACACCTCATCGGGAAGTAGAGGCAAAAACTCAGCTTGACTAAGCCATTTCTCTAGATCCTCCACTCTGGGTCGCTGCGCTTCTCGTGTAATGGGAACACGCCAGTCGCACACTGGGCATATAAACTTCTCGTTATAAGCTTTCCCTTTATTGCGACCAAACTTCAAACACTTGCCATGGTACCTTGTTAGCAGCAATTTCTAAGCAGCGACGCGCCATGATCATATACTCACCATTCGTGACAAACCTCGCATTCTACCATTAAACCCGATTCTGGTCGTCGACAAATACAGAACAGTTTGCCCGTTTCTGATCCTTCTTCTGTTTCGTCAGCAGTTGCCTCATTCTCTTTGTACACCTCTGGTGGCCCTTCATATTTATCCTCCAATGAGAGACAGTCACTGTTACGCTTGTCGACCAAGATAAGGTGGCTCCGCAAAATATACAGAGGTGCATTGCCTTTTCCGAAATACCTTTTCCCCTTTCTCATCCACTCTTCTACTATCCGCAAGTCCTTCTCCACGAGAAAAATATTAGGCCTAGTGTTCAGTTTCCGGGCCTCCGCCACAAGCTCTCTGACCGCACTATACAATGGTCGCTCCTCGAGAATGTCACTCTTGGTCATCTCATGCAATTCTATAGCTTTGGCCACAAGTTTATAATGGCTTTCCACCGCTGTTTGTATTTTTATTGCAATTTCTTCCGAAACTGGATAGTTGTTCATCTCATCGCGTATTTTTTCCAAGTTATTGATTTTGAGATAATCGCTTCCTAGCATAGCCTGCGCTCTCCATTCTATTTGATCGGCTAAAGTGTCCTGCTGCCGAAGTGTAAGCAGAAGTTCATCATCTGCTGGCACCCCGGATTCTTCCGCTTCTCCAATCAAGCGTCTAATTTCTTCCCTATGAATGATCTTTCCATTCATCTTACTGACTGTATCTAGCCACTTTAGTCGTGAAACAATATTTTGAAGCGCATCAATTTCCGGAAGGAGAACATTGAGACTTTTGCCTAATTCGAGCATCTCCGAATATTCATTGACAGGTCGTAAATCGGGCTTGGAGAGTAGAATCTCGACAGATTCTTTATAACTCACAATGTCATTGGCACGATCAACCAACTGTTGGATTTCTGGACATGAAAAAGGGAGCTCTGAAGCTTTACTCAGAAGCATCTGAACACGGTGAGGCGTCTTCATCATATCTTCGGTATTCATGTTGCCAGACTTGGCGCTGTGTTTCCTATTTTGCATTTTCCGAGAGAGCAAAGACTGAACTTCTTCGACCCACTCAGATCCCTCTTCGACGAACCTTTTCAAAGGACCCAATGTGTTTCCTGTAAACGGGATTTTTTCACCCTCCGAAACTAATGATTTCAACACCTTGAGCGAGGGCCGGGGATTCTCAAAAAAATGGTTGCTCACCTTTGCGTACCACAGATCGGGCACCGCTGCACGATCAGAAATCTGGTTGCATAGCGCCTTGAGAGCATCGTCATCATATCGACATATTAGCTTAAACTTTATCGAATCTACCAAAGGAAGATGCTTGAAATAACTTAATGAGAATAGTTTGCCTGACTCTATCTCAACCACTTGAGACAAAAAGCCCCACGATTTTGTGACTTCACAATTGTACTCTTTGAGGTCGTCATCAACCTCTTCAGCCAGTTCTGGATACTTTTGTCTTATCTCTTTGCGATTATTCATCTCCGTGTCGCGTATTTCCTCGATATATTCGGTTAATCTTGTTAGTACTTGAAAAAAAAAACAGGATGGCGTGTATTTCACAACTCACTTTCGGGCATTTGCCAGGCCCGCATCTGTACCGGATAACCTGAGTAGCAAGCGGTCAATTGAAAATGGGGGTTGTTGCTTATATTTATAATAAAAGCTTTCACATTCGCTGCCGTACTCAATCCAATCGAAAAACGGAAGAATGTTGACAATTTCATTGAGATTGAATCCATGATTCATGTGGGCATAATGGACTTTAGGAAACGTTACTACAATCTCTCCAGCACGCTGGTCAACAGAATAACATGGAATATCATGATGTAACAGATCAGCTGGCGACAGCATAACGTTCGATTCCAGAAGTAAAGATGGATTCTCCTCAACTACCTCCTTGCCAATAGTATCTATTAGAAGGTTGCGAAATGACAGCGCATGAGATTCAGGTACTGTATACCAAGTTTTTGTGTCACCGAAATGGTGGTAACTGACAAGGTAAGAGTAGAAATCTTCTACATGCCAACTCTGGCTGGTAAAGACCATTCCAATTTTGAGCCAAGGCTGGGCAAGGAATGGGATAGGAGACTCAACATACCGGGGATACGAATTCTCGAGATATGGCAGGACATTCAAATTCCACGGGTCGTTAACATATGGCGAGAAATAGTCTCGTTCCACCTGAGGAAATGGAGATCCCTGAACAGATGTATGAATGTCTGCACCATATTCGACCTCGAGAAATTGTGAAGGATCGCTCAACAGGCGCCAAAATTCATTTTCGACATCGGTTTCACTAGGGGTTGGGTTCGGTTTCTCCAATGTAGAAAAATATCTTTCATAAAACCGATTCGCCTTTTGCTGAAATTGGCGCAGATTATATGATGGCGCTTCAGTGAAATCTGGCTGCTTGTCGTCAATAATATCCATACCATGGTGCCAGTCCCCAAGGGGTGATTTATCCGGAACAACGCGATAGAGATGCGCATCTGATCCGGCTATCTTTGGAGCATTGGGGATTTCGTGCTGGTCTAATTTAGCCCGCTTCGAAGGAGTTACTTCTCCGCCATTAGATTCATTATTGCCGTCGTCCTCTTCCGGTGCCGGTCGTTTCAGAGAAGAATCAGGAGTCGGACCGTCTACCTCCATATTGTCCGACACTATCGGAGGTAGCCAGGGTGAAGGTGAAGATGGTTTGGAGTTGCTGATTGCGGGAGTCTGTATGCCATATGGATTAGAAGTTGGCTCATTTGGACCGGGATCTGGGGCGTTTGGTGTATTAGATGTCGAGCCATTTGGATTAGATATCGAGCCATTCGGATCACGAGTCGATCCATCCTGTTGATTCATATACTCGTCGTAAGGAGATAATAATTTCTGATACGCTGATTTTAAAGAGGTAGACAAAGACGTCATGATGCGACCACTGTAGCCAAGCTCTCTTCCAATCTGGGCCCATAACTTTTTTTTGCAGACGTCTTCAAAACCACCGCGTAGCTTGACACATTCGTAGAGATGGAAGAGATCTAGAGGTCTCTTATCGATGCTAGGCAGTTTGACAATCGGAGAGCCCTGTTTGCTGTGAAAGTCGTACAGTTTTTCCACGAATTCGTCTTTTGCTTTTTGTCCTCCTCCAGAGTTCATAACCTGACGTCTTGTTTTGAACCAGAACACTTCGGTGTCTAGTGAAAACGGAGGATCCCAAGAATCAGGCGGTATGATTTTCACAGCTCCAAATTTCTTGCCTATCGTAGCTATCTTTTCCAGATATTTCAATGGGTCAGCGAATTCCTCTTTAGTTGGACGAAAAGTAGGAACTTCCTCCAAACCAAATACTCGGTCTTTACGGTTTGGAGCATCATGGTTAACCGTGCGCTTAGAATAAACAGTAGACAGATCCAGCGGTGGATTTGCCCGTGTTCGTTGCTGAGGATACATGTATGGATTAGTGTATGATGCGGAGGAGGAGGAGGATGGTGGCTGGGGTTGCGCTTGCTGTTCGGTGGGATTATCTGAGTTTTTCACTGGCGTGCTGCCTGCACTTGGCGTCGCGTTGGGACCCCCGGTCGGCAGTTTTGCAGCCGACTTCTTTCGAGCTGGTCGTTTTTTATTACCGACAGGAGAAGTGGTAGTGACCGGTGGGGTTTCGCTGGTCGGCGATGTCGGTAGTGGTGGTGAATTTGCGCTTTCACCATCAGGCCCTTCTTCGGAACGATGGAGGTCATTGGCAACCGGAGCATCGCTCGACGGTTCTTCTTCGGGCCGTTGGACCACCGGGTTGACTGGAGTGAACCCTGCCATGTTTGGTGTTACCTAATGCTAATTGAATAATTTGTGTTTATAATATCATTCAGAGATTTGCTTTCTGCTGCTGCTTAAAGTATTTGAAATATTGAAATATTTTGAAATATTTGAAATAATAAGGTCTGAATGTGGAAAATGAAATAAACAGTATTAACGAAAAGTTCTTTGAAGAGAAAGAGCTGCCCAATTGAATGACGACAGTCTTGTTGGAAAAAAGGAAATCGAACAGAAAATAACAAATAGTTTATGGCCGGGACCTCGCGCAGTAGAAAAAGTGAAAATAATTAAAAATGGGTTATCCCGTAAGTGTAATTATTATTAAATGCAGCGACTATCGGGAATATTAAAGAGGTAGTGAGAGAGAGGGTCAAGTGAGACTACATGTTGTACAGTACAATCACTTGTACGTATATTTACTGGACGGCTCGATCTTGATACATAATTATAGGCTGTTTTACATACATTTTGGTCTCTCCATACATTCTGATCTATAGTACTCATCAATGGACACTGTCATTGTATAGTGTCATTGTATAGTATGTATTGTCTTTTTGTACTGTGATTTAGTATATTTAGTACTGCAATATTTACGCATGCTCAGAGACAAAAGCCCTGATCTTCTGCAAATTGGCCCCGACAATGCTGCCGATCTTTTCGCCATTCTTGAAGAACAATAGTGTAGGCATGGCGGTGATTCCGTTTTCGGCACTCAAGTCGGGACTCTTGTCGACATCAATCTGAAAGAAATGAGCATTGGGGTTGGCAGCAGCCAATTGTTCTACAGCCGGTGCAATCATCTTACACGGCTGACACCACACAGCATAAAAGTCAAGCACAGTTAACCCGGCGTATTGAATGGCTTCTTGAAATTCAGCGACTGACTGAAGTTGACCGACCATTGTGGAATTATTGGTTGAGGAATAGTTACGAATGGCTGCACTGGTGACAGATGATTTAAAAGTTGATCTTACTGATGATACACTGACAATTGGTTTTCTTGAAAAAAGTACTCCTCGACGTAAACTTGTCTGAAGTATTAATTGTCTTGGAAGCAGCACCGAGATCATGAGATTGAAGAGTCAGAGTTTTAACTAACCACACAGGTTTTTGGGCCCAGTAACCTAATAGACGAGTATTTTCCGGGCTTAGCTAATAAGAATGCTCGGGACCCGAAGTGCAGGTCATCTCTCACGTAATAATGCACTATAATAGCTCTTACAGCTAGTGCGGCTTTCAAGGGAGGGTTCCGACAAAACAAAGGCGGGGAGTTTTAATTGTGTGGTACGTGTTCTAAGTGTGGAAAGCAACCTTATTTAACGCGTTCCGAAGTGCAGCATGCTAGTGGGTAACGTGTTGTTTTGGCTGTTGGTTGGAGTCTAGACAATATGTGGTACTTGATCCCATGGTACAGAACATAGCTGTATAGAGTGGTACTCTCCCAGCTGTACAATAGACATATGTAATCCTCCTTTCGCATCATGCACTGTGCGGGGTTCGTGCATTAGCTGGATCGAGTACATTTATGCGCACTACAAACTGCGACAAGTGAAACAACTACATGTAATACTCCAGTATTTGAGCCTTAAGGACACTTGTACTTTAAACGAATACTTGGGATACATTATTGTGTATGTGATCTTTTAAACTGTGTCATACCCTTGTTACATGTAAATGTTTAAATTAAACTAACTAACTCACAAACTATCGATAGATACCTTAGACCTAGTAATTGCTGTTGTTTCCTCCGTAAGAGTCCTGGTTGTTGTTGTTTCCACCATAACCTCCCTGGTTGCCACCAGAACCAAACTGATCATTGCCTCCAGAGCCTCCAAAGCCACCTTGGTTTCCTCCAGAGCCAAATTGGTCATTGCCTCCTTGGGACTGACCATAAGAGTCATTGGATCCACCAAAGCCTCCTTGGTTACCACCCTGGTTACCTCCTTGGTCACCTCCAAAGCCTCCTTGGTTTCCACCAGAGCCACCAAACTGGTCATTGTTTCCTCCAGATCCATAAGAGTCGTTACCTCCAGAGCTTCCACCAAAGCCTCCTTGGCTTCCTTGGTTGCCTCCGGAACCATACGAGTCAGAGCCCTGATTTCCTCCACCGGAACCACCGAATCCTCCCTGGTTTCCTCCAGATCCATAGGAATCATTGTTGTTATTTCCACTTCCATACTGGTCATCGTTGTTATTGTTGTTGTTGTTTCCGCCCTTTCGGCCCTGGACTTTACCAATAACGTTCTCAGCAAGATCTCCTAATCCCATTGTATTTGTTTGTGTAGATAATAATAATAAAAGGTGTCTGTAGTAATAAAATAAAGTTGCTTCTCTGTTAATCAAACAATTCAGTGATACAGATAATAGTGAGAAAACGATATTTCCCGGGGGAGTACAGTGGCCTTTTATAGACTTTACATTTCTCCTTCGGTATGCCCTATGATTTTACGTTTGTGGGACTAAACCCCTCGGCTCGATCTTCGCCCCTCCCTTCCGTTTTGCAAACGAACGCCTCAAAGGTTGTTCATTATGGCGTAACTGGGCAGCATAACTGGCAAACGATATTCGAAAGATCGCCAGGTGCTGCTTCCAATACGGGAAACACCCACGCCATTGTATATTATAAGCCAGGATTAGCACTACTAAACACCAAAGGGCAATGCAAGAAGCATTGATGACTTTAGCATTATGCTGCCTGAATAATAATATTTGGGTGGATGGGTCGAAGAGGAGAAAATAAGAAAATGTTAACTTGTAGAGAGTTTCGCGGGCAGAAGAGAGGAGAGAGCAGAAGAGAAAGAAGGCTGTTACCGCACCTTCTCTCAATTGCTTCATTGCTTATAATTTCACTCAACTGGTTGCCAGGTATCAACGTAACAAGCGTATTGAACTCTCCAATCAATCTCCTCCGCCCTTGCTATGGTCCAATTTGTCCAATTGTGTACTCGTTCCTGGACGACCCAAGCAAACGTGGGATCCGGTGTAGGCAAATAATTTGCATTGCTGCGCTGCTCTCAATTAAAAAGCAAACCCTACAACCTAACTTGTAAAGGCTACTCAACCATGTTAATCACGTTAATCACACTGTATTTTTCAGTTGTGTGAGCTTTTGGTTTCTCCCGCATGACGTCAAAACAGAGGCAGACGATTGCAGATCAATATGGAGTAGTAATGTGCGGCGCCTACAAAATCCCGAGAATAAACGTGATTAGCGCAACCTGTAGCTCACCGGGGAAAGGGCAGGGTCAGGTAAGTAACTGATGGCGATGGCGCGGTTACTATTTGAGTAATAATAGCAAGGAACACAATTAGAACAAACACAAACCCACAAAACCATACACCTGCAACAAAGCTTGTTTTGTGTTTGCGTGTTTTGGGTTGCGTCTTACGTGTGCCTTTCCCCCCGCCTCAAGTAGTGACGATCGATAATTAATCTATGCACCGAACACGACCGCACATGAGGGCGTCGCTGCGGTTTCTATTGGCGGGACCTGTAACATGCAGTTTAGTTACACGGGGCGAAAATATAATATAAGCATACAATCGTATACATTACTGTACACTGTCGTCATAATCGAGTGGGGCAAGGACAGGGGTCGATTGGTCAATAATGCCGTTAATGTCACACAGTCCATTAGGTCAATTGGATGAACTAGGTCGATTCAATCGATACTCATACTACGATCTAGTGCATTTTCTATAGTTTCAAGTAATAATAATGGACTAGGATTAGTGGTTGTTACAATTGTGCTTGTTTCTGAAGATGTAGGATAATAATTTTAATGTCGACGGGGAGAGGCAGTGTAGAGATGAACTCAACAATGCAAATCCGCCTCCACGATTGATGGCGCAGGGGTTATTTGGAACATTTGCCGAGATGGATCGTATACTTTGTAAACTTACCACGGAGCGACGAGGTGAAGCCTAATGATAGACAAGACGTCAAAGGTGAAACCCGAGAATGCAGGTATTGCAGTACAACCGTTAGTATCGTATTGGGGTCACAGCCACTACAGTACCTTTGTCCTACATTCATTCATGTTAGATGTTGAAAATATGTACACTCATAATATATACACTACATTCTAGTGGCTACTTCGACAGGAGTCTTTCGCAAGTACGGATGGTGGACCTCGTTAGTTGATCCTTTGATCTTTTGATCCTTTGATCTTTTCAATGGACTACTCACCCTAGCTCCAGCCCAACCCCACTTGAATCCCAACTCATGAGCCAATATCTCGCCAAATCCAAGCATCATTCCATTGATAAATGGTAAAAATAAATTAATTGCCAACGAACTTAAACTAGACACTAGACTAATATCACCTTTCCATAGTACCAACCGACGTCGTGGATGTTCGGAATCGGTTTCTGTTTCTGTCTCTGTCTCTTGACTTGAGTCCTGCGTGGTGTCTGTGGCGTCAGTGAATATCTCTGGTGCATCTACGTATTGATCAGAAGACATTATTTCCACACGTTCTCCAGTTGTTGTGAGAATCAATTCTGTCTGACGGCTTTGATCCGGATCAATCACCAGCCGTTGCCGTAACAACCCGACGCGTCGGAGCACTAATTGAAAATACGACGCGACTTTGATTTTTCATCAACTGGACACACCATGGACAATGGTTCAATGGATACATCCGGTCAAGTGTCTGGTCAAGAATCTGTAGAGGAATCAGAATTACGGAGAGGTGCGTCATAAATAATAAAAAAAAAAGTTCATTTCACTCCTGAATTCAGTCATTTAACAAGAATACAGAGCCTGGAAGAAAAATGCTCCGAACTTGTACGATTTCCTATTAACTGCGGCGCTTCCCTGGCCGTCTCTTACCGCGCAATGGTTCCCAGACGTTGAGAGCCTTGGTGACACTCCGTTTTTCAAGCAACGCCTGCTTCTCGGCACGCGAACTGCCCAACAAGGCGACGAGTACCTGAGGATCGCCGAGATCACTCTGCCAAACCATGCCCGACATGAGCCCGTCATTGACGTTGGAAAATACGACTCAGACTTGAATGAAATCGGCGGATACAGTAATAGCAGTATTGGCAAAGTTGAAATTGTCCAAAAAATAGATCACATTGGTGAAGTAAACCGAGCTAGGTACATGCCCCAGAACCCAGATATCGTGGGTACTATGAGCAGTACGGGCACGGTTTTCGTTTTTGACAGGACTAAACATCCATTGGAGCCTACTGGGGTATTTAAACCAGATATAACACTAGAGTATCATACCGAAGAAGGCTACGGGTTGTCTTGGAGTCCACACGACGCTGGGAAGCTGCTGACGGGTGCTGGGGACTCGAAAATAGCACTTTGGGATATAACCAAGTTTTCAGCCACCACCCCCGAACTTCAGCCTATAGACAGCTTTAACTCGCATAGAGCCGGTATCAACGACGTTCAATGGCACCCCACACACCATCATTATTTTGGCAGTGTTTCTGATGATTCGAGCCTACAGATCCATGACCTTCGGGCCGACCCCTCACAACCGTCCTTACGAGCCCATGACGAAGGTCAAACAGCCAACACTTTAGCATTCAACCCATTCAATCCGTATCTTTTGGCAACTGGCTCTTCTAGTAGTGTAAAGCTTTGGGACATACGTAAACTCCCTGCGTGTCTGCACACTCTAAAGGGCCACAAGGATGATGTGGTGTGCCTCGAATGGAGTCCACATGATAAGACTATTTTGGCTAGTGCATCGCCCGACCGACGGGTTTTTGTATGGGATGTGGCTCTCATGGGCTCTGAGCCTAAGACTGAGACGGCACCCCCTGAGCTGCTTTTTATTCACGGTGGTCATTCGAGTGGTGTGTTTGATCTGACATGGAATCCAGCAGTACCATGGATGTTGGCCAGTGTAGCAAACGATAACCTACTTCATGTATGGAAACCGAGCAATTCCATTGTGGGCTTAGAGTGACCTCCCCCAAAGATAGGGTATTATTTATGATTATGACGAGTGTACGATACATCTTACATATAAAATAGGGATATACATATACAAAATATAGTAAATCTCACATTCGGGTCTCAAGTTTTGAGACTCCCGGGTGGTGGCTGTTACTAAAATATATACACGTTTAGTAGGATAAACAAACAATAAATAATGACACGCTTAATTGTCAACTAAACAGTTAATCCTCTGTCTTTTGCTTTTTGACTGGTTCCGGCCCTTGCTCGATTTCCACCTTTCTTTTCGCCGGAGGACCCATGGTTGAGGGCCCGAGTGCAATCTCACCTGGCGTCGACGACGGCTTTTTAACCATGGTAAATGTACCGCTTTTTAACCATCTATCTTCTTCTTTTTGCTGACGCTGCGCTTGTCCCGGGTCCACTAATTCAATCCCTTGAACCGGAGTAAAAGCCAGGAACGACGCAAGTCCACTCACCTGGGAGCTTATACCTGATTTTCGTGGTGCCACAGAAGACAGTCCTCCAATAGCACCCAAACGAGCTTGCATACCTTTGGACATTTTGGCTCTCGTTTTACTGTCCACTTGAAATTGCCGTACCGCTCCTGCAGTCCCTTGAAGCCCAGCCATTCCTAGACCAACCGATTCACCATAAGCATCGACCTCTTCTTCTTCCTTACCAAACTCCATTCTATTTTGTGCTCGCTGGAGTTCAGTCGGTTTGAACTGTTCTTTGAACTTTCTTATTCGCTTACCTCCTCTCTTCTTGGAAGGTTTATCTATTGGTACTGGTAAGGCTTTTGGTGCCTTGTTCTCTGGCGGCTCCAACATTTTCTCTATTCGTTCATTTATTTGGTCGCGCCACTGTTTTCCCTGGGAGCCATCTCTACTTCCATGAGCAAGATCAACTCGTGCAGCCAAGGTTAGTTTGCCAGAAACCACTCTCATGGCATTCATTTTCTTATCTGCTGGTACGGCTTGAATTATGTCACTGTCATACAAAAACCCCTTTTGACGTACCCCGACATGGCCAAAACCTATACCTACTTGTCTTTTTGCACCCAAGGCTGGGATGTTGGCAGAAGGTATCCGAGCCAGACCTAACAGTCCTCCACAAAACCCCATGATCTGGGCTGCTGTATGAGAATTGACTATCTGCGTGACATTGGGGGCAAACACTGCCAGTTTTGATGATACGAATTCAGTAATTTCCCATTTAGCTTGATCAAGAGCTAGTAATAGATCACATGCCTGATTGACTTGTGAGAGCTCATAGTCAGTGAGGGCGACTCCGCGGTTCTCAAACGCACTCATGGTAATCACCATTTCCGTCGCTTTGGGGAGTATTGATTTGAGGTCTTTGGATGCAATATTCGTCAGATCGTTCCCTATGAGTCGCACAGTTTTAGCATAGTCCACAGGATTGAGGACGAGAGTGCCCAATTCGTCGAATCGCTTAGCGTAGTACTCTCTTATAAGTTTATGAATAACAAGGATTTCGTTGTCTATTTCCACAGAGTAGCTATTAGCTTCGACCAGCAATTGGTAAACCGGGTTGTCTGACACATTGTTGATGAGTTCAGCATTTAGCTGTTCTTCTTTCAACCCCCGTATTCGTTCCAGAATAGGTTTCAAAACATTGAGTAACATTGAGATACTCTTTACTTCGACTCCTTTAAGATCCAGACGAGCGAGCAAGTCGTCAGAAGTGACATCTTGGCCTTGGTTCATGAGATCACTGAGATCAGCTTTGGCAGATTGACTGGTTTTAGTGGATCCGGTGGTTTTGGTGCCATTTTCCAGCCCATTTTCGGTTCCGTCCAGCACGACATCTTCCATACGGTTATCCTCTCTATCCAAGCTTTCGTCATCGCTGCCAAAGTCAGCCAGCAGCTCGTCAGCCAGAGACATGTTGAATTAGAAGCTGAAGGTTTAAGATACAATATGAAGGTGAGATAAATTTGTGTGGGGGAACAAATATTTATTTACAGTGGAGTTTGACTTTACTCCAACGCGTCAACAATGAATAAAAAGACGGCGAAAAAATCATACTTTGAAGAACAGCGAGATGCTCTGATTGCAGATATTGCTCAGGTAGGGAATTAACGTATATAACTAATACATGTGTATAGACAATTAACAAGAGCATGGAATCAGTGCTCAGTAATCTAAATGCTCTTAACATATCTCTCGAAGCAGTGGTGGCAGTCGGGAAAGAATTCCAAGGAGTATCGGAAGCATGGAAATTGTTTCACGATGGCTTTGAGAATCAGGGAGATGTGATGGGGGAGGACAAGACGGATGTTGAAAGAGAGGAGGGAAGAGAACGGTAGTGAGACTAGATAGACAGCTTAGGATTAGCACACACAAACATACGTGCCCAAGAGAAACTGGTTTTAGCTTGGTCTACGGAGCTTGGTCTACGACTATGGCAGGCTACGACTATGGCAGGCTACGACTATGGCAGGCTACGACTATGGCAGGCTGCGACTATGGCAGGCTGCGACCATGGGCAACTTTCATATGACCTACAATTTATTTCGGGTCGTTTCATAACTCATCACTATACAATCATGCAATGCTTCTTACGTTTAGGCGCATGTCGCGGCCCGTTATTCATCCTTGATGTACTGGGTTTCAGGTCCTGGTACTTGTTGTGGAGCGGACTTAGGGGACTCGATACATTCCGCGTTTCTTTTATAACCACCGAAATAGCTGTGTTGAATATCTCATACAAGCCCTGTTGCATCCGGGCTGAACATTCCATGTATTTATATGCCCCAATTCTCTTAGCCACCTGCTTAGCATGTTCAGCAGTTAGAGGCTTCGTGCCCTTGGCCTGTAAATGCTGTATAGTAGTAAGATCTTGACGGAGATCGGTTTTCAAACCAACTAGTATAAATGGTACATCTGGGCAATGGTGACTGATTTCAGGTAGCCACTTGTCATAGACATTATCTAGCGACATTGGGTTGTCTATTGAGAAGCATACCAGTAAGAGATCCACCTCTGGGTAGCTCAATGCTCGTAGTCTATCGTACTCCTCCTGTCCAGCAGTGTCCCACAATGCCAATTCAACCACTTTCCCACTCGGCGCCTGCACCTTGGTTAAGTAATTTTCAAATACGGTGGGAACATATCTCTCGGGGAACTCCCCTTGGGCATAAGTGACCATCATACAGGTTTTCCCGCAGCCTCCATCTCCTACGCATACAATTTTAACATGGTAGTCAGACGGTCCTAGAGAGTCCGCTGGTACCGTGGTTGTGTTAGTATTTGCTGGTGGCTTTGTCGAGTTGCTCCCTTGCGATCCAGCTGCTCCAGATACAAACTCATTGCTAGGCAGTGCTGGGCTGTTGGACGACGACACCGCGTAGGGAGCCTGAGCGTCCAGTATAGGCACCGGATTGCTGAACCTATTGCTTGGCTTTGCAATTAGTGAAAATCGCTTCTGCTGTGACTTGGGCGATGCAGGCAAAGGTCTTGGAGGCATGATGGCGGTGGTATAATAATAATTATAATGATACTAATACTAATAATAATAATAATATAATATAGGTTGCTGAGAAGTTGTCAGAGATCTGTAGTGTATTTCTCTGTTGTATAAAGAGTCTTTTCCTCTCACTCTTCTCAATTTCTCCTATTCTCCCTGATCCGATCGCAATTGCTCTGTATGCGAATATCTCGGATTTAAAAATAGTTGAGCACGGGGCAGAGCGGTTTGCAGTGGATCCGTTTGGTTTTGGGGGTTTTGGGGCACTTTAACTGTGTTTATTATGACTCTTCAAATTTCCAATGTTGGTTGCAATTCACCTTTCAGCGACACACTCTATAGCACCGTCACGTCTATTTCTATTCCAGTCTTTCGATCAAAACACAAGTGAGACCGACAGGGCTGACGCGGTGCCTGGCAATCTGTTTACAAAGGTGCCCTAACCCGTGTACATCGTTTCAGAAGTGCAGGCATTTTGGCGGATTATTTTAAGCGAGTTCGCGTGCATACTCCCTAATAACTAGCACCTGCAGCCTGAGTGAAGAATTCTGGTAAAAAGATAACGACATTGGCTGCTGGAATAAAAAATATCACAGACATAGACACATAATGGCACAATTAGTTGAAGTAGTTGCTTGAGTCCTTTACAGGCAACTACAGCTTATTCTTGACCGTAATATCATATCCGCTCGATATATACCATACATATATGCTGTTATGCTTACAGGCTGCACGTATACTACTAGGCTCTACGAGTGAAATTCCACTGTAATTCAAACAACCCTCAAGTCTCTACCGACGGATTCCTTGTTCCATCAAACGAAAAACGGTACTGTGGATTTATAAGAAAATTTATGAGCTTCATAGCCCGTTCAGCGCTTGTAGGAGAACCGCTAAATCCTACTTTGGGAGATGCCTTGTGCTCAAAGATTCTCATTACGCCGTCACCATTTGTGTCGAGAAGCATCGCCTCCCAGCAGCATTTATATTCATCCGTTATTGTACGCGGAGACATGCCAAATATATAGGTAATGCGGTAGAGCAGGAGCTGAGTGAAGATCGTGTCATTCAACACAGGGTCTCTGAAATTTCTGTCGCTCCATCTTCTGTCTTCTTTAATAAGAAACTCTTTTTGTTTTGCATTCCACACAAAGTCCCAGTCTGACCACACACGTCCCAGTTCATAGAATTTGTCAACACGTTCATTTTCGTCAAGGCTATAGTTCCATTGAGATTTAAACAACGCAACTTTATTGCCAATCTCCAGTCTATTATATTTGAATCTGGTCTTGGAAGTATCGTAAAGCTCCATATCTATCATTGGCCAAGATTGATATGACAAGTCCAGAATAAGATTTACTGCCTCACGATACCTTTGGTCAAAGTCATCCCAGTATTTTTTGCGCAATTCATTTCGCATTCGTGAGAGGAGCAACTGCTGAGGCTCCAAGGTTGCAAATTCAGAATAATCAAAATCCTGAGACAAAATCCTTTTCAACAGTTGAGTCTCACACTCATATTGAAGCGTCGATTCCCGGGAACCATTCGAGACGCAGGTTCCTTCCCTCTCTCTGATGCCTCGCCAGAATGATGTCAGTTCCATGGCTAAAGCTTATATGCAATAAAGAGGAAGAATATGGTGCCGACAATAATTTGAAGATATGTTATGCACGGGACGGAACATATTACGAGTTACTAAAGAGAGAAAGTAGAAATTTGAATTTTAAAGTGAGACTTTGTTAAGCGAAACATTGTAGAAGATCATGAGACAATTATCCTAATTAAGCCGAATCCGCATACATCTAGCTCCATGTTAGCACATGGCTCAATCGACCAACGAAATTCAATGGATATTTTGTACCGAAATTACTGGCTGGTTTGTTATTCTTCCTCATCATCGTCATCATCGTCATCATCCCCGTCATCATCCTCGTCATCGTCATCATCATCATCTTCTTCCTCTTCTTCCTCTTCCGCTTCTTCTTCTTCATCGTCATCGTCATCTCCCATTTTCCCAATCCGCGTAACTGACCCATACTCATATCTGCCAGCAATCTCACCATCGAAAGTATGAGCACATCCAAGACCTAATAGAAAATTCACAAGGTCCAATGCTTGGCTATTGCCAGTAGTGTCGCCAAGGAATTCGATTATAGGGAGACCTTCGTATTCAGAAAAAGACAAGACTCCATGACCTTTCTTACTTTTCAGAATAACCTTCCAACTGCACACATATTCGTTTGTTTTAACTCTCGGAGGAACGAAGAAAATGCAGTGAAGACGGTAAAACAGAAGATAAGAGGAGATAACCCGTGCGAGGACTTGTCGGTTATTATCCTCACAAATGAAAGCTTCTTTTTTATTTGAGTCCCAACTAAGGTTTGAGTCTGACCAACTTGTAGTTCTTTCGCCAGTGTATTTCATCTTACTAACATATTTCCACCTGTTACGAAAGGATTTTGCTTTCCGCTCGGCTTTTGAACGCTTCTCTTTGGTAAGGATCCTGCAGTCAATTGTAAAAATCTTTAGATCTAGACTGGGGCATCCATTTTTCAAATCTTTCGCAAGTTCAGATGTATATTCCAACATTTTTTCGGCTTGAATAAATTCTTCGCGCATTTGTGAAAAAAGCGACTGCTGAAGACGAGGTTCTAAACTTGAAAATTTGGAATAATCGTAATCAGCAGATAACATCCATTTTAAGCCCTCAGATCCCTTTGCGAGATCAGGTAGGGACGGATCCTTTCTAGATTTTTTAGTCGAGCCAGCGGTTCTCGTTGAAGCAACTTGTTTTGTTTTTACGCTTTCTGGGTCCCATGATGCAAAATAGATTGTGAGATAGGATGCAAAAAAATAACAATAATTAGAGAACAATATGATTATGGTCGAAATTGGGTTTTGTATCAACTTTACGAGTTGCTAAAGCGAGAAATTAGCTTTCTTCAGCACAGCTTCAACACGATACACGGTAGACTGGGTTATGGTTACCGATGTGGATGCCTTGGACAGATGCTGGACAGTTGCTGGATAGTTGAGTGCAGTTTTATAGCATTTCAGGCCCACTTCTTGGTTTGAATAGAGTCCATCATGATGTGTGATAAACCTGGAAGACCGTCGGTACGATACATTATATTGTACATATATGCATGCACATGTATGCCGTTTTAGCGGCTAAAGTTCAAAAAGCAAATATGGTATTGATTTCTTCACGATTGGTTGGCTACTGAATAGATACTGGCTGAGTTACTGTGCAATTGTGCTTTACGTTCTATTCATCGGTAACCTCCCACTGTAGCCAATTCAATTGCAGATTCAGGATTTCACCGGTTACTATTGACATTGAGAGCTTGTGAGGACGTACTGTATGACGGTTGACAGTTGTGCCATTGCAGCCACCGGAGTCTTGCATTTGCTGTGTACCTTGCGAAAGAACTGTGTATCAACTGCCGCTACAACTTGAGTATCTTACAACGAGCCGAGTATAAGGTTATACAGTGTCATGCAGAACTGAGATAACCTATACCTATGAGGATCGATTTGGTGGAAGACTAGATTAATTTTCACCGTTCCCGCTATCAGTACATCTGGGGTAGATCGAAAACCATCTATTAGCCTCAGCACATGTAATGGGCGACCCAGTAATAAGTGGGAATATCAGAGATCGATCGTCGGGCGTTAATTAAAAACTAAAAGAGGGCCTGCATAATCGCGCCAATCCCGAGACATGATGATCGACTGTCACTGGAGAATGAATGAATGAGGTCAACTATAGTATACACTAAACAAAAGCCGTATTCGCTTTGTAGTCTATTGAGCTGAAAGTCCGTAGGACATGCATTTATTCTGCGTGTAGACATCGAGCGGTTATCCAAGTGTATTATTGAATGCTTACACTTTATATTTACAGTTCTATGACATTTTACTACGTAGAGCCGTGATGCTATCCAATGTTAGCTTTCAGCTCACTTGCGCAATGGCACTACTATCCCCCTTTCCGACAACGACTTGGCCAACCGTCCAAGTCCGATTTTCGGCCCAATCTGTTCACTCTTTATTTTTCTTGGCCCTTCTGCAGCCTTGACTGGGCGTTTAAAACTTACTCATTCGCACATTCACACGGTCGTGTACAAAATATTAATTAGTCCCCCTGAATACAGTTACGTCATCTAACCCAAACGGCTCAAAAAAAATCCCAAATCCCACCCCGCCGCACCGGATACAGCTACTAGCCAACTCACTCTCCTGTTTTCCCCAAAAATATTAATTGAAATACACCGACAAAGCTATAAATTAGCGACAATTAACCTGACGACTGATTTTTTTTGATTCCAGTTTTCATTCGTTTGTTAAAAACGTCACAGATTGGGATTTATGCCATAGACATTTAAAGCCCTACTGAGAACACGCCGTGTCCAGTAAAGAAAAAAATAATAATAATAAAGTTCTCATAATCCCCTGACAATAGAAGAAACCCGGCTCGGATCTTTTCTATTTTGATAGACATTACAAAAAAAGAGAAAGACAATTGCAACTTGCCGACGACCCCAGGTTTCATGTCAAAATGAACGCAATTCTTCAAGATGATATACTGCCGTTCCCAGAAAAAACGCCGAATCCCATTTCCAGCGATGAATTGGACGAAAACATCGCCGATTCTCTTCCCGGGTCGCGTGCTCCGACCAGATCATCGTCACTGGTTTCGTTAATATCGGCGTATGAGAAACCGCAGCAGTCTGAAAAAGACGCGGGGAATAAACCTCTAGACCATTACAAATCAAGGCTGCCACTTTGGCGGTACAGAGCGAGACAATATCTGCTACCCGTCATCCGGTGGGAGACCCCTCGGTTGGCCAAATTACAGACCTCGCTACGATGCCTCCCACTGGACATCTTTTTCGCGTTGTCGGCCAACCTGGGAACACACACTTTTTATGCTATCATGCTGCCAGTCGGGTTCTGGTACGGCTACCAGCATTTTGCAGTGGATCTGATCTTTGTCCTGTCATATGGAGTGTACGTGACTGGGTTTCTCAAAGATCTGCTGTGTCTGCCCCGGCCATTGTCTCCTCCTCTGCATCGAATCACCATGTCCGGTAGCGCTGCTCTGGAGTACGGGTTCCCTAGTACCCACACTGCCAATGCTGTCTCCGTCAGCTTGCTGGTTCTTACAAAGCTAATTGAGAACAGGCACTCGTACTCCAACTTTTCATATGTCGCTTTACATTTCGGCAACTTGTTCTACGTGGTAAGTATAGTTGCTGGTCGAATATACTGCGGTATGCACGGGTTTTTAGATGTCGTTGTCGGTGCTGTTATCGGTGTTGTCCTGTGGTGGATTCGATATGCCTTTGGCTTCCAGATGGATTACTTCTTTTCAACAAACAACTATGGCCTATTTGCATATGTGATATTCCTGCTGATGTTGGTGCGAACTCATCCTGAACCTGCTGATGACTGCCCATGCTTTGACGATGGTGTGTCTTTCTTGGGGGTAGAGTTGGGAATTTATTTGAGTTTGGCTTATTTTGGGCGATACAGCTCAAACAATGTTCCAACTTGCTATGGCTGCATTCCGTATCGATACGAAACATCGAGATTTACTGGAACGGTTCTGCGACTGTTACTTGGCGTGATCCTCGTCGCTGCATGGCGCTCAACCATGAAGCCTCTTTTCCACAAGCACCTGCCACCGCTTTTCCGACTGATGGAACGGGTCGGTTTGTCGATGCCGCGAAAGTTCTTCACTCCAGCTTCCCAATATACAAAAGTCCCCAAGTCTTTGCCTGATACCACCTTTGGATCTGGCGAGTTGTCGTCTATTTTCAAGTATAAAGGACGATCGGATTCCGTAGGACCCCAATCCACAGCTGATGTGTACGAATCTTTGGCGTACAGAGAGTACCAGCGACAAAGAGCGGCCGATCATGAGAACAACAATAATGACTCGGAAATAAATTATAGAGGCAAGGATGAGGACCAGCGACGATCGAGCCATTCAGTCGCTTCTGGGTGCGATGTAAATTCAAAGGGTACATATGAGTATTCCGAGGACATGAACAAGGAGGACCTCATGTCTACAATCGTGATACCTCGAGTGCGGTACGATGTAGAGGTTATAACCCGGATTATTGTCTATGCGGGAATATCAATAGTGTCTTTGGTGGTATGTGGATACTTGTTTCCAATACTATCTATCTAGTGTATATATGCATGTTATGTCATAATTCGTTGATCGGATGCTTGTAAAACATTGTGCCAGTCCACAATTATCTTTTGGGACCATTTCCGCCTGTATTCAGTAGTTTCCTGAGATATCCTCATAAAGATCACTGTCACTTATCCTCTCGTCCATCGTGGTCTCGTCGCTCAGTATAACCAGACCTTGGATCACCTTGTGCGGGCGAGCAGTTAAGTGGAAGCGGGTTTCAATCTTGTTTGAAATCATAAATTCTAGTATTTCGCTGCACAGGTTTTCATCGCGACAGGAACGAGCTGCATAGTATGCACGATAATAAAACTTGTGTTCTGTTGCGAGGGCCCGCAGCGCCTTTTTACTGAGCTTTAATTCCAGAAACCGCTTCCAGGTCCATCTTGCTCGGCGAGCATCTGTATTTTTCCTAGCAGCGTTGAAGTTAATTCGCATTAGCGGGATGCTTAGCTGCTTGTCTCTCACATACGCCTCTCGCAAGCAGAGATCCAGCTGGCTGTACATACGAAAATAAAATAGGCCATTGGCCAGGCTTGCAATCACTTCTTCGTAGTTTTCTGCGCTATCCGTTCCTGCAAATCTTTTGGCTAAACTTTGGTAAAAAGTAGTTGACGAGAACCAAGATGTGGGTTCTTCTGACCAGTATTGCGACATGTCCTTGAATACTGGGGCATCGTAGTGGGTATCTTTCAAATCCAACAACCTGGCCATCTCCCTGAACCGTTCCACCGACTCATTGAAAGTCAGTACTCGTAACCCCAGGGCATACATGTAATGGTTCAGTGGAAGATTGGACGCGACAAGGCAATCAAAGACCATCTCTGCCGGCTTGAAATACCCCTTATCCAAAAGCGTTCTCATAGCTTGGTGAAACAAATACAACCTAGGTCTGTGCGCCGTACTCAGCAATATCCGACCGAGCCCAGTCAAAAATGAGATTTTATATGCCCGGTAGTGGGGACTCAGGTATTTTTTCAAATAATCGTCTAATCGTTTATATGTTTCTCGTCGAGATTCAGCGCTGTATACTGGAATACTATAGTCCAGTTCCTGAAAAGTAGCATATTGTTTAGGGTGTAAAGAGTTGGAATTGTACTCTTTGACAAAGTAGTTGTGGGCTTGGTGTAACAGAGATTTGTCAGTTGATCTTAGAGCATGCAAATCAAGTTCAACTGGGTCTTCCTTCCGTTTTTGGCGCTGTGGGCCCTGAAACTGTCTCAGCTCATCTGATATTAGCCACTTATCAATTGTGTCATAAATTTTGAAGTTGTCGGCCAGTTTCCTGACGGCTGCTTCGAAGTTGGTACTCCGCACTGCGCCTCTTCCTAAGATTGAGTCTAGATGTTTTGCGTCACCCTGGCTGATGGCATAGAAGAAGTCTGCGTCCGACAGATCCTCTCGAAGTACGTACTGAGGCTGAGAGACTTCCGAAGTCGGTTGGCCGTCAACTGCAGAAGTCGTATTTGGGTCCTGATCTCTGCTGGTGGAGAAATTGTGGCCATGGACCGGCCAACGATAGAGGCATTTTTTACTTGACAGGGTGCATCTAAGTAACAGCCGTTGAAGAGCGATAGTTGACATGGTTACCGAGTTGACATTGGGACAGCACTTCGAGATTAACGTTGATGTTCAAACGATAATTATCAGTTGATCAGTGAAAAATATAGCGGGGGTTCAGCTTAACTAGTGGGGGGACTCAACCGTGAGATATCTTTCTGACTTGAATTTATATATATATGTATTTTAGCCATGATCTCTCTCACGTTGAAAGCTGAACTATCAAACGTGACTGATCTCAGTTTTGTAGATATTCCAGGTGATGTTTACATCTTCACATTTAAAGTACAGTATGTAGTTGGGGGCTGAACCACACTGTAAATTCTCATCTCAATGTCTCTAACACGATGTGGATCATGTCGAGAAATCCATGGTAACTGGGTCACAATGGACCAGCATGTAAGTGTAGAGTATGTATTGTTACATGTACTAAGATGCTAACCAGACTATTCATGTACGTGACTTGAACGTCCCCTCCAGTAATTGATCATTTGATCATTGATCCTAACCAGCAAATGCAAGACAGCAGAGGAGAAGCTTCTTTCATCTTTCGATGTAGATTCTGTAAGCGACAGAGCACAGCTACGATAAAAATGACAGGCAAATCATACACAATTGAAGACAATGGTAAGCCGGTGAGAATGGCTGATATCGATGTCCGAGGACTGGACTTTGTAGACTTTAAAGCAGATGGCAAGTTCCAATGCAAAGGGGCCGACACTACCACTAAATTTGAAGAGGTTGATCTTGAAGATGGAGAATGGTTTGACTACGACGAAAAAGCAGCACTGGAAGTATCAGTCACAGAGATCAAGTGGGAATTTATCAAGACTTAGACGTCACTCATACATATATAAATAATATTAATTATAACTACAACAGGAAAACCATCTAGTTAGAAAACAATTGCAGGATAAAATATCTGATAGTGATTTGTGATAAAAGTCATAAACACACAAAATAGGTTTTTCGTCATCCGAACCAATTGAATTGATCCTCAGTGGATTGACAGATATAGTTTTAATCATACAAGCACTACAATTACACTACAAAACCATATATCAGGCTTCACACTGGTTAGAGAGAGATCAATCACGGAGAATATAAAGTAACTGAAAAAATCAGGGCTTCTTAGAGGTTGGGTAAAAATCATTGATTGTCAACCCAGATATGTTTTCATCCTTTTAATTTCAATATGGAAAAAGACAAACATGACCTATACACACCTTACTTGAATATTTCCTAGTGAAGAAAAGAATTTCAGACACTCAAAATATTTAAAGGTTTTGGCAGCAGAACGTTACCCGACCGCCAGACCAAGGTTGTCCCAAAACGTCCAGAGATCCGTCGATCTGAAGGATTATTTTTCGTTTTTACACTCTTGAAATCATATAAATTATACAAACAATATATAGTACCAAATATCATGAAGCTGCTGACTACAAACTTTGTCCAATGTGCTGTCAAGTCATGTGCCAAATCCGGTAAAGCGTTCCCATTACGATTTTCCGAGTGCACGTGGACCAACGACTCCGAGACTCAGGAATACAATCCTTTATTCGTGGTTAATGTCATGTCTAAAGTGAACTGGCCAGCCATTATCCAAGTAGCTCAAGATGTAAGTGACCATTGATAGTTTTAAAAAGAAGAGCCTATAGCAGAGAACAGTTCTAACAAGCTGGGATTACCTCAGATTCCTACCGAGAAACCGGACCTGGAATCGATGGACGTCAACGCTCAAGCATATGAAGACATTCTGTTTGAACTGTTTTCGCTACTGTTAGGAGTCCAGATCGAAGAGGGCACAATGACGTGCGAGAATTGCAAGCATCAGTACTACATCAAGAACAGGATTCCTAATTTCCTGCTGCCTCCTCATCTTGCTAATTAAGAGGATTGTTTGATATTTATTTGCAGGTGACTAAAAGGCGATGATATGAGATTTAAAGTACATTGCCGGATATTTGTATTTGTGGAGAACTCAATAGTATTTTCAGCATCAGGTTCTCATCGACGATATCGGGTGCTTATAAGACGTAGATCCCAGGGTTAGGAACTTTTAGAGCGTAAGACGCGAAGCTGCAACACGCGTTATTTTTTTTGATTTTGACCTCGCGACATGAACTTTAGCATACGACAAAAGTTCTTCTCACTCCCCTGAAACCATTGGGAATAGATCTGTAATATATTAATCCCTCGTAGATTCAATCATGTGTATTAAAGCTAGTTAGACATCAACAATGTAACCAGACTCGTATTCTTCATTCCCTTTTCATCTCATGGATTCCCATCACCAAGAATTATCTATTGCACTTGTATTTTTGTTTTCGCAAGTCTGATAGAGAGCACTTGGCTTAAACACACTGCTTTATTGGTCGGGTTTTTACTTTTCTCAATGGCGAGGATATTGGTTTTTTCACTGAATTGTCCATTCAAGGCGCTGCTCATTGTCTTGTCTGTTCACACCTGACCCCGATGCACCTTTCTTCTGATCCACTATAGGGGACTGGGGATTCATTCTTTTTTGATGGATTCGCTTATGCCTGGTAAAGAGAGAGACATCAACCTGGTTTCTTTTTTAGTGTATGGTTTTTTCATCCGATGTCTAACAGTCTGACGGTTTGTTCTCTCTGTCGGGGTTCGGCATCCAAAAATGAAATAAATCATATTGGAATCCTGATACCACTAAAGAATGAAAAGAGTCAACTACATTCTAACTAAAACATACTTGTAATACAATGGAACTACGTGATAGTTTGAAAACTTGATAGCCTCCTTTTCATCTATGGGATAGCCTCTATCAATGATTCGTTCATGTCCATACTGAACTGGGAGCCTTGAAGTTTCAAACTATCATTAATATATAATCTACAGATCTTGAACTGGTGGTGGAAGATTCTACGGCCGTGTGTGTAATAAAACTCGACAATTCACACGGCCGCCTTTTTTTTCCAAAAGATAAGTTATATGTTTTATGTCTAAATGGGCATTACTGACTAGTTACAAGAATAGGATCTATGGCTGTAGACAAAATAGTCATATCACGGTATTCGGGAATCTCTTTCAGACAAGTTCAACGACTCTGCTGAGCATTTTCTCATGTCCTGTAGCAGATCGAAGCATTTGGTCTTAATGTCTGAGTTTTGTCGAACGCAATCTTCGTATTTCTTCATTACCCCGGAGCAGTCTTTGAGGATTTTAACAAACGAAGGGACTCTGATTAGAAGTGCTTTTTACGCAGCAGCATAGTTTAGCACCTACTCGGTCTTTACACATTCGGCCAGTGTTTTCTGCTCTTCGAGACATTTGGTCGCATCTCCACCTCCGAGACATTTATGATAGTTTAAAAATTGGGCAGGGCAATACCTTGCGACCTTGTTAGAACTCAACGAATACCTAGGTTTTATACATACATCTTCTACAAGAGCTTGATCTAACAGTAAGGACATGTTGAACTATGTATGATGTCAAGTTCCGAAGACTCTAAAGTATATAATATGCAAGTAATGTAGATCGGATGGTGATCAGCAATACCGTATGAGCTGAACATTAAATAAAGGGTACAGTTTGTCCATACGATGCTATGTTGGTACTTCTATAAATCAAATAATTAAATTCTATAGTTAATGTGTATCATCAGATGTCGTTGAGTCATTAGTCTTCTCCCTACTGTCCACCCAATCTCTCATTCTCTTGCCATACAAAACCACCAAACCACAGCAGGTAGCTCCCAGCCATAGTATAGCTGCCGACAAGGTACACGCTCCTCCAACTCCTATCCGATTAATCAACGGTAGAGCCACCGCTGTAGAAACAGCTTGCGCAATATACCTCGCACAGTAATTCCCGCTAATAGCATCCGATCTGAATTTAGGCATGGACTCAACGCAATACGTGTTGACAGCGGGGAATGTCATAGTCTGAGCTAGCCCGTAAAAGAACAATGCCACTACTGGCAATGCAATCCCACCTTTCTTTTCTTCTAAACTCCACCCATATAACAAACTGGCAATAGGTGAAATGACTGCCATTGGGAGAATAGTACTGCGAACTCGGTCCTCCGGTATCCTTTGTCCTCTCTTCACTCTCCACAGTTTGACGTAATAGTCAGCCCATCTACCTCCTACCAGTGTTCCAATAATGTAACCCACTGCGGCCGGAAGGTAAAACAATGCTGAGTATATAGGAGAGGTCAGATCAAACCGTGGATCAACGACATATCGAATGGGAGTTAACAGCGAGTACATATTCCAAAGCATCGACATGCTAACCAGGGCCATCAGCGTAATATTTGGATATCGAATCAACATCAGAATTCGAAGAGGATTGAAAGAAATGAATATAAACTTTTTCTTTCGCTCTGCACATAGCTGGGCATGCAAGGTCGAAAAAGAGGTCTCCGGTAGAAAAAATACATACAAGGGCAGTAGAGCAGCCGACATCGCTGTCTGGACCCAATACAACAACCTCCAGCTTCGATAGGTTATAATTAGACCTCCCACAATGGGACCTAAAGTTGGACCGATCTGAGATCCAAAAAGAATCCATCCCATTGCTCGCCCTCGAGTAGCTGGGCTGTATATGTCGCCAACGATGGAAGCACCCATTGAGAAGAATGCAGTACCACCGAAGTAGTTGACACACCTAAACACAATAAACACGACCACGTTTGGAGAAGTTGCAACCACGATATTACACACGCAGAAGAGACAGGCACCTATGAACATGAGAGGTTTTCTACCGTAAATTTCAGTGAGCGGGCCAAATACCAGAGGGGAGAGTGCCATGAAAACGGACGCGATACCGTTTCCTCCAGTAATGAGTTCCTGCGAAGTTCCAAAGTCCTGGGCAATGTTTTGCACGCAAGGCAGGAACGACGTAGTTGCAAACGGGATTTGCATAGTCGAGAAGGAGATAATAGCGACAATCAGTGCCTTTCGAAGGTTGGAGAACCTCTGGAACCGTTCGACATTGGAGTCCAGCCGGATCAGGTCTTCGTTCTGAAGTTCAGGCTCATGTAAACTGATTATCTCGGGATCTTTTTCCAGTTCTGACGAAATTGAGCTGGGCATACTGCACACGAAAAGTTACTCAACGGTGCCTTGCAAGTATTATCGAGAAAACAGGCCTTCACATAAGAATAGATGCCACTGGATGAGTCAGTTGGCACTTTTCAATGATCTTTTCTTCAGCCACAGCAAGATATACCAGCCATAGTGAAGAAGGAGCACTTCTCTTTTATAAAGGAATGACACAATTTCGGACTTTCTATGGCATATGCAAAGATCGACCTTTGATCGACTGAATCTCGATGCCTTCCGGGTCCGGTTCCGCTAACTAGTGGTGCAAGTGTATGGGGGTCGGGCACCGCGTTGGATGAGGAGAGGTTGAGGAAGCAGAACGGGCCGTGAGAAGCATGCCATGTCAGTCATTTCACGGAGTTGCTAGAAGTGGGGTGCATCTCGATGGGTAGAGAAGCGAGAATCTGAGAGGCATCTCGCGAGGACAGATATAGTGGTTGCATACTCTGGCATGAGCATACATTAGTGCACGTCCATCACCTGTGACTAGACATCAAGTAAGGTTGGAGAAAGATCTAACTCTCATCAAGGGCAGCGTGCACGTATACACACAAGTGTGCTGCTGTCAATTTGCATGCGTTTATCAATTACATTGAAATTGAAAAAGCTGAATTTGCCATGTAACGCAGTCTCAGCAGTTTACTCCCACTCTCGAGTTTAAAGTCCATGCACAAGTTATCCTATTGAATTCTAATCGATTGCAATATCCTCACATCCGGTCTTCAATTCTACAATTAAACTACTAATTAAAGTTTACATACTACTATACTATAGAAGTAACGGATAACGCATAACTAGGTTAGTTAACTCATTGATGTAGAACGATAAATTACTGACGCGTAAACTCCTGGTTAGGGTAAGCGATCATCTGTTTATATGTTGACCTGTTTACTGACAATATATATTATTTTTATATTAATTCTAATATAATTCTAATACGAAACGACTCTCGCGACCTACTAATTACCACTCAGTATATTCACCGCCACACTCATTTTCAACTAATACCAAAACACCGCTATGACACGGTCACAACCGTCTACTCCTGGCACAGCCGTGCGGCCAGCAGGTCTGAGAGTTGGCGATTCTGTGACTCTCCCTGACGGCCAGGCAGCTATCTTAAAATACGTGGGCAAGATCCAAGGGAAACTAGGAGAATACGCTGGTGTTGAACTTGTCGGGGAATACGCCAGTCAAGGAAGACATTCGGGTTCATACAACGGGGTGACGTATTTCACAACCGCTCAACCAAATGCTGGCCTATTTATCACATATTCCAAGCTGATCGGGGCGAATTCAATCACGCGAAGTCCTCGTGCTCTGCGGACGCCCAGTCTTCGAGCTTCTGGTGTTACAAGACCTGTACACCTGCCGCCAGCGCAGCCTGACCTGGTCAACACTGGAAGTCCAATGTCGCCTGGTCGTAAACAGTCGCTGTTAGCGCGGCCGCGGAAATCGATTTCAGGTACATCCGCGTTAATGATGGCGTCGCCAGCAAAGAAGTCTGCTACGGTTCTGTCGCCGGCGAAAGAGGCAATCTCGCCAACTGCGGCAAGAAGACCTGGCATGGGTGCCACTCCGCAGAGGAATAACTTACTACAATCTCGCAGAATAAGCATGGCATCTGACGGTGGTGGTGCAGCTCCCAGCGTCGATGAGTTTGCGACTCTAACTCGTGAACTGAGGGAAGCGCGCAATGCCATTGCGGATAAAGATTCACAGTTAGAGCACCAGTCACAGATCCTCCGTGAGATGGAACAATCTCTAGGGGAACTGGAGAAGATTGCAACTGCAAATGGGAATCGACCAAATGGGTTGCCCTCGGCTGGTCAAAGTGAAGAGACTGATGCGCTGTTACGATCCATTGACGAAAAGGACAAGAAGATTACGCTGCTAAAGGTTGAATTCGAGGAAAAGAGAAAAGAGTTTAGAGATACTATCGATGGGCTGCAGGTGGAAATTCAGGAGACAAGCGAGTTGTACGAGTCAGAAATCCGGTCTCTAAAGCAAAACATGGGCCAAGCGGCAGAAGTGACTGCTCGGGTTGTGGAGTTGGAGCAGATTGTGGCTTCTCTAGAGTCGGGACTGAAGTCGAGTCAAGTGTCGGAACAAAACGCCAGAGCCCAGTTGTCCCGTCTGGCAGATGTGGAGAATCGGCTCCTGGATAGGGAACAGCAAGTCAAGGATGCTCGGACGGAGATTGACCGTTACAAGGAGCTGTTGGACGATGTACAGCGGGCTCAGAAGGCTGAAAGACGGCATTCGGGCGCGGTGTCTCAAGGAATAATTGGCTCATTGCAGCGTGAAAAGGATGAATTAGAAGGCCAGTTGGAGGAACAGAAGGGAAAGGTCAACGAATTGCAAGAGAGAATTGCGAGCTTGGAGTCTGATCTCGAGTCTGCATCGAAGGAGGCTGGTAATGGACAGAGAGAGGAGACGGAGAAAGTCGATTCTGAGCTGTTGCGATCCTTGGAAAAAGAGAATGAACACCTGAAAAAGAGTCTAGAAAAAGAGCAGGCGATCATCCAGGACTTGCAAACGAGATCACAGAATGCAGAGCAGAAAATTGCTGAACTCTCCCGCGAGCCTAAGCAAGATAATTCTGTATTACACGCAGTCGAAGAAGAAAACAGCCAGCTGCAGCAAGAACTCGAACTCCAAACGTCTCAAATCAAGGATCTGGAGCAAGAAATCGCCGGATTGGAGTCGATGTTGGAAACTAAACTTTTCCGTGAGACAGAGTTGGAAAAAGAACTGGAGACCCTCAAGGTCAGATCCAACACTTCCTCTGCTGCAACGACTTTCACCAGTCCAACCACCCCTCGAACCAATGAAACAGAACTCACTGACATCGATGAACTTCAAATGGCATCCAATCGCGAGATGCTTGTATACCAGTCGCCTGTTCGAGTTTCTGATCCAGCTTCAGGTAGGAAATTGTGGTGTGGACTATGTGAACGGGAGGGACATGAGAGTCTCGACTGTCCCTACGAAGAGGAGTTTTAGTAGGCCCAGTGGCTAAGAGAGGGCCACTGGTTAGAATATGGGTAAACGCTAATGATAGACAGCTACGATTATCGACGAATATCGACGAACTTATGTACACACTATATGACATGTATTCAACTGCACAGGTGGCACAGTACTAACCACAAAAATATTGTATTAGCCCACACATAATCAACCTCTACTATACAGACATTTCAATTATTTCATAATTAATGTTTTATCTAATCGGTAACAACGTCTTCAAGGATAGTATCGGTCGAAGGAGGAGCAGCGAACGGTAAAGCTTTTCGAGGCAAGACGAAATCACTGTAACAAGTGAACAATCCGACGACTGCAGTGATTATACTAATCCAAGCAGGCTGAGCATCGGCAGCTCGAACCTTGGGTTCGTTCAAATACAACTGAATAGCAGTAAACAGGGCTGCCCAGGACATGATCTTATTTTTCAAAAACATGGCAGCCAACGGTAAAGTGTTGGAAACCATGGAGGGAGCCTGGCTGGCGGCCTTGGGGCTCACATGTCGGTAACTGGTTAGTGAGAATGAGTGACTACTATGGATTACTTGATTTTAACTTACCGAACGACTAATTCAGCTCTTCTTTTATCTGCTGGGGGCATTTTTATGTGTTTGATTAAGTGTCAGTAAGGAGAACGGCTTGGATTTTTGTGTAGCACGTAATACGTGGGGAGGAGGAGCGGGGAAGTGGGGACTGACAAAATGAGAACACCGTAATTCGGACTGACAAAATGAGACGCGTCCGTCCAAATAGTCCGCCCAGAACTGTAACAGTAAACTAATAAAAAAATGTACGATACTTTACTTCAATGCACATAAAATATGTAACTCACGCAAACTCTAACTTACTATGGTTTAAACCTAACTACAACAGAGCAGCGGGAAACTTGTTAAAGTCCAACTGCTCTTGATGTGTCTGGCCATCAACTGCAAACGATACTCGTAAACGTAGTCGCACATTAGTACCAGCTGCTCCAGTGACTTTCATAAGCTGGGTGGCGGATGCTCCTGGGTTCAGTGAAGATGAAGACAGACCCTGTAGTTGTAGCTTTTGGGTCTTAGGGACAGCAACTTGCAATACCAGGTTGGAGATAGATGATGATGAGCTTTGATTAACAAAGTTGGCTTGGATTGCAACTGCTCCAGGTCCTTCCTTTTTAGGAGTAAATGTTAGTTTGAGAGAATTAGCATTGTAGGCTTCGATAGCGTCAGAGTCAGGTGGTGATGATGGTGTTGCACCAAATAGACCGTCAAGTGACTGACTTGATGAAACGGCCTGGGGAGGAGCCGGTCGCTGAGCAGCAGCTGCAGGTTGTGGAGAAGTCGTGGACGCAAATAGGTCCAAGATGTTTTGGTTTGCAGACTGTTTCGGGACGGGAGCCACAATCTCGGCAGGGCCGCTAGCGATCACCGGAGCACCACCATTGCCAGATCCAAAGATATCGGCCAGCAAGTCTGAATTGTTAGTCGTTGGCTGTGGCGAGCTGCTTTGCAGGTCTCCTCCAACCTCACCAGCCAGATCAAGCAGTAGATCAACACTTGCACCACCAGCACTGCCAACAGTAGTTGTAGTCGTTCGGGTAGGTCGTTGACGAGCATTTGCCTTTTTGGCCTTTTGGTATTGCTTGCTTAAATCATCTCGGATTTCTGGAGCAGGCATCTTTTCCAAAACACCTTTTCGAACAGAGTCATGGGCGAATAACTGGCCATACTCCACAACTCGCTGTTGGATCTCAACATTGAGTGACTTGGAGTAATGTTGCAGCATTCTTCTTATTCGTTCAATCTCAGCCGGACCACTGAGACAAGTAGTCAGTTTGATCAGAGCATTTATGGTGTACTCCTTAGCGACATCAGAAGAGAAGGAGCTGTCTAGAATTGTCTCCATGAGGGATACAATATCCTTTTCAGACACCTCTTGCACCAGATCTTCTTCCTCGTACGAGCCACCTTTAAGTAACTTGTGTGCGTATTCTCCAATAAGCCATACCCCAACTAAGTTAAGTCCCTCCTGACTAATATCATTTTTAAGTCCTGCGTACAGTTTCTGGACAGTGTATAGATGCAGTTCCTCAGTTGTTATGACCAATGTAATAAATGCTGATAAAACATTCTCCTTTGCATAGCTTCCTGCTAATTTAAGTGTGCGCAGAATAGTGTCTACATGCCATCTCTTGTTCGGGGCATATTTTTCAGCTGCAACTGCAATTTGAGAAATAAGATTGGCCTTGAATTCGTTGTCAGCCGTTTCCAAGAATGCCAAGAGTTCACGCACGAGCACTCGAATGTTTTGATCATTGATCAACGCGAACGACAGTTCTAGCGCCCTTCGTCGAATTGAAATGTCGGGGTCCTGTAAACACTCGATGATGGTAGCTCGATGACGCTGCACCGCTGTGGCTTCGACCTCAATAACCTGCAGCAAAGTATTCAGTGCCACATATCGCGTATTATTGTCCTTGGTGCTCAGGAATTTTCCTAGAATGTTTACACCTAACACACGCAGTCCTGAGTCAGCTTCGATTCCAAATATGGTTCGCACAGCTTCGTATAGAACCGCGCTTCCAACATTCTTAGCGGAGTCTGTGTTTGAAGCAATCTGCGCCAGTATGTCGCTCATGAGCTCTGAGCTTTGAGCATCTCCAGCTCCTAAAATTTGTAGCAGCTGCAAGATTTTGACCTGGAGAAACGGGTCACTGATCCCTATAACGTCGTGTTCAGGAGCGTAACCGGAAGAGGACAATGACTTCAAATGCTTAATTAATGTGGGGATGATCGGTTTGAACTCGGCAATGGTATCGGGATTGTTGTCGCACATCGTCTGAATGAGGGACATGCCGCATAGCAGGACACCATGGTTCTTGTCATTGACCAGAAGCTTGGCCTTGTCAAGGAAATTCTCTTCAAGATCCGGTACTCGGTCAATGATTCGCATCGCGCAGAGAGCTGCCTTTTTGCGGAGATATGGATTCGAAGACCCTAAGATTTTATCTACGTCGGCAAACAAGTCTCGGGACATTTCGGTTCCAGCAATGTTTCCCAGCGTGCACAATGCTAGACCAACTACGTTCTGATTCGGATGGCTCAAGTCGTTTGACAGCGAATTGGTGACGAGTGTCAGCACTTGCTGGTTCTCGTCGAGCAAGAGCATTGTGCCGAGGTATCCAAGTCGCTTATCGGAGAATTTCGATGACGCCAGCAACTTGAGACATTCCACCTGTCCAAAGTGTGTACGTTCTCCCAGCGTAAACAGATATAACAATTTGGCCACGTTCTGTTTCCTGATATATTGATCCGTGTAATCTTCGCGGAACGATGTTCGGATGGCGGCAGACTCTTTTTGAATCACGGCACGCTCATCGGCCATTGTTTTGGCCGCTCGCACAGCTTTGATGAACGACTTTAGCGATGTCATTGGCTTAAGGCTGTACGGTCAATTCTGTAGTTGATAATATTGATATTAGCGGTTTAGCTGGTGAGTTGAAACGGTGTACGGGGTAGCGTGGAAGGTAGGGTGAGTTGGGCTAATTGACCTAACCCGACATTCACTACTCAAGATTATAACCATTTGACCTAACGTTAACAGTTAACTAATCAGAGCTATATGTAAGACGCTGGTAGAGTAACTTGATGGTTGAATAACTATATAATCTGTTGGTGAAATATAATAATGAGTGTGATTGGTGAATTTGTGCTGTACAGTGTTCTAGAGAAGTCTTTAGGTATAGAACACACATTATATAGGTCTCACGAAGATATAGAGCAGAAAATTAGCTAACGTATAAGGACAAGTTAGTAGAGTTATGAAACTGTTACAAAGTTGACTGGTTATCAAATATTATCAAACAGCCAGTTAACAGATGTACCCAGAGTATCAAAGGTCGTCAAGTCAATATATCTGCAAATCGTTAACAGCTACTACACACTGTATACTATAGTGACTACCTGGCTAAAACATTTACCTATACGTTACCTACACCATCTCATTCTAATAACAGAATCTTTTATTATTTATTACTCCCTCATTTGACTTAACTACCCCTACATATGATTTACCCCTCACCAACCGCCTCCTTGCCCACCAATAATATCACTCCTATTTGATATTTTCATCTACCCCTCATTTCTCTCTACCCCATGTCTAACAAACTATGACAATCTTTACCTCCGACGCACCTTACATCAATCACAACCTCTCCTGCGCAAACAAACTAACAATGTAGTGACACTTTTGTGAGGCAACCGTTCCGCCTCTAACAATATTATTGTACATATTGCATATGTCATCAAGCAGGAAAACCGCAGCAGCCGACTACACAACTGCGGTTTGCAATACTCTAACGATATCTTCCGACCTACTTTTCGCACATCTCTAGCGTGAATTTGAAATAGACACGGACTAAGTCGGACTTGGGAAAAAAATCTGCCCGGCGGCCTACTACGGACTAGTTCTGCCCATACATTTTTTCTACATCTATGGTTCCACTTCCACAGTGTGATGCATCAATCAATTATCACCTGAACTCGACCAAATGCGGTTATCATGCAGGTGATCGGCCCGGGCAATCGTTACTAACAATTGAATATTAATAAAGGGTCCCTAAGCTCTCATTCATCGTTAACAAAAAATCCTGTTAGTGTTTATAAGCCGTCATTTTCCCGTCTAGTAGCTTCTTCGCTATTGATTTTCACTATTAACTTTACGAATACACAGCTTGCTGCTTTGTCTAAACAAACTTGCTGTACTCCGCAGGCTTGTTTTCAATAGTTTAGAGCTGGGCCATCTATTTTCGGATTATCTATTTGAAACCTAACTTTAAAGCTGCTTTAAAAACTTATCAGCCTTACTGAATCATCACCAAAAAGTCCGTAACACACATTTGGACAAAGATTTTTTTTACACTTGGCTTGCAACGAGAAATGTCAAAGTGCTAAAGCGACACCTTGAACTGATCTGATATAAAATTTGAAATCTCCAGAATCCATTAAACCATAGTTTTTGCGGAAATATATAGCTTTTGGGATATTTAAGCAACAGATAAGTCGATGAATTAATAAACCGACCTAGAACCGACATCTACAGTGAATCTTTTCAACTTTTTACCAAATCATCCTTCAAATTCGACACCTAATCTGTTGAAATCGACCGCAAACTAAAGGACTTGCACCATTTTACCTCTATACAGTTTTAGCATGCTTAGGCCACAGCCTGACCAGTGGTCCAATAACCTAGGCGGGCCCATTGCAAGGGTCTCGTCGGGCGGATCTGCTGCGGACATTAGTCCAGTATCATCGTGGAATGGGATCACGCGAACATCAACCCAGGGCCAAGTAAGTGCGTGTTCTTATTGCTTTGGCCATCCTCGTACCTTGGTCTCATCGCATTCAGGGTCAATAACAGTGGCTGTGGCGCTGCAGGAACCAGTACTGTTCTTGCCCTCTATACCTACAAGCATGTCCTCATATAGAGAACAAGATCCCGAACCAGAAACAAGCGAGTCGCCTCCATTTGGATCCCCACCATCTTTCAATGCGTTGAATGGTGATTCTCAGAACCCTGTGAATAATGCAGCACCATCTAATGGAAACGGCCCCAATAGAGCTCTCTCGGACCTACCACCTAGTATTTTGCGAGGCTCGGTTATTTTGAAACTGACAAAGCCAACCAAAATCAAATCGTTGTCGCTGAGCTTTTATGGCGTTTGTAAAACATCCTGGACTCATAACAGTGGTGGAAGCCTTGTCGACGAATCCGCTCATACAATGACTGAGATCCAGGACACTATTTATGTTAATTCGCATTGTTGGGAGTATATGAGCTCAGAAACCACTGCTCAAATCCACAACCAAAACGATGATCATTCCTTCACTCAAGTTTATTCCAATTTGCATGGAGCCGATGTGGCCATTCTAAAGACTCAACCTGATCGAGCATTATTCAAAAATGAAAGCTCACGGTCTCTTCATAGCCCAGTGACTCAAACCATATCGGACGGGAATGCTCAGATTCCAATCTTTTCCCCGGATACAAACCCAAAGAGGAAGATGAAGCAAGCTGCTTCCAAAGCCAGTTCCACTCTTATGCCTGCTGGCGAGTACGTCTATCATTTCACGTTGGCCGTCGATGCCAAGACGCCCGAATCCGTGTTGGCTCCCAACGGATCAATAAGATACTTTTTGGTCCCCAAAGTCGTCCGAGGTGGTCCCTTTGCCATCAATCTCAGTGCCAACCAGGAGGTGAATTTGGTAAGAAGTCCTCCAAATAACTGCGACAGTTCATCCAACAACCCCATTGTAATATCACGAAACTGGGACCGCAGACTGCATTACGAGATTGTGGTTCCGCAAAAGTATATCCCGCTGGGATCGTCAATTCCAGTGGCCATCAAGTTGACTCCTCTAGAAAAGGTCACTGTTCATAGGGTTCGAGTTCATGTACTCGAGACTATAGAGTATGTTTGTTCGGTGGACCCTAATGTCAAGTACCATGATCGGACACTGAAACTGCTGTTGTATGAGAAGCGTGCGCGTGTACAAGACCCAGCATCTTCAGCAAAAGAGCTAAAAACAAAGAAGATGGGGAATTTGCTATGCTGCACCGGACAGGATCCAATCGAAGGCGATGTGACTTCGACCACTGTCGACTGTACTTTACCATTTTTGTCTGAGCCTACGGCATGGGAGGTTGTTCCTGCTCAGTACCTCAGCAAATCAGCTGGAACAGATAGAATCAAATTCCTGCACCCAGACTCTTGTACCTCTCCGTTTATCAAGGTTCGGCATAGATTGGTTGTTTCGTTGAGAATATCAAAGAAAGAACCAGACAGTGAAAAGAGACGGAACTTTGAGGTCAAGATCGATACGCCCATTCATTTTCTGTCTAAGTATTGCATACACGAGAGCGTCGACCTGCCTAGATATAATTTTGATGATATGGTGCCATTGCAGCAAATTGCGTCTCATGAATACGATGTGAGTGCTATTCAAGACGAGTGGCATGATGATGAATTGTGGGATATGCCGGGCCCACCTCCCGACTATTCTACAGTTGTCACCGAAGGAGAGCGGGAAAGGTTTGTGTCGACCTAATATCTTTTTTTTATTTGCATATTATATTTATATTTATATTTTTAGTTAGTTATTGTACCTAGAGTGAATGTTGTCGTATGAGTACGGTACATATCATTTTACCAGAAAGCATATCCCTTTTTCCACATCCAAAAGCCAATGACCACCAAACTAGTAGCGGCCCATTCCCAGTCCATCTCTAAAAACAGCCAGACCCAGATTGTGCCTAGAGGAGGAGCTCGTTTCATGACGTAGTAGTAGCCCTCTTCGTGGGACGAATAAAGAAGATATCCACCAATTGCTTCACTGGCAAAGAAAGTGGCAATCTTAAACAGCCTCGTACTACGATACGGATGCACAAATATATGTAGGAGGACTAGTATAGGAATCGTTGATAATGTCTCCAGTATGACTGCAGTTGGCTCGACCTCTTGACCATATTGCATTCGTACGAGAATATTTAGAATTAGATGCACGGAGAGTAGAGGGATGAGATAGACAGTGCCGTCAAGTATCTTGAACATGAATCTACCAAGAGGAGTTAGGTCCTCGTCTGAGAATGAGCTGTCATTTTGGCTGTTCTGATCCGATGCCTGTTTCTGAAGTTTGGCGATTTGGTCAATAAGAGTCTGATCTGGAACATCAGCTTTGCCTACATATGATTTAAAGTCTTGTAGATTATCTAATTCTGTAATTCTAGATGATTGGGGGAACTGTTGGCGTTGTTTAGCTGATTTAGGTCGAGGCATGGCAATAAATAATGTATGAATGAGAGTTGAGTGTTCTTGAGAATTCACAATGTGGTGATTTACATGTAGCACTTGATGGAGGTTCTACTGCTTGTATGAGTCTTTGAGTAGTTTGACAGTTTTGAGTCTTTAGGTAGGATATGCTGGATGATGATACGCAAATCCTTAGCGAAAGGTCCAATATACTGCGTTCTTCCCATACTACAAAATCCGGACTACAGCTGAAACACGAGCAGCATCTTCCGCAAACAAGTCGCTCATTAGGTCACATTAAATATACATAATCTAAAAACAATTGATTACATTTAATCAAACAGACCCATTCCCATGTCCTCGTCAGACTCTTCTTTCTCTTCTTCCTTCTCCTCCTCAGCGGCAGCCTCAGCGGCAGCGCCTCCGGCAGCAGCGGCGGGAGCGGCTCCCCCAGCAGCAGCACCGCCGGTAGAGACAGATGTCAGCAGCTCGTGGATGTTTTGAGAACCGATAGCCTTGGCGAAAAGTTGAGCCCAGATCTTGTTAGAGATGATCGTAAAATAGACATATGAGTTATGGACAGATCGTGGACGTGTTCTACGTTGGTTGGTCGTTAAGTTTGAACACTGCATCGTAATACGTCATGTGGGCACGTCGTGTAACTCGTCGAAATAGTACAAATATCCGTCTACACTCCATCCACTCTACGCTTCCGTTATCTTTCGTCTGTGTACTTACGGGTTCAACTTCAGTGACACCAGCAGCCTGGGTCAAAGCAAGGAGCTTTTCGGCGGTGATTTCAACCTCGGCGTCGGCCAAAATGATGGCAGCTGGTTAGGTCTTGTTCTAATAGTTGGAATATAGGTTAAACGTACCATATGAAACGGCAGCGGCAGACATTTTTATGGATTTATCGATTGTACTGTTCAAAGGAATAGGCAAATTGAAGGTGATCAAGGAAGCTGGGTTGTGGGAATTTTCACAGTCACTTTTTTCCTGAAATGGGGTTGAGCGCGGCTGAGGTTGTGCATAGAGATCATGCAAGGATCGACTTAAATATTAAAGAACCGAAGAGCGAATAGTTAATATAGGGTGTCAATATATTCAATTCTTTCATAACTCATTATCTTCGTAATCATAAATAGCTCTACATGTCAGGTTTGCGTTACCTCAATTGTCGGCAACTCTCATCGTCACTCGTCGTCGTCGTCCACCCTCCGCCTCTTTGCTGACTCCTCATCACTAGAATACACAGACCTCCTACGTATTGATGAAGAAGACTGACCATGCTCGCGGTCATGTCTGTTAGGTCGGTCGCGGTCATCGTTGTCAGATCCATCTAAAACCACCACGGCAGTAGCAGTGTTTCCAATACAGATCTTTCGCCGCAACACTAGTCCATTACTTGGATCATATATTCGTAAATGTCGGTCCAGTCCCCCAGTAACAATCATAGCTCTCTCATTTGCGGCGGCGGCTCCTGTTGTCTGTTCAAAAATATCCATGTGCCACGCAGTTCCCGGAATTCCTCTGTATCGTTCAGTCAAAACTCCAAACTGGACATCCACCTTGCCAAGAATATCTTGGGTATCGACAAAAAACAGCTCCGAGCCTCCATGTATCAGTCTAATGTTGGTCAGCGGATGGTTACTAACATGTATATCCATTATTGGCCGTCGTCCGGTCGCAGTATTGTACATTCGGATTTCTCCAAATCTGGTCGCCGTTGCTATTCTCCAGCCACTTGCTATAGGAGCGTCGCCATCCAAAAATACCAAGTCACTAATCCACACTGGAGCAGTGTTGCCATAGCTGTCGTTTGGAACATTTTTGGCTCTCCACATTCTCCATACTCGGTTATCTGCTGATCCAACTGGGATATTCAAGTTGGTTGGCAATGCTTCTGCTTGCTCTTGATACAAACTGCTAGAAAGCACTCTAAACACTTCTAAATCTCGGTCCTTGCCACCAGCTGCTGCTACGCCCGGTTGCTTGGGGTGCATGCGGAATATTGCGACTGGTTCACTTCCAGACTGGTTAGAACAACATCAACCCAGAAACGGTAGTACTAGTTTTTGAGTGCACCCACCATATAACAAGACTTGCAATTATCGTCGTCCTTGGTCAAATCAGTTATAACAATTTTGCCCCTGGCACTACAGGTACACAGCTTTCCATTCACAAAGTCCAATCCAACAATGGGATCCCCCGTATCTTTTGTAACTGCTTTCCATTCCCGGACCAATTGATAACTGGCACTGTCATACATTTGCACCACTGCTCCTTTTCGGGCCACGAGTATCTTTGTTAGGTTTTATTCTTTTTTCTCTCTCTTATGGTTGTTGTATCACCCACATAGTCTTTCTCATTTAGATTTATTACAATCATCTTTTGAATATACGACGACCGGCCCTCGGCACCAAACCGAGTTGTCGCAACGTCGTCATTCGCCCACGCATCGCCGTTCCATGACAGGTTTATAGCTAGGTTAGAAAAAAGTATTTCAAACACTTATAGTGGAGCTTTATACCTTGCAAAGATCCCGTCTCCTCTGCCGCTACCAATATTCTCATTGTTACATCAAGAGCCTGCCCTATACACGCGCTCGATATTTAATATATTCAAGTTAGGATGGGGAGATGCATTGATACCTGCAGGGTGTTTAAACCTAATACAGAGGTCACCCTACCTTCACCAACTCAAGTTGACATTGAACGTCGTCCTCTCATCGTTTAGACACAACCAGTTCAAATTTCACTGATCTTTGATCTTTGATCTTATATTTATTAAAATGTCAGATACCATGGATATGCCTCCTGGCACAGTGATCCCGCCACCGGAGATAAGAAAAGTTATCGAGACAACGGTCGGGTATATTCTGAGAAATGGTATGCATTTTGCCAATAGAGTGCGAGAACGGGAAGATGGGAACGTTCGGTTCGCGTTCTTGAGAGACGGTGATCCGTATCATGCCTTTTATCAGTGGAGGTTGGCCGAGCATAGAGGCGGCCTTACTGATGCGGCGGGGAAGCCTAGTACTGAGAATAGTGGAGAAGCAGAGAAGACCGCAGGAGAAGTAGTAAAGACTGACGAAAAAGTCAAGAAACCACCGAAATTCGAATTCTCCGCCGATCTACCGCCCGCTTCCGCACAGGATTTAGACATCATAAAACTTACTGCATTGTATGCTGCCCAGAATGGCCGGCAGTTTGTGACGTCTTTGGGGCATCAAGAATCTCGAAACTTCCAGTTTGACTTTTTAAAACCAAATCACTCATTATATCCTCTATTTAATGCATATCTCAAACAGTACAAACGAGTATTGACTCCCGACGCTTATATAACACAGACTATCGAACGAGGTCTAAGCAACAAATATGACATTCTGAGATCAGCCCGTTTACGAGCAGAGTGGTCGAGTCATAAAGAAGATGAAGACAAAAAAGCGATTGCCGCTGCGGAAAGGGAACGAATAGCATACGCAGAGATAGACTGGCATGACTTTGTGGTAGTCGAGACTGTGGAGTTTACGGATCAGGATAAAAATATTGAGTTGCCTGCACCGGTCTCCCTGACCCAACTGCAGTTTGCATCATTAGAACAGAAACGGTCTGGCTCATATATGATCGAAGAAGCTCCTCCAGATTTCGAGCCAGAGGAGTATAATATGAAACCTTCCGCGCCATCTCCAGCATCAGCTCCTGCTCCACCACCTTCGGTTCCATCACGGCCGTCTCGGGCGGCTGCTCAAGATCAACAACAGCCAGAACCCGCCGTCGAGTCAGTAAAAGGAACCAAGAAAATCAGAGCAGCTGGAACACGAAGACAGCAGCTTAGAAATCAAAAGGAACAAACGGTGGTTTCGCCTTTGACGGGAGAACTAGTGACCCAGTCTCAGTACGATGAACATATGAGAATATCTCTATTAGACCCCAAATGGAAGGAGCAAAGGGCTGTTGAAGAAGCACGACAGGCAGGTACCAACCTTCCGACTAATGAGATTGATCTGAATCTAAAACGGATGGCCAGTGCACGGCCTGATGTGTTTGATGCCCCAGAGGAGCAGGAACGACAAAAGAGACCCAGAAGGGCTGGGCCGGGACGGAAATGATGATGGACTTACGCATTGTAATTGACATGGGTCATTTTATTATAACGGACTATTTATTGGTGCATTACCTTTACATCCTGTATGAAAACGAAGGAAGTTTCCATGGATAATAAGCTGGAGCAATCCATGAATTGATATGGAACATGGGGCATCTGTATATACGTTTTGCACATGCATTTTAATAAATAAATAATGTAAATAAACCCTGGATCTGGGCATGCTGAATCAACTCATTCTCACCAAGTCGCCTTGCCGGTAGTAGTCACATACCACGCTTATAATCATATCCAGCGCGTATGCAGTAACTTCGTCCAAGGGCTTGTGAGGACTGGAGCGTATTTTGATACTCTTCTTGGCCATGTCTCGAAGAACTGCAATGTCTTGACCTTCAAGTATACCAGGGAGGCAGAGTAAAAGCGAGTATATCCATTGAGTCAATGACTCGTTTATTTTGGTGGATAGCCATTTCGTCTGATACCCTACTAAAGTGATCATAGTCCCAACAGAGAGAGATTTGACTACACTTAGAGTAGGAGGATGTAGGCCGTCCAGCATGAAAAGTCTCCATTTGGCCATTGTGTCAGGCAGCGTTACCGACAATGGTTTGGATGGAATCTCAGCAACATAGAGCTTGAGGGAACGGAACTTTTCTATAAACAGACCATGCCATTCAAGGTCCAGCTTGTATGGAGTGACTGCACTAATTATGGAAGATTGGTGTGAGGGTTGAGAGACCTGTGTAGTCCGTGAGAACTGGACGCTATCACCAACCGCTGCACCACTCGATACAGTCGCATCAACATCGTACGATCTTAATGCACTCCGTCCCTTTGGGACAGGGGCTGCTACATAGTTTTTCGCCGCGGAAACAAAGCTCGGCCTCCTAGCTGCCTCCTGACGTACACTAGTGATATAATCCATTGCATTGAGGGGCACGTCTCCTTCTGCAAAGTCCCGGCTGCTGGACTCCGCGGGAAAGGCGCTTCTCTGGCCGGATTCCGCGTCCAGTTCTCCGCTGGTCACATTTTTTTCATCATCATCTGCAACCACTTTGACTCGTTTTTTGTATTTGTTTTGATTCAAACCATTCTGATCACCAGCCGTTCGTTTGCCCCGGTTCATCAAATTTCTGATTTGGTGCTGTTAGCAATGCAGAAATCTTTTAAATGGCATAAATAATAATGTCTGGACAGTAGTTTAATCGCACAACCCCCACCTACACGCTATTCAATTTGTCCCTTACGGCATCTGCGGCTCGTTATCGCGAAAAGGATCGCCCACGTAGTTATTTAGTGGATCTAAATTCCTGTGGCGCCTTAGATTCTTTACTGACTCAAGAGCCTAATTGGAATATTCACAACCTGTATACACAATACAACATGGCGCACCTTGTTTGCTTCGACCTATTTCTAATCCTACTATCAATATTCTTCCCACCAATCCCCGTGGCTGTTAAAGCAGGGCTGTGCTCGGCCGATTTCTTTATAAACATCGCCTTGTGCTGCTTGGGATACTTTCCCGGTCTGCTTCACGCCTGGTATATCATTGCAAAGTATCCGGATGTGATTGAAATCGATCTGGAACGACAGGCTCTCACTAGTCCTGACGGTCATGTTCATCACACTTATATAACTATCACATCTCCTCCCCCTACTCCTGGATATGGTAGCAGCAGTACTGGACCCAGTAGTCAGCCTTATCAGGACCAACCTCCTACTTACACTCCTAGCAATGAGAACAGTGGTAAGGATTGACGAGAGCATGATGGACAAGGACTTGATGACAACGCAATGATACGATGATATGGTGGTTTAGTGTATATCATATAGTTTGGTCATAGACAGTAGTAATCTCATATTAAAGGATTAACGATTCAATGATTTTTTTTGTTGCATTATTCTATCATATATACATTATCATTATTCTCTATACAGGTCTAAACTACATCTATAAATGTGCAGACTCTTTTATATAAATAGATGCGTGCAATACCAGCTGGATATATATCATGACTCAGAGCCAAAATAAGCCCAGTGGTACTCTAGTAACTCAAGAGGGCACAAAAAGGGAGGAAAAAGGTCCTATAAATATTTGGCGACAGTGTCTTTCTATAATGTCCGTCAGTAAATGTTTGTGCAAAGGGGCAGCAAAGCTATGGTTGGATACTGGCAAAGTGCATTTCTATAAAGTCGGTCAGTAAATGTCTGTGCAATGGGGCAGCAAGGTTATAGGTGGATGTCGTTGGCACCGGGCGGGATACTGGTAAAGAATAAAATTGTCCTTAATACCAAAGAAGATAGAGTCATAATGCTGTGTTCGTTCCCTGGCTGGAACTTTGAAAAAGAATCTCTCTAAAATATTGGCGACTCATGCTCCACGGACTCCTCTATAAATATCGGCTCAATCTTATTCTCTACCATGAGCATCGGATTGAAATCAACCTCGGGGAGCCGTTGATCTAAAAACCTCAACAATTCCTGGGTCGTCAACTTTGAAGTCGAGCAAAGAGCTCTGGGCCACAACATCAGCGGCCTCCACACCGCATCCAGCTGGGCCCATATTTTGGAGATTTCAAGTTTGGCTCTGTCATGGATCCAGAAGTAGTGCTGACAGTAATGCAAAAGGGCAGCGTAATATGCAATAATGACCCGTGCAAACGGATATCCTTGCCTGGCCAGGTATGTGAACTCGTGTGACAACATCATGGGCCACGATATTATCCGCGAGGGCAAATCTCCAGATGGTGCAGGTGCTAAACACATCATGAGTGCCTGAACTGAACGTTCGTAATATGGACCATAGTTTTTCGATTCTGGGGACAACGCAAGAGGAGAGGGAAATGGAGCCACAACCTCGTCTGGTATCCCTTGGTGGATGAAATATCCACTAACATTCAGCTTTTGAGCTATCCTTAGCAGGTCCTCTAGCACAGTGAGTTTCCCCACGGGCCGACTTTCACCGTCTCCTTGGACTCTTCTCCTCTGTATTATTCCATTAGCAATTCTTGTTCCATGAAGAGCTGCTCCTAAACTGTCGGCCACCACCATGGGACTTCTCGAAGTGCTGAGTAAATCCATGTCAGTATGGTTATTAGCCACCAAAGGCAGATCTCGAAACGCATACGAGCTCATCATTACAAAACAACTTCCAGCGAAAAGAGCTTCTGGGTTTCCGTTCCGCGAGTCAGGTGCAAATGATCTCAGTGCGGATATATACTTTGCTCTTGCCCACTGCGTCAAATCGCGGGCACCCTTTGTGACATGAGTCAGATGCAAAGCCGACACTGCCATTAGACTGCTGGTCAAATACGAAACGCCTACACCGAGATTCGGGACATACTGTTCCCAGACGGCTCGTTCTATCGGGGATCCAGTGAGCATGATCAGCTCTGCCAAATGGCTGGAATAGTGGCTCAGCAGTTCCCGATCCAGAACAGTTGTGGTTGCACATTCAGAGGGCATTAGCGTCCCGGATATCGATGAGACGAACGGGGAAGGCGGGGACAATGATGCTGAAGATTGATGTGGAGAAAACACAGTTACTTCCTTGGAGGAGTTTGGTCCGGAAGCCGTAGGTGCGGCAGCTGGAACATAGATGCATTCTTTTTTACGATTTATACAATTTTGGCACCTTGGCCGTAATTCGTCGCACTGGTTAGAACTGGCTTACTCATAAATGGTTTTGAAAAGCAAAAAAAAACACACCTTTACCCTCAGTTTCTTACAATGAAGACAGCCATTGCGAGACTTTGAATGCCGGCGCCTTTTCCGCTTGGCTTCGTCGGCCTTTGTCATTTTCGGGAGAGAGGGGAAATTATATATAAGAAATCAAGAAAATAATAATAAATAAATGAACAGTAAATAATACAACCCAACCTTAGAACTTCTCTCCCTCCCCAACTCCGAGAAAAACCTTTATAACTTCTAGGCGGGGGTTTTCAAGGTTAGACACTTTGGGTTCTTATTAGCACCTTAAGAGTTCATAGTGTACAGTGGAAATATGCAGGATCGGCGCCAAGATAGGCCATGGATGCTGGTGCAGGCAGGGTAATATGCCATGTTGCAGATCAGGGTCTTAGCGGAAAGTATGCAACTAATTGCTTTTGTGACAAGGTTGGATGGGTGTGTGGGTGTATTATTGTTTTTTTTTATTTTTTAATTCGTATTTATTTTTCTCTTCGAATTTTTGTTAAATTCGAAATAGAGTATAAATTTCAGGAGATTATTATACCGCCTGCTTGATAGGGCATTCGGCCAAAAGCGGATATTTAGAGTTTAATTTAGGTTGTAGGGCATTCATCGCGGAAGGGGAGTGAGGTTAGGGACTCTACCATGGAAAACGGCCGAAAGACCGAAAGGCTTTTAGAGAGAACAGATTAAATTCTGGTTTGGTATAATAATAAAGGATGGAGAGCTTTCTCAATTTCAGGTATCGTAGTTTCTCTCCTTTCATGCTCAAAACACACCAGCAGGCGAGAGATGATGGTTTAGTTAGCTGCTTCGTCCGTGTGTTGTGCCTAATATCCACTGAACGTTAGGTACCAAAAAGGTGGGACACCTGCAGTGGAGAAATGACCATCATTGTTCTATTTTGCGCCTTGCCGTTTTAGTCTGACAGCATATTGACTCGTCACTACTACATGTACACTAACTAACGGTAGTCCCAGATGATGATGATTATGTATAAGCGTTTTAAACTTTGGTTAGGATCGAAATAAAAAGAATAGGAGCCCATGTTAAAAATTCCGGGATGCCTTCTAGTACAGTTGTGGTATTTTTTACTCAGCTATGACGACAAAGGGGAAAAATTCACACAGAAACCACACAGTAAACTAATAGGTTATTCGGCCCGAGGGCCGATTTGGAAGAGAAGTGGAATGCTGTAATAAGTGCTGTAATATATACTATAATAATAAGGTCCGGTAGTAAACAGTCAAGTTATTTGTACGGCTGTGTATTGTGTGCCTGTTGTTAACAATTGTTTCTCGCCAAGTAGTGTTTACTTCTGATTGCTGAATCCCCAAAATTTCCCTTTTCCCCCTCCTCGTTCTGAAACAAGCTTAACCTCTCCTCCCGATATCGGAATGCATATTACATTAAGCTTAAGAGGAACTTTATGCGCTGATCGACAATAGTGACTCTTGATTTCTTACCTAGGAACGATATGGAATATCTGGTACGAATTTGGGGGAAGTGGGATGGAAGCAACTGAACTGGAGGAAGAAAATGATGTTCTAGACTTAGAACCGGAAAAAAATAATGGTTTGATACACATTGCTGCTGTAAAACGTAGCATTTTCGAAAAAATATGATACACACTGGGCTTAATCCCACTGCCGATTACTGTCCCTCAACGTCATTAAACGGCGAATGTCCTAAAAAGGTTGTGGTTAGGGTAGATTTCCCAACGGCGCGCGGTTGGAAAATGAAAAAGCAAATCCACCAGCCCGAAAATATAGAAAAACCAATTGCATCAAAACAAAATTAGCTGTTATGTAACTCGGTTTAATTTATTATTTTTTTCCAGGTACGGACGACAGTAACAGCAATCGGATAAGTTGTGTTTACCATCACACCTAGGCTTGAGGAGATTCTTTATCAGGAAACCAAAATTCTCATTTTACTGGAATAGTCACATTGCATCTGCCCTGATAAACATTCCAAGATAAAGTTTGAGAGATCTTATGTCCGTGTGGGGTAGGTAGGTACGTACACATTGTAAGTACGATGTTATCAATGTCATTTAATGGAGATGGGGAAAATTAACTGAAGCTTTTTTGTTGACTAGGAATATTTGATCACTCATGCATCGTAGTTTACAACTTTTCTTTGGCCGTTGTGTTCTTCGCCCGTGGGTTCTTTGCATTTGACGCCTTCTTAAACTATTCTGGCAAGTTTTTCCCCGATGGTCAGCTCAACTCCATTAAGGTAGCAGAGGTAATGGAATGACGCCCAATCGTGTTGCAGAGATAAAAAATGTTGCTTTTGATAGGTCGGTTTCCCTATGCATAAGGAGATGTGCAGGCCGTTAATCGTAAAGAGAGATGTGCAGGACCGTTAATCCGTCGTATGCATACAGCTGGCAAGCATGGCCTGTGACGTTGCGTAACACTAACATAGCAAACCAGGTACCTATGTATACCAATTAGTAGTACAGCAGCCTACATTGGCTGGTTAGTCAATATCATCTCTGCAAAACAGTAATACAAAAGTCTTAGCATATAAAATTTAATCAATGAGCTGCATGATAATGCCTCAAGCTGGAAGAGAGCCATCATCCGCAGTGGTGCGATTCGGGAAGTAAATCCGACGGGTCGCAGTGGGAAATGAAGTCCAATTTACATGCAGAAAGGTTTCACGAAATGTACCACAGGGACGGGAAGGCAGCAATTGCAGAAGCCGCCGATGAGGAGCTACAGTCAATCGGGTTGGGGCCCTCAGGTACCGAGCACTGTGTGTGCAGTGCACATAAACTACAAAGTTTCTGTAACATGTATTTATAATTATGGATACTAGTGTAGTGTACACATTGTGTAGTATACACATCATCAATTCAGTTTTATAGGTCGACTTGCGTATAAAGTTGATAATGTATACAAAAAGACTCTGGCTAGATTTACAGTAACCCCGATTTCAGGGCAGGGAGTAAGGCAACGCTCCTTCCATATCACGTGATCACTTAATTGTAGGTTAAAATGTACTATTTGAAATGAAAAAAAAGGTTTACACTATACCCAATGTATTCACTGAATCTACCCATGTACTTGAACTGTCCATAGAATATGGTCACTAGAATGGCACTTTTCTAACCGAGCCTTTCCAAATCCCATTTCTACGTTACCCGCCCTCTGGGGGCCTATCCGCGTGTGAGTGCCGTACCCCACATACAGCACCACCTACTCCCCCAAGTCCCCCATTACCTAGGTAACCCACCACTCTAGCTTGAAGCTGCACATGCCAATTGCCAAGTTAACACTTAATTGAGTATAATTTATACACTCTTACAACGCAGACGACATGCTCTCAGGATTGCTGGCTCAGACCCAGCCAAAGCCACAATCCGCTCATGAGACAATCACCAGATTATGTGATAGGCTGCTGCACTCAAACTTCCTGGAAGATAGAAGAGCGGCGATCCTGGGATTGAAAGGTTTCACTCGAAAGTACCGCGAAGCTGTGGCTGCTGGAGGACTGAAAGGTCTGATCCTGGCTTTGCAAAGAGACAATGGTGATATCGAGACGTGCAGAGCGACTCTGGAAACAATGCTGCTGCTGTTTATAAAGAACGAGCCCAATGAAGAGCGGGCGATCGATGAGGAACGCAGCCGGAATAAGCAGTATCAGTCTCCGCTGCTGGCCCAGCCTAAATCCGATGATTTCATTGCTCTTTGGCTGACAGACGAGTTTACGCAGAACGAAGAGATGGTTTTCACACTCATAGACTTCCTCAAGCTGTCTGATTTCTATGTTAAGCTGTATAGCTTGCAGTTGCTTTCCGCGCTGATAACGAACAGACCTGCCAGAACTCAAGAATGCATTCTAGCAGCTCCTCTGGGTATATCGATCCTGGTGTCTGCCATGGATGACGTGCGAGACGCGATCCGTAACGAATCTATTTTGGTTCTGCTTAACCTCGTCGCAGATCACGCCGATGTACAGAAACTCGTGGCATTTGAAGGAGCTTTTGACAAACTGTTCAACGTTATCGACTTTGAAGGTGGACTGCCTGACGGTGTGGTAGTAGGAGACTCACTGAAACTCATGGCCCTGCTTCTTCGTTACAACGTGTCTAACCAAAACCATTTCCGTGAAACAAACTGTGTGCAGCGTCTTAGTGACCTACTCATCTTACCAGTGGATAAAGAAGGTGTTCCTGAATACGTCTGGGATGATCAACTACAGAGTAACCTCAACCTAGTACTGGAAATATGTCGGCTCTTTGTTCCTTCAGGTCATTGGGCAACAGCAGTGAATCAAGAAGCTCTCTGCAAGCATGGGATCCTGTTAAATATACTACGTCTCGCATTTGGACCGTCGACCACAATACCAATACGATCCGCTGCGTTATATACTGCTGCTGACCTGGTTAGAGTCAATCAAGTGTTGCAAACCCAGCTTCTCTCCATCGATGTCCCTTACGTGGATTTATCAATTGCAGTCAGCGTACAGAAACAACCGCAAATCATCCCTGTTGCATCAGCTCTCCTGAACTGGGCACTACTCACCACATCCATTCACGTATTTGAGCTGCGCTTAGGGGCCCAGCATTGCTTAAGTGCAGTTTTCGAGGGCAACCACGATGCTAAACTAAATTTTATCAACGAGCAGATTGCAACTTTTAAAGGAGAACCTATTCTGTCCGAAGACCCATCTGAAGGGTCAAGCACGTCCGACACTCTCACATCTTCTCCTGACACAGCAAATCTGATCGCAGCTCTCGTAGAATATGACCCGGACGCACTTTTGAATCCGTACAAATCGTGGTTCGCGGCTGTAATCCTAATCCACATATTCGAGGATGCTCTCGATATCCGAGATCAAGTTGCTTCTATAAGAATAGGCGATGCATCGTTAGGAGAGGAGGTGGTATCCTCCATACAAGCAATGTCCAGTATGATGGTAACCTCGTTGAAATACAACGACCCCAGAATTTCGATTGGCTACTTGATGCTGCTTTCCTTTTGGTTATACGAAGATTTGAATGCGGTAAACGAGTTTTTGGAAGAAACGTCAACCGTGCAGTCCCTTATATGGCTTATCACTCGGTCGGGAAACAATAATAGTTTGGTCGTTTCACTATCAGCCATTCTTCTAGGTATTGCCTACGACTTTAGCAGCAAGGACTCTCCATATCCCAGGTAAGTTCTGCAAGATCATTTTTGTAAGTGTGAAATTTACTAACAATAGGGCTGAATTACACAAGCTACTAACCGGAACCGTGGGACGTGATCAATATGCTTTGAAGGTTCAGAGGTTGCGAGAGAACCCGTATTTCAAAGACCTGGATTTTGGTACTTTCTCCGTAAATGACAGAGATGAGACCGGCTTGCCAAAATTATTCCTAGAGCCTCTATATGTTGCATTAATCAAGGATAATTACTCGAGGATTCAGAAAGCGTTTGATAGAGATCCTACAGTTGAGCCCAATTTCAGAATTTCATTGGAAATGTACGAGGCTCTACAGGCGGAGCACATGGAGCTCGAGCGCCGATACGAGGAGTTGAAGGAGTCATTTTCCAATACTGAGTCCGAGTCGACTGAGAAACTCCAAAATCTGAATTCTGAGCTTGCTAAAGTCAGAACTTCGCTAGCCATCGCCGAGAAAGAACTAACCGGTTTGCGAGATGGCAAATCAACTCTAGATGAAGAACTGGACTCTACTAAACAAGCCTTGGAAAGTTTGAGCGCGACACACAAGAAATTGACAACCTCCAATAAAGAGACGACGGAATCTCTGCAACAGTTGAGAGTTCTTCAAGAAGAACAGAAACAAAAAGAAAGGCAGCTTACTACCCAGTTGAACAACATATCAAAAGAGAAAGAGAAAGCAGAGGCTGGCATAAACAAAATGAATCGAGAATTATTCAACCTCACAAAAGAGGTGGAACAGAAAGACGGGCAAGCCAAGCAAGCTCAGAAAGAACACGAGAAACTACAAAAGCAGTTACAGAAATTACAAGAGAGCGAGAAGAAGTTGAGCCAAAGTATATCTGAAAGTCAAAAGACCAGTGATTTTCTCAAGAAGCGCAATAAAGAACTGGAGGACGCATGCAATGCTAAGTCAAGCGAGCTTGAAAATACAAATTCTCAATATCGCGACCTACAGGCTGCATATGATGAACTGGACAATTTGAAAGAGACTTTAATCTCCAAACTTCAAAGCGCTGCTGGACAGATAGAGAGCTACAAATCCAGCGAAGCTGAGTTGCAATCGAAACTTGGTGTTCTTACCAAAGAGCTGTCTCACCTTGAGGTATTGAAGAATGAGAAGCGGGACTTGAAACAACAACTGGACGAGCATCTTAAGCATTTAAATGTCCAAAAATCGGAAATCACTGAAACGAAGGCTGCTTTAGAAGCCGCTAGGGCCCTGATTGATCCACTTAAAACGGAACTGACTGCTCAAAAATCTCTCCAGGAGAAATATGCTGGACTCGAGCTTAAAGTACCCTCAATGGAAGAAACTATTTCGAAACTGGAAGAGGACTTGCGTAGAGCAAAGGAGAACCATCAGACTGAAGATGAAGAGGATGCCAAAGAGGATCTGGAAGGATTGAAAATTGCCAACGCTAATTTGAAACAAGCAGTGACAGATCTAGAGGCAGAACTAGGCAAAGTGCGCTCCGGAATAGCAGAGAGCAAAGCGAATGAGGTCTCGAAATTGAGAGAGGATATGAGCATAGCCGAAGCCAACTCTGTCGACAGAATCAATGAGTTAGAGTCGAAACTTTCCGAGCTATCGACTGAAAACGGTAACCTGATAATTGAACTACAGGAATCGAAAAGAAAGGCGGACGATTTCGAAGCGTCATGGAAGACGTCGCAGAAAGATAACGAGTCCATCATCAAGCTAGAAAGCTCTATGAAAGGGGCCGTGGAGAAATCAGTTGCGTCCGCGAAGGAAAACCAAGTTCTTACAATGGAACTCGAAAAGTTAAGGAAAGAGCTTGAAGATATACGGACTAAGAACGCAGATCAGGCCAGGGAGTCTGAAAAGACTCACAAAGCCGATATGGACGACATGATGCTCATGCTGACGGAGCTAGATGAAAAGAAGACTAAATACAAGAAGCGGTTAGCCGAACTCAAGGAAGAGGTTTCTGATTTTGAAGATGACTCTGATGAAGATGAAGACGACGAATAAGTAACGATAATTAAGCATTAGAAAATAGCATCCTTAATATATATAATGAACCAGTAAGCAATACCTAGGGCATCGGCAATAGTTTTACCGAACTGGAGGTTGCATGCGGAATATTCGGACATTTCTGTCTTCAAAATCGATGGAACTCTGATCCATGTCCTGTGGAGTAATAAATATAGACTGAGTCTGATTCAGCCGAGTGAGAGCTTCGCTAACTAGCTTCAGACTGATTTCTCGATTCACTTTATCCATAAAAACGTCAAACTCGTCTAAGGCTAGCACACGCGATTTCATTGTTTGCCAAATTGAGACAAGTAAAGCAATCTGGGTGAAAGACTTTTCACCACCAGAAAGTACCGAGACGTCTTGCTTCTGCGAACTTTCAGCTGAAGAAGGCGCAACTTTCATACTCAAAATACCTTCCTTATTGTTGATGTTCAAAGTGCCATTGAAGCCTCTTTCTTGCAAATTGAATTTGAAATTACGTTTAATTTCAGTCTTGGTTCGCTCAAAAACATTTTTCAGCATGAGATACCGACTTTCCTGGCTCAACGACAGCGACTGGAAAAGCTGCCGTAACTCCTTGTAGTTTTTCTGGGCATCTGCAAGCAGCGCCGACGAGTTTCGAGCATTTTCGACAACTTCTTCAAAGCTTAAGCCACAGTTCTTTTCATGTTCAGCAACAATTTGCTCGAGCTCCTTGATCTTTTCTTTAACTGATGTTACTGTCTGACCCGGTTGCAAAGCCAAGCGCTTCTCTGAATAATGACTGGCTTCTTCAATATACCGCTCGATCTTCTCCTTCAAGACATTCAAGTGCTCTTCTTCCTTGGACTTCTGATGTTCCAGCACAATGATCTTTTCCGACACTCGATCTCGCTGCATCGCGTACTTTTTGCTTTCACTCTCAATAACGTTTCGTTCTTCAGCAGCTCGCTCGATTCTATTTCGAATAATTCTTAGCTTCTCTTCCACAGCACGTCTCTTTCCTTTCATTTCTTCGCGCCGGTCATCTATTTCGTCCTTTGCCGCATAAAGATCAACTATCTGATCATCATACTGTTTCAACTGCTCCTTTTGCTCGCCTAAAGTAGCGTAAAGTCTTTGCAGTTTGGTCGTATCTCTCTCCACATCCAATTCAATCTCAATCTGTTCTATTTCGTCTTTGAACGACTGCACCTCAGCTTTCAGCTTAGCAAACTTGCGCCTGACTTCTACAATCGCTTTATCAAGTTTATTCTTTTCGCCCCTCACAGCTGCTATCTGGCCCTCCACTTCCTTCCTTTCAGTTTTATTTTTGGCAATACTTGCTTGCAGAGATTCAATTTGGAAGGATGTGTCAGTCGTCATTCGGGGCAAGTTTCTCCACCCACTGATAGGTTGCACACTGGATGCACCAGAGATTTTGGAGCCAACTCTAAAACCGTCATTCGGCCGAGAAGGGTCGATTGCCAAACACCGCTCAACGTTATTTGGTCGGTTGTACATGACGTCATCTGCCCGTCGTCGTCCTTCGATCAAAATAATCTTCTCAACGCTGCTATAATCAATCAGGAGGTATTTGACATTGTCATCTTTGATGTCCAAAGCATCAAGGACTGTCAAGAATTCGCTATCAGGCTTTGATGATTGATAGTTAAATCGATCCAATTGTCGAACGAAAATAGGATTCTTAGCCAAATGCTTATCGAGAATAGATTTAAGAGCCATTCGATCATCATGATTCTCAACAATGAAGCCTTCCAGCACACGAGTGAGGGTAGTTTCTAAAACAGGGCCCCAAATTGGCTCTTTGAGTGCTATCAAAGTTCCAACCGGTCCAATAGGCGCATGCCCCTTGAAACGGGTGCTAGACGAAATTTCGTTTAAAATCCTAGACATATTATTGCCAAAAGCGTTCAACTGCCCTCTCTGCGAATCTCTTAAATCATTGAGAGTATTCGACTCTTCGTTGATCGAGTTACCTAATTCCCGAGAACGGGTTGTCAACGGCTCAAGCTCCTTCGGGATACCATTTCGAAGTTTATCCTGCAAAAGCTCCTCCTCATCACGAAGATTGGCAAACTGACTGTCAATATCTCGGATCTTGTCTTTCAACTCCATCTTTCTTTCTTCCAGCTCTACTCGTTTATGACCATACAGCTCCTCTTCCTTGTCTTTTAGTTCCTGAATCTTTCCTTCAATAGATTTGATTGATGCTTCGGTGCTTCTTTTGTTCTGAACTAAATCTTGCTTGACAGCCTGATGATTCTTCAGTTCAGTTTCAACTTCCGCTGTCGCTCTTTCTACCTCTCGCAGCTCACTCTGAATAACGTGTTGTTCGTTGGATAAGTTGGCACTATCTCCATCATGCTCTTCCAGTCTTCGATCAGCGTCAGCATGCTTCTCGATAAACTGTCCATGACGTTGCCTTAAATCTTCAATCTGCTTCTCTGTGTCGGTGATATTTTCCTGCTGCTCATCTACTTTTGCCTCCAAGTCGGAAACTCTATTCCAAAACAGTAGACCACTTAGTTCGCTAATCTCTTGTTCTGCAGTGGAAGAGACCTCCATAAGACTATATTGATGTTTCCATTTTTCCATTTCTGCACCTCTTTCTTGTAGTTCTTTCTCCTTTTGCTCCAAGTTTGTCTCCGAAAGTTTCAGCTTGTCAAAAGTGCCGTCTCGATAGCTTTCTATCTTATCGAACAACAGTCCTCGCCGGAAATACTCGTATTTAGACTTTTCGGTGCTCGCGATCAAAAAAGTACGCGCAGTATCCTGGGTCAAAATAGCAAACGGGTTATCGATCTGGATTTTGAAAGATTCTAGCATTCTTTCCAGATCCTTGCGCTTATCCGACACGGTCTTTCCCATCGAGTTCTTGATCTTATAGGACGAAGACCCACTCTCGCGAATAATAGCACGTTCTACGGTAATGCTTGGACCATATTTTTCCGGCTCAAACGCTCCACGGCCCTCGTTGTGCAACGTGACCTGGACTATTGCCTTTGGCTGGCCCTCTTTCACAAAAAACTTCAAGCTAGACGCGCGCTGTGTGCTCGAGGCTTTACCACCAAGGCAAGTAGAAATAGCCGTAAGAACAGTAGACTTGCCGCTACCGTTTCGCCCAATAATAAAGTTCATCCCCGGACCTAAATCCACCGATAAATGAGCGTGGCACATGAAGTTTATCATAGTAACTTGCGAGATATAACCCGCAGCAACATTATTGTTGTTGTCAACCTCACCGACACTGGCAGGGGTCTCGGTACCTTCCATCAACGATGGCGACGTGCTGCCAGAAGTTGTCAACTCGGCTGGTGACGTCGTGGAACTTGCCGAAGTCGTGTTGTTTTCATATCTGCCGCGTTTAGCCTGGTTAGTAAACTGAGTAGTTAGGTGAAAAATAATAATATATCTATGGCACTCACCAATACGTCTTGAAGGTGGTTATCCTCCGGGCGTCGCTTTGGAGTCATCGCGTTTGTTGGCAACACCGACAGCCAAACAGTTTGTGAAGATTTTAGAACGCGCCGGGGCAAACTTATTAATATGGCATGCATCGCGTTGTTTCCGCGAGGTAATTAAGGTAGGGACTGCAGGGTAAATCAATACGGATATATCATGCAGATCTGCTAAGTGTGTGTTACTATAGTATTATGATTCTTGTCTAGCGTAAGTTAATCGTGAGAACGGTTGGCTCCTATTTTATTATGTTCCTGTTATCAGTCTTACTTATCAACAGATATCTTATCTTTATAAATTGAACACTATTCAATTCTGTGTATAGTTGTGGCTATTACTGGTTGGTTACAATTCAGTCCTCTCTTGCCAGTACGGACGACCGTTGTTAGGTTATTATAATCTGAGAGTTTACCGTGATTAAACGCTTGATGTTCCTATTCTGGAACGCAGTGTTAGCACTATCACAACATGTTCACAGCATGACTAATACCGAACCAACTCTATTTTGTTGAAATACCATGCTATAGGAAAATATATGTACTAGAAACCTTATAGTCCCACTTCCAATTTAATCACCTTTCATGTCAATTATCCAATCATGTTCCATTCAATTTGAGTTACCGTACTTCTCCAAAGGACCAATGGTGTCGCGAATAGTCGTCTCCATCGGAATAGGCTCCCAGCCAAGAAGCCGTTGTGCCTTTGAATTATCACTGGTACGTCGAACCCCCAGCTGAGGGTACAGTAACTTTGCTTGGGGGCTGGTCCACGATGCCAACCAAATCAGCCATGAAGGCATGACTCGCGACGGTAGTTTCGGTTCATACTTTGGAAACTGCTTTCTGATGATATCTGCAATTTCTAAAACTGTCATCACTCTGTTTGTAGCCAAAAAACGCTCTCCCTTAGCCTCGGGAGTTACCATTGCTCGAATGTGTAATTCAGCGATATCACGGCCATCAACCACTCCAAACATCAAATCAGGAGCTCCTCGGGCCATTTTGCCAGCCAATAAGGTGGCAACTATACCGATTGAAGACGACGAACCCGGTCCTAGAATCGGGCCAAGCACACCAGTGGGGTTGATCACGGCCAACTCCAGACCTTTGCCTTCTTCCTTTATAAAGTCCCATGCAGCTTTTTCTGCCAAGGTCTTGGATTTTAAATATGCTTGACCGTCTGCTACTGACAAGTCTGACCAATCTTTTTCAGTGAATATATGATTTCGATGGTCCAATCCAAATGTGACTGCCACTATGGAAGAAGTCAGGACAACTCGTTTGACTTTGGCTTCCCGGGCAAATCTCAAAGCTCGCAAAGATCCCTCTCGAGCCGGGATGATCAAATCATCTTCGTGAGGTGGGTTTTCGACTGGGAAGGGAGAAGCCACATGAAGGACATAGTCACAGCCACTGGTAGCCTCTTTCCAACCGCTGTCACTCGTCAAGTCAGCCTGAAAAAACTTCAATCTCGAAACTTCGTCTTTCAGCTCGGCGTTCTTCATCATTTCCAAAACATCCTTTTCTCTTTTAGATGAACGGACAGTCGTTCGGACTTGATAACCGAGTTTGAGCAGTTGAGCCACACAGTGACTTCCAATTAGACCGGAACCACCAGTTACCAGCACCGTGGTTGAGATATTTGCTGCACTTGGTCTGAGGGCCATTGTATTCGTAAGTCTATGCTAATGAAAGAACTACGCATGGTTGCAGTATTTATATACATCTCTCAATTGACATGTGGTACATTGGCACATCTGAGACCCACTCTAGTGATTTTTAGCGTTAGTGGTGCCACGACTTTACAGAACCGCAAATGCTAAAAAAAGTCTATGAACAAGTACGTGGGCAGTATAGAACTCTCGCTATATTGATATATCATCACAGTCGCCTCTGCAGGATCATTCGAAAGGGACTTTTTTTCCAAATATCATCATCGATATCTCCTAGTAGTTCTCACCACTGAGAATACCAAACTGAGACATGTTTTAGATTTCTCATGTGGTCTGTACTTTGCGGTTTCAGAGTATGCGTATACACCTTTGATAGTTTTGAATTACTTACACTGAAATTATGATAAGACTTTTGGCGCTGCATATGATCTTCAGGTGCCTTACTATTTACAGTATATCTACGATGAGATTATGCATAGTGAAGTTGATAACACATAATTTCATTATCTACTGTTCGGAGACTTGAAGTTGGGAGATTCAGCACCAGGTGATGAATCCAACAGGACCGGTTTGAGAACCTGCTCGTCAAACTCCTTGAACCATTTCGCCCGGTCATCAGTAAATATTCCTGATATTGAAGGCGAACCAGAACTTGGCCGACCCAGATCCCCCATAGCCACCGAACGCGAACCATGCATGGGTGGAAGATCGGATACGTCAGATTCTTGGTCCGACTCCAGCAAATCGCTGTCATGATAAGAAGACGACCGTCGCAGGCGGGGTGAGCTGCTGCGGTTGGCTGCTCCTGAAATTACCGGACTAGCTCCTCTAGCCACTCCTGGAGCTATTACGGCTTCAATGTCGAATTCATCATCGCTTTCCACATCCTCTACTACGCCTGTGCGTATATTTAGTATTTCTAGCATTCGTGCAGTTGTTCCGCCAAAGACAATCACTGTCAACACCACAACAACTAAGACTGTCGCCTGGAGTTCATTGGCAGAATTGCCTTCAAACCCAGCTGCTAAAGCCACTCCTACGGCTCCCCGCAAACCAGCCCAGAAAAGCATCATTTGATATTGTTGTGGGATCTCATCTGGTTTGTTAGTTTGAGATCGAGTTCGACTGACAAAGTTGATCAGTCGAGAGAGGGGGAATACGGCAGCCCATCTTGAAACGCAGATACCCAGAGCAGTGACAATAATTAGGATCGGTCTGAACACCAGTTTATCTTGAGTAAACAGTGACAACCCAAGGTACACAAATATGAAATTCTCAGACAACTGAGCAAGCAATTGGAAGATATACTTGACAGCGATCTGAGTCCTTCTAGACATGTTGTAGTAAGCATAGTGCTTCAGAGTGATGCCACAGAATAGCAGCGACACAATTCCAGACATGTGACAGCCATTCGAAAAAAAGTACGATGCATAGGCGAAAAGAAGCACCAAACAGGATTCAATCTGCGGGAATCGTCGAACGTGCGAATGTTTCAGCACCAAAGCAGTGAGAATGCCCACAATGGAGCCAATAAGCAGCGAGATCGTAAAAGTCATCAGAAACATGCCAATACCCTTGAATATTGACGAAAACTGTAGACTTGTACCGGAAAACTTTTGAGCGGTTTCAAACATGACAATGGAAACTGCGTCGTTCAGCAAACTTTCACCAAAAATAATAGTATAAAGCTTGGGGTCAACCTTGTACATGTTGAAGATGGACAAAATGGTGACTGGGTCTGTAGCCGACAAGGTGGCTCCCACGCAAATAGCGTCTACAAACGAAATGTCAATTCCTTCCAACCCAATGGCCGTCCAAATGTACAGTATTATACCCAAGACTACTGCGGCCAGAAATGTTCCCACAAATGCAAATGTTAGGATAGACCCAAAGTTTCGGAAAAAGTTTGCCTGATGTAACTCGTATCCAGAGTTTAGAATAATAGGCGGTAGTAGTATGTTGAAAAAGTATGAGTAGTTGAACGATACATGTTCTTGGATGAAATGTCCCGGCGAGACCCGAATGATGAGGCCCACCAGCATTCCAGAAAAGATTGACAGCACAGTCTCATGGATCGCTTGTATCTTGCGCTGTTGCAAGTAGTAACTTGTCCATAATGAGATTATAAGTAGTGCTAGAATAATAAATATCGCCCACGATGCAAATATCTCCTCGGTGGCAGGGTCGCTGTTATCTTCGTCTGGGATGTCTGGATCGGCATCTGTGCTTTCCCGCTTGTTCAGCAAGGTGTAAGCGACATTGAACAATGCCTCGTGTATGCCCATGTTCGTGATATGTGTTTAGTTTTTGATGGCGGGGGGAAATAGGTCTGCTACTACGATTATAATTCCATACGTCGCCTTAATATGTGGACGCCTGAAGTGTTGACGAGTGTCTAAATAGGCTAATCTTAAAAAGCAATTTACAGTGAAACCAGCAATAGATTGGGGAATGTGAGGGAAGCCAGCTAGAGCTTGAACAATCTTGTACTGTCGTAGTAATTAATTAGCAGTACCAACACCACTGCGTTTTCATATAATGCCAGACGCGGTTATGTGTGTTTATGTGTATACGCTGGTGAGACAGCATCATCTGTCGCCCACCAAATAAGTATTACCCGGTAGACGTTTCTTGGTGATGTCGGCATCGTTTAATTTTATGAGAGATTGACAAATCTCTGGCCGGAAAGGTTAGCCCGATATCTAAAACCAAAAAAAAAGGGTTTTATAGAGGTAACATAGAGACAACATAGACTGATAGACGGCTGGCTCTGGATATAAAATCATGAAATACTATGGACTGTTATAACGTTACGAGAAATATCCGCCAGTGCAAAAAGTTCAAATACCACTGGATCAATCGCATCTACGGAAACCGGAGATATAACTCCTCAAATTCTGCTGGTCCTCAGGCTTTGGACTTGAAATGGCGAAAGATCTGGCAAGAAAACAATTGCAAAAGATCCAACGAGAACGGCGAGAAATACTATGCCCTCTCTATGTTCCCGTATCCGTCGGGCAAACTGCACATTGGCCATCTCAGAGTCTATACCGTGAGTGATGTCCTGGCACGGTACCGGAGAATGAGAGGATATAACGTCATTCACGCCATGGGATGGGACGCGTTTGGGCTGCCAGCTGAGAATGCGGCCATTGAGAGAGGGATTGGCCCCAGAGTGTGGACACTGGGGAATATAGACAAGATGAAAGATCAGATGCACGAGATGCTGGCTGATTTCGACTGGGAGCGAGAAGTGGTGACCTGTTCACCAGAATATTATAAGTGGACCCAGAAACTGTTTCTGATGCTGTACGAACATGGGTATGCCTACAGGAAACTGGCTACCGTTAACTGGGATCCAGTTGAACAGACTGTGCTTGCCAATGAACAAGTTGACGAGCAGGGCCGCTCCTGGAGATCTGGTGCTTTAGTGGAAAAGAAAAAACTCAACCAATGGTTTTTGGCAATAACGAAATTTGCAGATGAACTGGTAAATGATTTAGACATCCTAGAACACTGGCCCGACAAGGTTAAGGTTATGCAAAAAAACTGGATTGGTCGGAGTAAAGGCGCGAAAATAAACTTTCCGACTACAACCAATCACTCGGAGAGTCCGTTCATAGAGGTTTTCACTACAAGACCTGACACCATTCCTGGTGTGCAGTACTTAGCACTCTCTGTGGAGCACCCTGCAATTGTTGCATTGAGTAAGCAAAATCTAGAACTGGCAAAATTCCTAGAACACGCCAAAACTTTAGATTCCGAGTCAAAAGAAGGATTCGAACTCACAGAACTTCGAGCTATAAACCCCATCTTGCAGGACAGGGAGCTCCCTATATTTGTCGCACCTTACGTGCTGGCGGATTACGGGTCTGGGGCTGTCATGGGAGTTCCTGCTCATGACGAGCGCGATTTCAAGTTTTGGGCCCTCAACAAACCTGGATCGCCGTTGCAACAGGTCATAGACCCGCCAGATGGCGAAGCACTTGGAGACATTCCAATATATACCGGGAAAGACGGTATAGTAAATGCCAATGGGGGCCAATACCAAGGGTTATCAACCAAAGAAGCTAGTCAGAAGATTACCGAGCGATTATCAGAACTAGGTCTTGGAGGATCTTCCGTCCAACTTAGACTGCGAGATTGGTTAGTGAGTAGGCAGCGTTTCTGGGGAGCTCCAATACCCATTATCCACTGCGATAGTTGCGGCCCTGTCCCAGTCCCTGACGAAGATCTCCCGGTACGGTTGCCAGAGAATTTGGATTCTCGACCACTTGCCCAGAATGAACATTTCTTAAAAACTGAATGCCCGAAATGTCACGGGCCAGCTCAAAGAGACTCCGACACGATGGATACCTTTATGGATTCCTCGTGGTATTTTTTTCGATACACCGATCCTAAAAATGAGCAGAAGATATTTGACTACGACGTCGCATCGAAGCAAATGCCAGTTGATTTATACCTTGGAGGGGTCGAACATGCAATTTTGCACCTGCTTTACTCCAGATTTATTTCTAAATTTCTGAGCAAAGCTGGTGCCTGGGACGGTGGGAAGCTCCATGGTGAACCAATCGAGAAACTAGTCACTCAAGGTATGGTGCATGGTAGAACATTCATTGAGCCCGTGACAGGACGATTTTTGAAACCTGATGAGGTGAACCTCGCTGGAGATCAGCCTTTGATCAGGGCCACCTCACAGGTCCCTACCATTTCTTATGAAAAAATGTCCAAGTCCAAGTATAATGGAGCGGATCCCTCTGAATGTATAGGACGACATGGCGCCGATTCCACTCGTGCTCATATTCTTTTTCAAGCACCGCTTCCTGACGTTTTGAACTGGGATGAGTCTAAGATTGTGGGAATCGAGAGATGGCTCGCAAGAGTTGGCACTCTGACAGATAGAGTTGTGGGGTCGTTGGGCAGTTCTGAAATCGCAAAGGCACACAGTGCTTCAGAGACAAAAGCTTGGAACGAGATTCAGGAATACTTGCTATCGATCACGAACTCTTTGCATAGGGATTTGTCGCTAAACACTGTTATTTCAGACTACATGAAAATGACAAAAGCTGTAGCAAGTATTGAGTCCAACAATCAACTGTTGCAAGAAGCATTCGAGATCCTTCTGAAAGTTATTTCACCAGTAGCTCCGGCACATGCGGAGGAATACTGGCAGAAATATCTCTTGGCTCAAAAACGGGCATGGACCTCGATATTTTTGGAAAACTGGCCCAATCACAAACCTATAAGACAACAGACAGCTCAATACTCCGTTATTATCAACGGGAAACGACGCTTGTCCTTTGAGGCGTCTGTAGACGCTTCAGGAGACAGCTCACAGCTTCTGAAGATTGTGCATGAGCATCCAAGTTCTGCCAAATGGCTCAATGGACAGCATATACACTCTGTTCTTGCGCCCAAAGGAAAATTCAACATTGTAATTATGACGAAAAACTGCACATAGACTTATGAAACGTTACGATATTGTAAATTTGTAAATAAGTAAAATAAGATTTTATTGCATCAATTATTGCTAAAAGATACTACTTAGCTGGTAGTTTTGACGAGGTGTATAGTCCGTTTTGGAATATCACAGCCCGCTCTGCCTAATAAATAAGAGGAATATTCTAATTTTTCGCAATAGTTCTTCGGAAAGGACCACTAAATATTGCTCTCCCTCAACTCAATTGTTCGTATCAATGATACAAGACCTGAATAGCCCTTGCGATTCAAGGATTCCAGTAACTCAATGTTCTCCGTTAAACTCTCCCTCTTGCAAATAGACACAAACAACGGTGACTGCAGAAAGAGAAAGTAGCGGTCAAGGGACGGGTCCAGTTTGTACAGCGCTCTTACAAAGCCTGGCGACAAACCGAAGGAGTTCGGTTCAGTCGATAAGAGCCGGCCCTGCCAAAGAGATCTGTAAATGTCATTGGCGACAGCACCAAGCGAATTCCGTCGGTCGTCAAAACCCAATGCTAGTAAGTGGCTAATGATGCCACAGATTCGGGAAAGTGTCGAGCATGTCAACGAAAACGTCAAGTTATCGATGATAGGAGCCGGAATGGACCGTTTTGAAAATACTCCTGCAAAGTGCCATGAGAGTGCTTCGTAGAATTTCAAGATCGAACTCTGATAGAAGAGTTTTGTGTGATTCAATTCCAGGTTTACAAGTGTGTTGAAAAAGTCTACTATGCTTAGAACAGACTCCTCCACCTCAGAGTTCGAAATGCTCGACCAACGTATGAGAATTGAAGTCAGACAAGAAAAGATTCTTTTTCTCCTGTGATCCTTCATCCGCGGGTAAAGAGTTTTAAGTGGACGCATTATGCGTTTCTCGAAGACAGAAGCATTCATTGGTGGGACCCATGAGAGCAGTGAAAAAAGGAGTTTAGTGTTAACTTCATGGCCCCATTCACTGGTAGAGAGCTTTGCGTACAATAACTCCTCGGCCGCGGGCGGGAACAGCTGGAAGCGTCTCACAAAACGCTCCACTCCTTCTAATAAATATTCTAGATCCTGGACTGAAGAAAGCGCGTGAAATACCTCGGTATTAAATTGATGCCATTCGTCTTCGATTATCTTGTATACTATCAGCAGCTTTGACGGTTGACAAGCTTCACGCAAAGATAGGGAGCCAGAAGACGCGGTACTAATAGGGTCCACGAGCACCCTTCCGTGATCTAGCTTCTGGCGTTTTACCGGAGGTATTCTCACGGATGTTGAACTTCGGCCTTGTTCCCTTTTAGCCCATATTCGGTGAATTAAAGGGCCCAGTGTGGTGTGTGGGTGATCGAACTTCGGTGCCCCCAGTATAGGCAAGTTCTCAGGGAAGAGGGCCGGTCTCAGACGATGAAACGCGGTAATCAGCTGGCGCAGTTCCAAACATTCCGGGTGTTTTTCATGGAGCTCTAGGACGTACTTGACTCTCCACGGCCGTATTAACTGCGGAATAGCCGAGCATGCCAACAGCTGACATGCCCAGGGCCGGACAGCCTCATCTTTAAGACACATGAATAAGACGCCAAACAGTTTCTGCAGCTCGCCTGGGTTCTCTAAGTAATCGTAAACTGTCACCAACCACCGCAAAAGAAAGTTTCGTACTTTTGATGGTGTCTCAGCCGACGCGCAAGCACTAACAACATCATGAATGACAACGTCAGCAACAGGTTCTTTCGGAAGTAAAAGATCATTCGCTATCAAGATACGCGGCTGCTCTGGTAACAAGTTTGGCTTTATCGCCAATTGAATTAGAGTGATCAGTTGGCTTGGACTTAAACCGTTGGAGATAACTTTTGTCCGCAGACGGCTAATAACTCTTCCAAGGTCGGAACTTGATAGTTCAGCTTTCGATAAAGTTGTTATCGCATCATCGATTGTTTGAGTGACTATACGACCTCTCCGATTCATAGTGAGATGAAAGACAGTTTAAGGTAAACTGTCATAATAATATTAGATTCTGGTAAAAAGTAAACTGTCAGAGGTGAACGGTTAACAGACTATGTTATTGTTGTGCTTAGTAAAAACATGCAGGGGAAGACGCAATGCCCATCACTTTTATGTCAATCTAAATTAATACGTATTATGTGCAAACAAAATAGCTTAGGTGTCAGTGTCGATCAGAACGAGCGCATTAGCAAAACAAAACAGTATCGTTTCAAGCCTGATAATCACTCTGGAACTCAGCCATGGTGCCATTTCGGTCGAAAATAGATCGAGCTCGGATATATGGGTCCAAGACCCAGTATCTGCTTCGCAGCTTCTCAGCCCAGCTGTCCTTTTGTGCCTGAGCCTCCTTAGCCTCCGGACCCGTCGTCTTGATCCAGGTTATGGAGTTCTCAACAAATGCATCCAGGATCTCGTCTCGCTCCTTGAGCAGTTCCTCCTTCTTGGCGCCGTCCTTGATTCGGTCATTCTCATCACTCTTGGGGGTGATGTACTTGTAGACAAAGTCACTCTTTCCACCCAAGTCCTTGATGATGTACTTAGGGTCAATGAGTCGGGCGAGGTCGTCGAAGCTTCGGGTGAATGAGATCTTGGAAGCAACAACAGGGTCGATCCAGCCTTTGATGATATTCCAAATACCTTGGAAGATCCAGGGAGCCTTGTGGATGAACAAGAAGCCCAGCGATTCCGGGTAGTGGGCCTCAAAACACTTGAGAATAAATTTCACAGCAGCATAGTCCATATTGTGAAGCTTGAACTTGGAGAGATCAAACACAACAGCAGCAGTGTCGACCATAGGCTCCTTCATGAATCCTCGACACACTTCCATGATGAGAACAGTAAAGCGTTCTATGTCGTGCTCGGACTGAGCCTTGGGATCGTGGAGATCAGGTCGAACAACCACCAAGGGCCGTCCTTTCAAGTCAACACCATACACAAATGCCTTGCCAAGCTCAAACTGCAACATTACTCCTTTGTCTTCGTTTTGATATGCCTCGAGTTCACCGCCCTCGAGCAGTTCATTAACCTTGAACTCATCGAGTCTCCAGATAATGGTCTGGGCCAGCATCTCCAGGGCTTTGGCCACGTCCCACTTTCGGGCTCTCAGGAACCGGAGCATCACGTTGTCGGGATGGTCCTGTCTGAAGAACAGCCGAACAGTTCGTTTGACTGTCTCGATATCATGTTCTCCGAGAGCATCTCTGAAAGCAGTCTTATTGTGTGTGGGGTGTACAGGGTGTTTGGCAGCGGCCTTTTTCAGATTGGCAGCCAGCTGTTCTTGGGCTCCGACTCCTTGCACAGAAGGGTCGATTTCAGCCACTTCATTAACCAAATCGGCAGGGGCTCCTTCCATTACGGTAAGGATTTGGGCCCACATCTCTTTGAGAGCATGTTCTTGGTCGGCGTGGAGATCGTGGATTCGTCCGGGGAGGACATTAACTTCTTCGGCTGTCATGATGGTTGGAGTAATTTGTTCCGTTGTTGATTAAGAAGACCAAAAAAAGCAGTATCCAAAAACAGAATTATCAAAAAATAATTAAAAAGCTAAAAATATCGTTGTTAATAACTTATTTTTGTTATAAAATTTGTTTCAATTGGTGAATTAATAAAAAACGTAATTCAAAATTGTTTCACTCAAGTAATCTTGTTTGGGAGAAAGTGTGGGGATAGGGAGGAACAGTTGAAGGTGCAAGTAAATATCAAATATATAACAGGGTATATCAACGTGGTGTAACCCGGGAAGAAAAGTTGAAATACCAGCAGTTGAACAACAGGAAACTGATTTGAGTCCCAAGCCCGATCAATGTGTCTTTATATATAAATTGACGATCCAGCAATTGAAAAAAAAGAAATCAATAGTCTTGGGTCTGAGGGAGTCGAACTAGTACCGACTTCGGCTTTAAATCTTAGTAAACTCCACACCCATAATTTTTAGTCAGGGTTAGTACGGTTTAAATCATTGAGATTATTCGGATCATGTCGATCGGAAGAGATGCGGGGGAGTTCGAGGATTAATGAAAGGAGTGATCGCAATATCTCCGAGGGTAGTGTTTCAGCTAGGTTTGTTCATATTTCATTACTTGATTTAGATATAGTGTAACTATTCAGCTATACAATAATTGTGTGTTGCCATATTCCTGAATCATTCAATGATCTATTGAACATTCGTCTCGGGGCAACATCTATACTACTTTTGGCTGATTCTAATGCGTCTTTAGCTAGGCTGTAGTCATATCAAAGAGGATGATGATCTATACGGCCCTATTCTGTATGTACTGTTACGTGTATTGGACGAGGAAGTCTTCGGTGGGGGCCAAAAGCTCTCTGAACTTCCCAACGACGGGTAGGACGTTATGTTGTCAGCTGGTCGTTATAGCATAGTTGTGTATTGATTTAACAGAACAGACAATCGTATTGACTCTCTCCTCACTCAGAGCCACGCCTTCATCCGACACTACCCCAGGCTTTTGGGCCGATATTCAGAATTACCTTTAGCACTTCTTCCCCACCATTTTCTTCCGAAATAGCATGTGAAAATGCCGAGTTGTCGGCTCTCAGATCGTCAGTTACAAGGATGAGATCATGAGTGATCACAATACATGTACAATACAATGCACAATAGCTATACTCTATGCCAGAGTTGGCCGTTTCTTTGAACAAGCTGCCAAGAATATAACCGAGTATAGAGACTGTAGCCATTTTGTATAGTAGAGCAACACCGGTACATGTATGAAACTTATCAGTTACAAAGTAGTTTCAGCATTACCGTCAGATAAGCATTGGTCAACAATACCTCGGGTGCATTGTTCGGATAACTCAATTAATGGTAACAGCTAAACTTCCCGATAACATGTAGATATGCCTTTTTGGGTTCAAAATGCTGATGCTGATGCTGATGCTAATGCCAATATGCCAATAATGCTGAAAGCCGCCTAGAATTGAATATGTTATAAACTGTTTTTTGCAGGCTCTTTTTTTTATAAAATTTGCCCAAATGTGCTCCCACTATGCAGTGTGTCTCACCAGACGATATGCTCACCAGTCACAAGGTGGTGTTCTTGGCCGAACGGACTCGATTAGCTGGCACTGTTGGGAGTGTGGATAGTAAGATTATCATTTAACTTCTACGGTGTGCTACCATGGCCATCACTCGCTGCACACTCTTTACAATCTATCTACATCAATGATTTTCACTATATTGTATTTTACTAATATCTTTAAATATTTGGCCATATAACTTTGCACCATTGAATTACGGTATTTCAGGCGCTTGAAGCTTTACCGACCACATGATCGATCAAACAAGAACCCCGTAAGACTCGGAAGAAATATACGAGCCACGATTAAAGCCGTTCCGCTCCTACGACGTCTCCTCCATTTCATATGTTGAGGAATCACATCTCATGGTATAAATGTCTCCGCGTCTGTGTGTTCTTTTAATAGTAAACATTTTCGGGTCTCAGAAATAACTTGCACTTCGAAACAAAAATCATAGAATACGCCGTCTCTTGACGGTTCTGCCCGCTTTGACGGGTTTCTTCGTGCTAAAACCCCGCAGCATTATCTCGAGGCGCCAGCAACTTTAAATCCGACGTATCACCTTTGCTGAATAGCAAATAGCAACGACCCTATAAGCTTGCATTTCTTGGTTCAGACATCGATAGCCTTTACTGCCGGCTACAAGATTCTGTCATACCAGGAACTGGAAGAAACCAAGAAGGGATACTCCTCAATTCACGAGTGTCCGACTTGACTGTGAAACTCAAAATGGAATATAAACTGCGAGATGCCGCGTCATCCCTGTCAAAGCATTCGACTAACTCAAGTGCAGCTACCTCGCCAAACTAGAGAAAGTCGTTATTTAATATAGCTCCAACAACGAGAAAAAAAGGCTGTCGAAGCATTCCGAAGACGAAATAGAAGTATCTAATCCAAAGATTCAGAGCATTCAAGCAGATATAACCGGCTTGGCCTAACGGTTGGCTGAAGTCGTATATACAAACACAATATTGGAATACTTGCATTGACACATCATGGTCAGAGTCAAGCACCTCCCAGGTGTTTGACAGTTTTTCGTCAGGTGGCACCAGAGTAGGGTCTCCTGGTAGTTCAAGTCTGAGACGGTCGATTCAAGCGGCCCAAGCTACCAGTCGGATGATACATCGTACAGTGGCCATGTCTGCATCTGATCAATCCAAGGAATTGGATGGCCTGATAAGTCTGGTGTCAGAAGCATTGTGACAATGATACTACTCCCGTAAACACTCAGTCAGTAGCTCCACAGGTCAAGATGGACTATCCGACAGAGCTTGTCAACTCACTTGTGAGTGACTATACCCAGCTCAAACACAGCGAAGGAGATAAAAAGGGGCTGGAGTCCACAGAGCATGAGGTAATGCTACGAATCGATCCGAATGCCGAACTAGACTATCCACAAATTACGCCGACAAGTACGCCGTGGATAGATATCAGAGTGAAAAAGATAATAGTGGTGACCCGGCAACAGAAACCAGAGGCAGATCACTTTTGAAAAGACAGTTTGAAGCTCTGACTGCCAGTTACGAAACAAATAGGACTGAACTAGAACGACTGGAGCTGGAAAACGTAAATCTCAAGACGAGCCTACGGAACGTGAAATTAAACAGTCAAGCTGAAATCCAGGAACTGAAAAATGAATTGAAAGCTAATGAGGAAAGAGTGGGAGAATGGAAAGAACGATGTGAGACAACGAGGGCAGAGTTAGAGTTAGTGGTGAAAAGCCCCGAGGCTGTGTCTCGACAGGCAATTGACTATGAAACTACAGTTCACGAATTGGAGCAGAAACTCTTTCAAGCTACGAGCTCTAGCGACAAGCGGGTATCGATGATTGCAACAGATCACGATGGTCTAGGAATGCGGCCATCAGCTGAACCGTCAAATGTTAGTCTCTTACGGCACGAGTTTCGCAAAATTATAAAGGATATCAATATCAAACATGCAAAGGAGTTGAAGCAAGAACAGCAGGAAAAGAAGTAACTACAAAGTCTATTACGCTCTATCAAAACGTCTAGTTTCGCTGCTAGTATACCTCTTGGGGATTGGAAGCATTGGGTCTTGAATTAGGCATTGAAGCTAATTGATTGTCATTGATATAGTTTAGGTATTTATAAGGTACTGTTCTATCTCCTTGGAGATTTCGGAGGGCATCCGAAAGCATTGTTCGTGCAATCTCTATATAAGAAAGAAACACCCCGACATTGTAACACCTTATTATCTTCCGAAAAAAAATCTGGCCTAGCATCATACATCTATTATTGTCTTTCAATCAGATCAAAACTGCATTGATTGTTGTGCTTGCAATGACTTACACGTTTAAAATACGCCATCAGCAAAAAAGTCCTTCCCGAAATTTACGACAACGGAGCACTAAATACATGTATATCTACATTTTTTTGCCTTGTTCAAGTCGTACTCATCTGAGGAGCCCTCATTTGGCCTGCTAGTCAATACCAAGCAATCAGGTCGTCTTTTGCGAGCTACATCGAATCTGGTTCTTTCACCAGAGCTTACCCTATCTTACGTTCGTACCTGCATAACGTGGTGCGTGAAAAGCTTATCGCGGCCGTTTGTACCTGCATGATGCGCGCGGATACTTAGTCCAAGGGTATAACAGTGACCGTATGATCTTAGGCTCGCACTCGCACAAGAACCAATCTCTGAAACTTGATAATTTCATAGCCATGTCGGGTCTGAATAGATTAAAATCAAACCTCGTGGCATTGGTCGTATAATCAGGGAAAAGAAGAGCAATTGGAGGAAAACATAATCTTATTTCTGAGGAGCGCTGATTCAGAGAGAGATATCAAAATCAAAATTATAGGCTGCTTTTCGAAGAACGATATTGTCCGAGTCTTCAAAATTTTTGAAGATCACGGATATCCTGTGAACTTATACACTGCGTACTTTAGCGCTGGCATAGTGTTGGTCACCATGGCAAGCTGCACGCATCAGCGCTGTCGAGATATATTGTCCAATGTGGTATCAAAATACCAAATTCCGCTTGGATCGTCGGATTACATTTTTAGTGCATCATATGATCTGGAATTCTATGCATTTCCGACTCGCTTCTCCGAGCCGGATTTTTGAAACCGCGAATAAAAGTTAAAGACATATATGATCAAGGTTCCTCAGAAGTTCGGGAATACATGGAGAAGGTCCCAGGTAGCTGTGTAGAACCCGAGTATCTACTGACCCTGAGAAATTTTCAGGGTCTGATAGCCTACCCTGAAACGGTTGGCGAATACGGATACTCAGAATCGGATGATGACCTCGATAATGACGTTCGGTGCTGTTTAGCAGGCAGTATGTTTACAATCAGCATCGGTCTGACTATAAAGATATTTCATCAAGAAAGACGGGCGATGCTGAGAGTATGGGACGTCGGAACTCGAGCTCTAAACCACAAGCTGCGAACTCTAGGGAGGTCATTCATGAGAAATCCCAGAAATTTAGATCAGTTAAGGGAGCAGATGGAAGCGGTCTTGACGATCTTAATTTTTAAGCTGTTTATGGAGATCCGTGACAGAAATGACTTCCTGGATATTCTCAAATGTCGTCGACATGGAATTCCAGAGTTGGTGGATAGGCTACGAAGCCGAGAGCGACCAAAATGGCTAGTGAAGCACCCCCCAGAAAATATCTTGCCAATAGATGTTGATTTGATCAAACTTTTGTATACACACCAGGAGCCTGCGATCTTGGAGGATCTGAGAGACGCTTTGAATGAGCTAAGTGCTCTATTGAGCAGGTAAGACTATTCCATGATCAAGGATTTCCGTTTGCCGAAGGGCTGCAACATGTCTTGGACGGGCTTTGCCAATTGAGAATGTCATAGCCGTGGGAAAGTTTGCGTGAAGAACTTGAGAAATTAGCTCGTGGAATCATTGATGCTGTCGAGTATATGAACGAAGACAAAGTTGATATATTTTTAACTCTCATGAGACCTCGTCAAACACTGAACTTTTCTCTTCACAGAGACGAGAATCAAAGATCGCCGACCGTTCCCATTCTACACGTTTGTGGGTTCGGTCATTGGATGATTGGTGGCCATGTTGAAACACTCGATGAAGAGATGTTGGGTGTCGCAGAGCTCAATACAACTATGCAGCGAATTCTCATAACCATCCCTGATCCTCTGAATTTATATGTTTTACGGCGTCATTCGGAGTGCTAACACAGCAGCACAAGAGAGCAGACGTTCATAGGAGGATGATTGGTGCTACAGTTGTTATTACGACATGCAGTCTGGTTTGCATGGTATGAATTTATTATAGAACAAGGGCTGTGAATACGGGCCTTGGGTATAAAAGGATGAGTAGGGAGGAAGACTTGGTATCGACATGACTTGGTTGATCAAAATTATGTGGTATAACTTGAAGAGATTGAATTATTTATTACGCAATGTACAATCAGCGTAGTTTCCTCGATTACATGATTTAAAGGGTTGTGGTATACCACGATACTTTTATCATAGACCGTTCATGCAATCCTGTGGATTGCATCCGAATCCTACGCCTCATGAACACTTCGCATCAACGCAGTTAACTTCGACCGTCTTTTTTATTAGCCCCAAAGCCAAGGTGCAATGAGTCGCATACTGAAAGGCTAAAAAGATACTGATCAGTATCTTCTCTAAGAATCGTAAAATAATCTGTTGTACATTGTAAATGTATGTAGCACTCGTGTACGAGTACCATGCTTGTATATTTTTACTCTCGTTTTAGCTTATCTTATTTGTACGCCTTCTGGCCTGATTCAATCGCGCATTAGTGACATGCGTATCACTGTCAAGCTCTTCCAAGAGTTGGTTCTGGTATTCCAACTCTTCATTGATAGTCAGGCCCAACTCCTTTTGACGACGGACTTGCTCTCCCATCTGTCGAATCAGGTCATCTTGTTCTTGCATGTCATTTTTCTGTAGCTGAAGTAATTGCGAATTGTTCAACTTTTTGGTTCGTTCTGTCTCTTTACCACCCCCGAGTATTCTCGGAGAACTGCTTCGATCCGATTGGCTGATAGATGCCCCTAGAGGATGGCCCTCGCTGACTTCTCTGTGTACTCTTTGGACCTCAAGTAATGCATCTCTTCGTCGTCGTAGTTCACCCTCACCTACTCCTCCTGAGCTAGAGTCGTCTGCCAAAGCCCGCTCCAGATCCTTGATTCTAGATTGAGCCATTACTTGTAGTTTACGTTGTTGGGCACCGTCAGATCGCACAGCTTGCCTTAAAAGGTCCTGGGCATCAGTTATAGTCTTGACCCAGAATCCATTAACAGCCGTAGATTCCTTTGCCTTCTTCACATGTTTGGACACTTGTAGAAAATCCGTTGTAGCCAATGACTCTCTCCATTGTTCTCGCTTTGCTATTGCTCTCAGAAAAACTTCTAGTCCTCTCCGCCTCTCTTCCAGAAATTCTCGGTTCTTGCCTCCAATCCACTTCTTTCCGGGCAACTCAGCGGGTGGGCGTTCTCCCATTTCATTTTCCAGTGCTTCACAGAACTGAATGAAATCGCTATATCGTTTCTGGATGTCAAATGTGGTCCTTTCCACCGATACTTGGATATTATAATAAATAGGGGTGGTCTCACTGTATCCCGGGATAGAGATGTTCATGGCGGACATGGTGGGATGAGAAATGAATATTAATATATCTATGGAGTTGAACAAAAAATATGCTACTATATGCTAGAACAAAATTACGAATTAAAATGAAAATGACAAGTTGCTGCGGTTGTGGGCCAATGCTGGTGGCCAAAATGTTGATAGTTACTGTATAATACACAGTGTATTTGCTGCGGTCAATCCTATACATGTAAATATAAAACAACGCCTCCAAGATTCGAACACGCGTTTCACATACATTAGCAGTGAAATTGCATGCAAAAACACAGTGCAATTTGGATATCCATCTATCACTGTCAACTTTCTCTCCTTAATTTCCACTTTCAGTTTGCAATCATGGCCGCCATAGCTCGCCCTATCGTAATCTCTGGTCCCTCAGGAACTGGTAAATCTACTTTGTTGAAAAAGTTGTTTGCCGAGTTCCCTGATAAATTTGGATTTTCCATTTCCCGTACGTAGTAATAGTATTGCAATACTCGAGTGTCACTAACCAGATACTACTCGAGCACCCCGAGCTGGAGAAACCAACGGCGTCGAATATCACTTTGTTCCTGTTGAGGACTTCAAGAGCCTCATTGACCAACAGGCTTTCATCGAATGGGCCCAGTTTTCAGGTAACTACTACGGTACCACCATTAATGCCGTTCGAGACGTTGCTGAAAAACAGAAAAAGACTTGCATTCTCGATATTGACATGCAGGGTGTGAAATCCGTCAAGAGAACTGATCTTAATGCTCGATTCTTGTTTATCGCTCCCCCCTCGGTTGAGGAACTTCGACAACGGTTAGAAGGTCGAGGAACTGAGAATGCAGACAGTCTGCAGAAGAGACTGAGCCAGGCTCTTGCTGAGTTGGAGTATGCTAAAGAGCCAGGTGCACATGATGTGACTATTGTCAATGATGATCTTGACAGGGCATACAATGAATTGAAGACATTTGTATTGGCATAGAGGGAAAAAATAATAGAATTCACATTTTAATAGACTGTAATATAGCGCGACTCTGTCCGTTAACGTTTATGTACAGTATGCTCTGTAGCACGGCTGAACTGGCACAGCTGAACCGGCACGGCTGTGCATTTTATACCAGATCAGCGAATCATCAAATTTCAACTTCCTAACTAATAAAAATGTCATTGCCTCCAAGCCATCTAGGAAAAGACCAACTGTATGTTTACTGACAAAAACAATTTATTAAGTTTCCTGACAAATGTAATAACCAGTGAGGAAGAACCCATTCTTGAAAAAATTGCTCGAAAATGTAAGGAGCAACCGTGGGTGCCGTTGGGCTGCGCTATGACTGTGGGCGCCCTGTATTTATCCGGCCGTGCGCTTAGACGAGGTCAGAAACATTTGGCTAATCGAATGTTCATGTGGAGAGTTCTGCTCCAGGGGTTCACTGTTGGAGGAATTGTGCTGGGTGGATATCTGTACGGTAAGCCGAACCGGCCCACCGACCGAGACGCAATCTTATTCGCCAAGGCCAAGGAGAGAGAAAAGCTCTGGATTGAAGAACTTGAGCGAATTGATGCAGAGGATAAAACCCGAAAGGAGAGAGCACTGTCGATCCAAGAGGCGTTTTTGAAGCGACGACAAGAGAGTGAGAAGGAAGCTGAACAAAAGGCAAAGGCACTGTATGCTAAGGTGAGGGACACCGAAAAACCTACTGAGACAGAAAAATCACCTAAAGAGAAATCACCTAAAGAGAAATCACCTAAAGAGAAATCACCTGAAGAAAAGTCAAATTAAAAGTTGAATACTACTTCTACTACTACACGTTTCAACGTTAAGAAACAAAAATATACAGCTGTACTCTCAACTGATCTCCCAATTATAGGGAATACTGTTGGTTTCAAAGAAATTGCACTGCGCAGTGCTCACTCCCGCAACAAAAGTCGCATTGCCGAACAGATACAGATTCAAATTAGACAGGGAAGAGGCTGGATTCCAGTTTCTGTACGTTGCGGTGTTAGGGTTCCCAGTAGAAGCAAAAGCAGCCCATCGTGATTGCACTTCGCTGGACAGAGCCACTTGAGAAGCTGTGGCAGACTCGTACGTTCCAAATACAAGATACAAATCATCCTCATGGCAGACTGCCCCGTTTCCACAGAGATAGGCTCCCGTGTTGTCGGGGTACTGGATTCCTCGGGTGAACTCGTAAACATATATCGATTCCCGTTTCTCAGCAGCCAAGGTACCTGCATTGAGCTGAATAGGACAAGAAAACTCATACTCAGTTCCAATAGATTGCAATTGGTTCAGAAAACCGCCTGATGGCGTCAACAGTGTCTGAAACAATGGGGATTCCAAGATGGTGATCGATGCTTGTTGGCCAAATTCGCTATACAAGGCATATTCATAAATCTCTTGACTTATTTGTTGTGTGAACTCGGCACTCAACGCAGAAGCAGCTTCATCTGCCACAAATCCAATTATTATGGGTACATTGTTCTGAAGAGTGCCTTGTTCCACTGCGTCCGCAAACCTGACGTTGATGATATTGTCGTCAATGTTGGGTCCAAATGGATACACTGGGTTGACACCGGGAAGGTAAGTAATGTTGGCATTGATCTCAGCCCCGAGGAGGTCGTCAACAGATGCTGCCTGAAGGCATGTTAGCGTGGAACACCCCACCAAGTCGGCAATGTATGGTGACAAGACGGTTCTGGAAACATTCTGGTAATTGGCGTCATAGTTCTGTGGGTCAGATTGCAGAATTGCTTGCTGCAAGAGGCCATTGGCTTTAGGGGACGTCAACAATGCTCGAATCAAGGTAGCTCCAGAGCTTTCGCCGACGACTGTAACCTTGTCTGGATTGCCTCCAAACTGAGCAATGTTGTTTCGCACCCATTGCAAACCGAGAAGAACGTCCTGAACGCCAAAATTTGTACCAGTTGACTGGGAATCATAGAATCCAAATACTCCCAGTCGATAGTTGATAGTGACCACTACAACGTCTTCATTCTTGGCCAGGATGCTCCCATTGAAGGCAGGGTCTGCTGAACCACCGACAATGAAGGAGCCTCCATGTATCCAGAACAAAACTGGTTTTTGAGAAATGGGTGTGGCAGATTGAGGTGTGTAAATGTTCAGATACAGACAGTCTTCTTGGAAAGAGACATTTTGAGGCTGAGGACAGTATGGAGGCAGAGAATTTGCGTGAACGATGGTATTGGAGGTGAAGGGCTCGGGAGGAGCAAAGCGGCGAGTTCCTACAGGAGGCAAAGCGTACGGTACCGACAGGAACTGAGATACTGGGAGCTGAGGAGTAGCTGGTAGCCCAATGAGCAATCCGCTGGTGGTGCTAACTTCGCTGGATCCGCACGCAGCCGAACTACAGCCACAATCTATGAAGAGAATCAAGCAGAGGAGGGCTCTGAAGAGAGAAAACATACTGATACAACTACAAGTATTCACGATACTGTTTAGTTTGGTGAAGAGCTTAAGTTTGGGGTGTGAGCTCTTTATATGGGGTTGTTGCAAGAACCACAACACAGAGCACGGCAAAAATGCCAATTATAATATCAAAAGAAATTAAACCACTGTACATAAACACACCCGACATGAACTGTATATACTCAATTGACCTATGTTTAACCATTACACACCATTATTCTGATGCTCGTCTGATGCTCGTCTGACGCCGATCAAACTTCGTTTTTCCTGTTTGGGTCTCATTAAGAACATCCCGCATATTTCAGATGCACTTCTTCGGCCATACGATCTTTAATAACATCCACCACCCCCCAATCACTCGGCTTTTTGCGGGACAAGTAGCTTACTAGATCAAGTTAATAAATAATAATTACGTAGGAGCGTCGTTACGCAATTGCAGTTTCATCAAAACAATGGTATGCATATTGAAATCGGATCCGACACCGATATGATGCATGGTCGCTAATCAGAGTAAAGCGTTTATCGCTACGAATTCGGTCAATGAGGCCCATAAAAGCGATGTCTTTAGTGTGGCCGTGTGCGAGCAGTACACCGTGACTGGATCCGGTGACGGAGGTCTCGCCCTCTGGGACAATGGAGAAGCAGAGCCTCAACCGATGTATTTACTACGGTACAAGCTGGGCATCCATCATTTGGCTATAGATCGGCTAGGGACCGTTCTTTCTGCAGTCAGTTTTGACGGCAGATTACATTTATTTGATCTGAAGAGTCTGCAGCCAATAGAAGCTCCTGAAATTGCCAAGAACTCCACGGATTCGTGGGCAGTTTCGCTGAGTTATGACGGCCGGTATCTGGCAGTGTCTACGGTTCAGGGCCTAGTCAATTTATTTGATCTGGAGACCAAGACGAAGAAACATACGCTCACGACCAATAGAAAGGGGTTTGGCATGTGTGTGGCAGTGGTAAGTCACCTCTAGAGCTAGCCATTTGAAGTGCGGGTGCTAACAAGTCGAATGACGGCTCGTTGGTCGCAACTGGTTATGATACCGGTGCAATCTACATGTACAGCGGGGAAACAGGTCGGTTATTTTCGTCGCATACTGGCCAAACAACGCCTGTCCGAGCTATGAGCTTCTCTCCCCTGGGAAGTTTCTTAGCAGTGGCAGGAGACTCGAAGGCTATATCGTTGTACAGCACCAAGTCAGGAGACCATGTAACGAACTTAACAGGTCATGAAGGATGGATATTCTCTGTCGAGTTTGATGAGACAGGAGAGAATCTACTGACTGTGTAAGTTTAATTCTCACATACTATTTTTGATACTAACAAGATCATACGATGGAAAGTCTAAAATATGGTCTGTCGAGGGACGAAACTGCATTGCAACCCAGAATGATTCGGCCGAGCCCTTGTTATCGGGCTATTGGTTCAACAAAGGCTGGGGAACTGGCGTCATTGGCGGTGTAAATAGAGGGTTTGTCACCGTGGGTGTAGATAAAACCATTCGGTGGTATCGAGAGGCAGCTACAAAGTAACCCATAAAAACACGCGTAAAAAAAACACACGAAAAAAACACACGTGAAAAATGTATAATCATCTAGCACATTATTCTATTAATACATATATCGTCAAATCATTCAAGTCATAGCTCTAGGTTGGAAACTGCTTTCAGGAAAATATCCTTTCTTGTCTTGCCGAAATTTTCAATATCCTTGAAGATTCCCGGCCATATCAAACCATGATGCGGTTCAGCAGCCTCAAATTCACCAAGAACTTTCTCTCGTTCTTCCGGTGTCCCGTGTTCCTCCAAATACTTGTATAACCACAGCCACGCATCGCCATTGTCTGTATCTGCTCGGAGAGCCCTCTCAAGCCATGTTCTAGCTTTGGGTTTTCCATTGGCCCAAAAGTCCCTGCCAACGGTCGTAAGTACAAACGTATCATTCTCACATGCCTTGACAGCATCGAGAATCTTCGATTTCCGCTGTATTCGAGATTGCATCCAAACGTTCTCAGACCACAGCAATCCTGAAGTTGGACATTCTTGAAGAGCTCTTGACATGAGAACTTGGGCTTGCTGACCATTCTTAGCCTTCTGCTCTAGTTTTATTCGTTCATACCACAACCGTTCGTTCTTGTCATTCACCAATGACGCACGGTCTAGAACCGACCTGGCACGGATGAGAACACCCTGTCTTTCATCGAGCTTGGCTAAAAGTAACCAGAGAGGGACTGACGCAGGGCATGCCCTGGTGCCCTTCGAGTACACGGCATTCGCATTCGGAATATCTCCTTGAGATTCGTGAATCTGGCCAATTTGAATGTAAAGCTTAGCACACTGTGGGAACCGCTTCAGACCAAGTTGACCAATTTCCAAACCACTTGCAGGGCGTTTCAACTGTCTCTCCAAAACAACAGATTTGACAAAGATTCGCTCGGTGCCAGCCTCATTTCGGGCCTTTGCCAACAAATCCTTGGCCATGTCATAATTCTCGTTGTCAATCTCAAGATTAACAGCAGCGAGCCAGATTTCCTCACTATTAGAGTTACTTTCAAACGCCCTCGTAAGAACATCTCTAGCGCCATTAATGTCTCCAGTTTTTGATTTTTCTTGTGCATACAACAACCAGAATGCTTCAGTCTTTGGGCATGCTTTGGTCGCTCGATCGAGAACTTCCCACAGGTTCGCCTTGGTTCCATGATTACGTTCCAGATTCACCGTTGCCAACCACAAAGATTTCGACTCTGAGAACCTTCGCAAGGCATAAGCGTATATTGCTCTGCCTGTCTCAAACGCGCCATTCTCTATGGCTAACTTGGCATCATCGAGCCAAGTAGCTTTCCTATCTTCATCTTCCAGTCCCTGTCCAAGTGTAGCATTGATGATTGCATGACACGTAAGTATTGCTCCTTGTCTTTCACACTCCTGGGCATCAGTTATCCAATGTGATCGTTCAGGCAAACCTCCTTTGAGTTCGAGATCCTTAACTCCATTAGCCATGAGGTCATTCACTTTGGTCGGATCCTCTGACTCCTGTTCAACAAGTTGTGCAGCAGCGATCCAGACTGCCCGTGAGACACGAAGGATTTTTCGTGCTTTGCTCAAAACCTTTTTCGCGTTGCCAGGAGTTTCCAGTCTGGCCAGGGCCAACCATAAATCTTCAGACATAGGTACCAGCTCAACTGCTTGAGCCAACAACAACCTCGCATCTTCAGGATCAGTTTCTAGATTTAATGCCGCCCTCCATAATGTGTCACTGTGTGGATTGTTTTCAAGAGCTTTTTTAATGACTCTTTTCCTTGCGTTCTCATCATCTTCCAACCGCGAAGCTGCCAGCCAGATGTTTATACTTTGTGGCAGACGCTGTACAGCATTTGCAGCTATAACTCTAGCAAGCTTCTTTTCGTTCATACGCATGCTCTCTAGCCACACATCTTCACTGGTGGGACAGTTTTGACATCCCTGGTCAATCAGGTTTCGTGCTTTTTGCGGCCGCTTGGCAATTTCTTCTAATCTGGCTAGCCCAATCCATCCTCTTGGATCTTTCGGTTCAGCTTTTACGAGAGATTCCAATAACGGACGAACACGACGAATGTCTCCAAGCTCGACATTTGATTCTGAGCTGAGAGTCGCGAGTGAGGTCAGATAACCCTTGGGGTCAATAGTTGAAGAGGTACCAGAGGCACCATTAGAGGCGGCGGCATCATTCAGAGTACTGGCCGTCCCATTGACCTGATCTAACTTCATGCCTAGCATTTTATCCTTTGCCGACGAAATGGTGCGAAAGTCCATCATAGTTCCATCGCCGTCATTAGCTTCCACACTAGCGTCCATAGCAGCCGAGTTGCGAATACCGGAAAGCACAGTATCAGGCACTGCGTAGGTTCTCTTTTCGACTTCCTTGCGGGCTCTTTTATTTCTACGAGTCAAATCGCCCACTTCAGGAATACTAGCCCATTGCTCAGCGGTGACAGCACCCAGCGCCCGTTTCAGATCAGCAAATTGTTTGGAGATTTTGGGATTCTTTCGCTCTGCGTCTTCCAATTCCGCTTTTTCTCGGGCTTCTCTTTGAGCGCGTCTCCGCTCTTCCATCCGCTGATCAATGTCATTGTAAATTTTGTCAGCTTCAATGTCTTCCGGGTCAAGCGTACTGGAAGCCAACAACCCTTCTTCGTTTTCGGCATCCTGAAACCGTGCTTCATCCTCTATAGTATCCCCTTCTTCTTCGACCCGTTTAACCACTTTTGTTTTGAAGTTCTCGTCCGGGATCGGTGCAGCGGGTCCAATATCTGATCTGGTCACAAACCCGAGTTCTCCTCGGCCCAGCCCGGCGACATAGCCAGTGGGCGCTGGCATGTCCAGGAAGTTTTTATAAACTTTTACATTTGTCTCTATCGGCATGTTCGTAGATTCATTGGAATGCTTGGGGAAGAGTACTTGTAAGTTTGGAAGAAGTCAAAAGTTCATATCTTCTTCGCCCGAACAGCAGCTCATCAGCGATCCTTGGCCCCTAACCCCGACGTCGATCGCTTCCTGTTTGGAATTTTTATTTTTCATTTTTTCCCTTTTTCTCAACTGAATCTTTCAGGTATTTCCCAGTAAATATGTCGAAAAGAGCTGCTGAAGTAGACGAACAGCAACGAAACACTGCTGTCAAGCAGTCGGAAAACTCCAACCCTTCGCGAGTTCCTGCTGCCGCTCAAGAAAATGGCCAGGACGAAGAAATGGGCGAGTTTGAAGATCCATATGGAGATGAGTTTGAGAGCGAAGAGGAAATCTTTGAAGCTGGAGACGAGGAAGACGATGAGGAAAACGGACAAAATGGACCAAAAATGGACCAGATTATGGAAGAACATGAAGAAGAGGACGAGGAACAACAACCCGTTCAAACCAAAGAACCAGTGAGTCAGAGAATATTCCTGCCCCACAGATCAGCTCCCCTGGGCCCCGACGAGGTCATGGAGCCTGATCCAACTACTTATCACATGTTACACAGCATCAATGTCAAGTGGCCGTGTCTGTCGTTCGATATAATAGAAGACCATTTGGGCGACGAGCGACGAGCGTACCCACAGTCCATGTACTTGGTGACAGGCACTCAAGCTCAAAAGGCTCGAGACAATGAGATTTCGGTGATGAAACTGACTTCTCTATGTAGAACATTAGTGCGAGATGAAGACGACAATGAGGATGACGAAGACGAAAACGACGAGGACTCTGATCCTATCTTGGAAAGCAAGACTCTCCCCACACAATACACCACCAATCGAATCCGAATCAGTCCATTTGCTCGTCAGACCGGTGAGTACTTGACTGCTTCGCTTTCCGAGTCCGGTGATGTGTACGTCTGGGATATCGCTCCACATGTGCGATCCTTTGACAACCCCGGTACTGTCATATCTAAACAAATGAACAGACCAGTGCATACTATCAATGTCCATGGCCGAGTCGAGGGCTATGCCGTTGACTGGTCTCCTTTAGTCCCCACTGGATCTCTGTTGACAGGTGATATCAGTGGTAGAATTCATGTAACAAACAGAACCCAGAGTGGATGGACAACTGACCGCACTCCATTTACTGGGCACGACGGAAGCGTTGAAGAAATCCAGTGGAGTCGCACAGAGAAATCAGTGTTTGCTAGTGGAGGAAGTGATGGATTCATAAGAATCTGGGACACTCGAAGTAAAAAGCATCAGCCGGCACTTTCCGTAAAGGCTACATCAAGCGACATCAACGTCATGTCATGGAATTCAAAAGTGGGCTACTTGTTGTGCAGTGGGCACGACGACGGACAATGGGGAGTATGGGATCTTCGAAGTTTCAAGGCTGGCACTGCTCCCAGTCCTGTGGCTCAGTTTGATTTCCACAAGTCACCCATTACTTCCATTGAGTTTAATCCTAATGATGAATCGGTGGTGGCTGTGGGCTCTGAGGACAATACTGTGACTCTATGGGATCTGTCAGTAGAAGCTGACGACGAAGAGATCAAGGCACAAAAGGAGGAAGCAAAGGGAGAGCTAGATGACATTCCGTCTCAATTACTATTTGTACATTGGCAGCGAAATGCCAAGGAAGTTCACTGGCATAAGCAGATTCCAGGCACTTTAGTCTCGACTGGCAGTGATGGATTCAGCTTATGGAGATCTATTAGTGTATAATAATACATGCTGCGCATTTCTTTATCTAATCAACTATTAACGGTGTCTGCTCAGTGGGGTTTTCATCACCACCATCTGATAAATGCTTGCTCCTATTTCTCGTTTCATAGAACACAGCCAGGAACAATACAATGCCCTGGAGGGTAGCTGCCGTGAGATAAGGCAGCCAAGAGCTCCAGGTCGTTCCTTCTCTAGCAGCCAAACTAGCCGTAAATACAAATCCACCGGGAGTCTGAAGCAGCATCATTGCAATGCTAAGAGATCCAGCATGTTTGAGAGTGAAAGTGGTGTATATCTGGGGGAAGTACTGCAGCATGGCCAGCACTGCTCCAAGCAGCCCCATGACATTGGCCAGAAACACTATATACCTCGGGTCAAAGAAAAATACATAAAAAGACAAACTGATTGAGAGGATGAAGTGAGCAAGACATACTTTACCGACGGTCACCAGTTTGGCAAACTCCTCGGGTGGCTCTCGTTCTATGTCGGTGTACACCAAGGCGAAGATTAAGCTGGTTAGAAGGTAGCACGGGTATGTGTGCAACTCAACACGAGTAAGTACAACACGAGTAAATATACATACATCAATCCTGCCATAATTGCCTGTAGAGTGATTTGAATTATACCTAAAAGAGCTGCAAAGCATTCTCCTCCAGGCTGGTTAGATACTATCTGAGTGGTGGTTTCAATATACCTACAATTACTCTACAACAAGAAAATATCTTAGAGGAAAGGAGGAAAATGTTACACATGGCAGAGGTGCCAGACGAAACTCCCAATAACAGAAACCATTGAGAGATTCCTTCCGAAGTACGCCTCCTTATAATACGAATATGCTGGGGAAGATATGATACTACAATGCCTATAGCTAAGAATAAAGAAATACAGAAATTTAGAATCGATGGGTTATGTAAAGTTTCACATTGCAGTTCTGATGGAGGCGTAGAGAATGGGCTGAACGTTGCCATAGCCATGGTGTGTTTACAATATTGCCCAGCAGGTTCATGGACTTAACATAACAGATCGATTGAGAACGTGGAGATACGATACAATGTGGGGTTATTATTTACCACACCTCCAGATACTAGTACCCACCGGTGATCGTTACCCGGAGCGGAAGTTGCAAAACGACCAAACAGATTGAAGATGAGTTCTGATTATACGAACGGCCGGCCAACATTCAAGTCATATAATGCCTACTAATCCCACAGCATTCGCCCAGACCACAAGGATAACTCGAGATCCGGTCGAGTTACGGCGTCGAGTCTTAGCTCTATACAGGCAATATATGCGAGCAGCGCCGAACTTTGCCGAAACATATGAGATCGACTTCCCGGTGTCACGGGTTCGAACCAAACTGCGACAAGAGTTTGAGAGAAATCGATTTGTAAATGATACAGGGGTGACCAACATCCTTTTGGCCAAAGGCCAGATGGAATTTCAAGAGACAATTAACTTTTGGAAGCAGCAGCCTCATGTGCTCAAGTTTTTCCAGCAGGAAGAGGCTACCATTGAGAAACCAGCTGCTAATGATTTCCTGAGCAGGTTCCTAAAGGTAAGTAGAAGTCGTAGTGTGAAAAAGTGATTAGGTTGATGATTGGCTAACAAGGGAACCGCTTAGATAGAGTCGTAGATTATATTATTGCACTAGATAGCGAAATGTCATTCAAGATACTGCGTAATAGTAGACGATCGTAGAGTTCGTAATTTAGAGAGTGGTTCAGTTTCTATACGTCAACTGGAACACTGACACTCTTTAACGTGGAACGTAAAGTCTTCCCTGATGGATCAATGGCGGTCAGGAATCGAACAAGTTCCTTGCACAATTCAATATCTTCGTCCGCATATGCCAAGTCTAGCAGTCGGACAGTGTCCTGCGAAGAATACTTGAAATTCTCCAGATTATGCAGTACCAATAAATATCCAGCGGCAGTCTTCAGCTGCCCAAGTTTTATGCATTTTTCAAACAATTCCTGAGGAGACCCAATAATGTCAAACAGCCGTTTCCAGTACTTGAGTTCGGTTTTACGAGTAGCTCCAAGGATGACGTCCAGCATTTGTGGGAACTGGCACACAAGGTTACTGGTATTCTTTAGTAACTCAGTTTGTTCTTCGTCCTGTGTATCCTCTTCGTATTCCAGAACCCGCGAAAGCAGTCTCTCCAAAATATGTCCAAAGTAGTTGAGATGTCGATATTCTCTGGCCAGTGTAAGGGCTCGGTCCTTGTGTCCTTTCCGCAAATGTGCCTCGATTATCCGTGGCACATATAGTTCTGTGGTCGACCAATGCTTAAAATATGTGAATGAGGTGTCTGCTGGAGAGATGGTGTCGGACTCTACTCCAATGGCAATTCCTTTGTCAACCAACAAAGCCAAAGGATATGACTCCACTGGTACAATAGTTGGCCGGCTCAATTTTCCATTATCCGAGTTGGTGATGCCTATAATACTCTCCGTCCACGCCAACAGTTGTTTTCCATCAAAAGCCCATAGGGTCGGCTCAGTTCCATTGGTAGGAGGACAATAAATATAAAACTCGACACTCTCGTGGAGAACAGTTTTTGTATATCTAGCTTCTTCTTCTCCATTGTTGGACGGCTGTAGCAAAACTAACATTCCATCTATCAGCATTAGAATAGCAGTGTTTTTCGAATGTATTATGGGCCGACCATCACAGTATGTTGGCACACAACTTAGAGCACGCACTCTACTGGGGGAGTGAACAATGCCACTGAACGATATCCCTGTTTCAAGATCCAAAAGGAGTGATCTGTCCTCTCCTGAGATTCGATAATACATTAGATTATTGGAGTGTGTGTAAACCAGTAACAGATCTTTGATAATGCACACTTTTAGCACGGCAGAGGATAGCTCCATCGCAAGAACTAGGTTTTGAGGGTCGAGTCCCAGATCGCGGTTGTACACTCTAATCTCATGAGTGGCATATTCTGTGTCCACTGCCATAATGATAAAGTTCTCATACCATACAATGCCTCCCCGTACGGTAAACTCTCTATCCATGTACTCTTCGGGGAAGAGCTTCCACCGGCCGCTGTATAAACTGTAATGGGACAGTCCTCGTACACCCGCTAAGGCGACATATCGCCCGTCTGGTGAACAAGAAACATAGCGTATTGGCCAGTTCTCGGCTATATAGCTAGCAGGAATTGATACAGACAACCACAGTAATGCATCTCGATCAATAGTTGTCAAATCACTTTGTTCATGGCCGCGGTAAAGTAATATTGAATGGTTATCGTACAGCACTGGCCGGTTCAGATTCTCTGGGGTAAAGTTTCCTGAAGAGTTCCATTTCAAAACGTCCAGTATCCATATATCAGAAGCGTCATTGGGAATCATAAAAATACAGTCACCAGATAGTGACCAGATAGCATTTCCTATTCCACGAAGCCAGGGCTCTTTAGAAGAATGTTCTTTGCTCGCAATAAAGGACGAGGCGTTCACCATACCATAGACCGAATAGAAAACCATTCCTTTTTCATAGCCTACAAAGAGGGCATTGCCGTCTGAGGACCACCGCATGGATTGTATATTACCAGCTGATGATGAGGGGCTCTCAATAGTCCGTACTAAGCGGACGTTGCCAGCATAATCCAAAATGTTATAAAGATAGATAGTTCCTTTCTCGCAGCCGACTGCCACCATGCTGAATCTGGCGTTTATTGACGATATAGTGGCTTTGTCTTGTAAGTTTGCGGTACTCGAAGACCTCGTGGCCATCGTTGGGGTACCATGTGTGAGCATGCGAGGCACATGAATACGGTGTCCATGCAACTGTGGACTGCTGTCTGGTTTGTCCTCGAGAGTAGCAGAGTACACTACTCCGGAAGAAGTTGTTATAGAGAATAGAGTCATGGCTCTGCTCCGAGTGATGTGCGTGATGACTCGATCCGCGGGATTCAACCATTTCAGTTGCGACAGCAGCACCGTCACCGTCCGCTCCTCGCCTGGCTGGCTCTCGGCTGTCCACCTGACAAACTGTATAGCCGGCGGGGTCCTAGTAGCCACCAAGAGGTAGTCGTCCAGCGACAGAATATGGGCTATACCCGAATCAACTTTGATCAGCATTCGAAATCGCAGTTTCACCTCTCGTACTCCAATTGCTTCTCCGGGACCAGGATATGCCAGCGGTTGCTTGGGCCCACCGCCAGCACCTGCTGCGGAAAACGACTCTCCAAACATGCACACTTCGTTCGGTGACCCTTGCGATGTTATTTGAAACGTCAGTATCGAACCCAACGTCGTGCCTACTGCTATTAAATGGCCATCTGGCCGTATTGACAAAGTGCAGTTATTGCCATGGGTGTCTAACGACCCCTTGGACCGGATAAATACAGCCACAGGACAGAGAGGCTTAGGCCTATAGATATATAGTCCTCGTATTGTCGTCACAGCAATGAAGTAGCCCGACTTTGATATTTCTATAGCCGTGATTCGGCGATCCTCCTCGTCGCCTGATTCAGCCGAGCCATTGACTGGAGGGCCATCTGGAGTCAATGGTGGGGTAGGGACTTTAGGAAGCGACAACAATGAAGCAGTGGATGTTGGCCAGATCATGGTCGGTAGGAGGGATGGCCTTTTTGTGTGTATCCAACAATTTTCCCTTTAAAACTCTCCAATTGATATATGCCTAAAGTTGAAATGAACTTTAGGTGACGATGCATTAAGTGGGATGGTGCGGGGGGTATGGTGGAGCGTATATATAGCATACGAACTGTATAGGGTGGATCGTAGATATAAAAGTAGTCAAGAGAAAACGTGAAATGCAAATATGTATATAGAGTATGTACAAATAAATATTTTAATAGAGTCTCTGGTCAATTGTCCCACTGCCAAGTACACGATCTCCTTGGTATAGAACCAGGTATTGACCAGGAGAAACAGCTTTTTGCGGGGTGGAAAATGTAACTGACAGGCGACTGACTGGAGATGTGGGAAGGGCTGGATCAACATCAATCCTTTGTATCTGTTGCGGTTCTTGTAGTGATCTATACTGTACAGTCAGAGTACTCAGATCACTGAGATCAATGTCGGTACCCAGCCAGTTGAAATCACTACACACTGCCCCGGAGGAGCACAGCGAAGGATGGTCTCGGCCATGGACAATCACCAGTTCGTTTTTCTCGTAGTTCTTGTCACTGACGTACCACACCCCTTGACAGCTTGGATCCGCTTGGGGCATGGATACCCCACTCCTCTGTCCAATAGTGGCCTGCCAGAGTCCTTGATGGCGGCCAACTACTTTGCCGTCTTCTGTGACAATGTTGCCCGGACTTGGTTCAACATATTCTTGGAGAAAGTGTTTGAAGTTGTTGTGCTCTTGTGACACAAAACACAGTCCTTGAGAGTCGGGTTTGGTGGCTGTGGGAAGACTGAATTGTTTAGCAATCTCTCGCACCTCTGGTTTCTTGTAATTAGCCAAGGGGAACAACACACGAGAGAGTTTAGACGGTATGATGGTGGATAAATAATAACTTTGATCTTTGTTTCTGTCAAACGGCCGCAGTAGGTGATACTGTCCCGTGGTATTGTGCAGCCCAACTCGAGCATAGTGTCCAGTGGCAAGCCACCAGTTCTGGCTCATGGTCTTATCCAGATGATCGTACAGCCGACCAAACTTGATATGCCGGTTACAGCCAACATCTGGGTTTGGCGTTCGGCCCTGCTTGTACATGTGTAGCATAGGCTCAAACACGTCTATCCAGTAGTCAGACTGGAAGTTGACTCTCTGGCATTTGATCCCAATATGGCTACAGACACGTTGTACGTCATTCCACTCTGCCTCGTTGCATTTTGCGTACGAGCTCCAGTTCGACATGTATATCCCAGAAACCTGGCCCGGGTATTTCTGGGCCAGCATCGCGGCGATGGTCGACGAATCTACGCCAGAGGACATGGCTACAACAATGTGGTCATTGGGCCGCGGCTGCGGGGTAGAGTAGATGTCATTTGTACTAGGAAAAGTCAGCAAATCGTTGACTCTCGGATCAGCTGAGCTTTGGTTTTGGCTCGGGGCTCTGACTCGGGTACTGCTGCTCAAGTATCGGATTTCCCGTTTGACAGTCGGGACGACCTGGCAACAAGATTTCACAACCTCGAGTCCACGCATAACACCGAGTCCTACTCTCCTCATGAGTTTAGATGTAACAGAGACTATGACCACTCCGGAATTCCGGTTATAATTATATACTAAGAATAAGATATCTGAATTAATTAAAGATCTTCCAGAACATGCAAAATGCCATCCCAATCAAGAAATTTTTCAGATGATCAGGAACTGGCACCATTTCCTCATACAAAATATTGTACATGTATGTGAAAAAGATACGAGTCTATGTGTATATTTGTTTACTGGACGCGCCCTATTTGTTGGCTAACCACCGTTGTATCCGATAGTTATCGCTAAGTTGGTAGCGCACTGTTAAGCTATGATTTGACAGGAAGGTTATTTATAGTCGTATATAAGATTATAAGATTATGCGGATGGTGCGACTTCCGTCTTTGATCAAATGCTATGCTCTTTGGTTTCAAGTTAATCATGTTAATTGCATTGATATTTCTGGTTAACACTGGTTCTTAACACTGGTTTCGTACGAAGATGGCTGCATTCGGATTGGCCCCTTCCGTCCGCGCTTCTCCATTGTTTGATATTAAACTGTCACACACACATGGCAGAGCCAAGTTGAAAGAGAGCATTGAATATTTCTACGACAATGCAAACTGTAGCAGTGACTTGACAATTGAAATATCAGACTGTTACTCGGCCGCTGCGCAGATATTTGTGTTTGATATTATCGAATGGCTAAGCGGTGGCCATATCCAAAAGTATACCCATTACTACGTCGAGGGGAAGCTTGTAATCACGATTCCAAGCCAAGCACATCAGGTGTGTAAAGGTTTGCTTTCCTATCGGTATTTTTCATTGCCAATACGCAAGTCAATTCTTTGAGGGAGAATAACTATGGTTCTTTCCTGGTCAGCATGACTTGTTATGATTTGGAGCTATCTTCATTTCCTGATCAATTTGGCCGTGAAAACGGGCACGGGCATATGGAAGAAGAGAAATGTCATACTGAAAAACAGCCAGATGGATCTATTCGACCGGGATATTTTGACATTTTGCGTCCTTTGCAGGGCGTGCATGATTACCCCGAAATTTTGGCTGAATACAGTGTGTCTGACAACAATCCCGATGATCTTGATCATGAATGGAGACATGTCCTTTCTGGAACTTCGTTTACAGCTTCTATTGGCTTGACAGTGAAAGTCTATCCCGTGGAAAAGAGGATCGAGCTGCGAATCTGGGACTACACCATTGGAAACCTGATGCGAAATCTCGACAAAATGTTCAATTTGCTCGCAGTTCCTCTGCCTGATAGAAACATCACGCTCCGGTTGGCGCGATCTGGAGAACCTACAGTAATCCAGCCTGAAAATGCAGTTAGAGCAATCCTGACACCGTTGATTTTCAGAATTCTCTTGGCAATTCGAGATGGGTGCGATCTGCTACGTGTTTTGGACTTTGACCGCGACTCTGCTGATATTGAGTTATTGGTAGAGGACATACGAGGTAGAACCGTGCCGAAATGGTTAGTATGCAGTAAGTCCCGCAAACGATTCCCGTTTCTGAAAAGTCTTATTAACTTGCAAAATAACTATGGAAATCGGAGGCCGCTATTATTGCGACCATTAGGGGTGTAATGAAGCAGTTGTTTGAACTTAAGAGCTATCTTGCACAATTTGATTTTGATCTATTAGAATCGTGGGAGCTTTCTGTCATGGTTATTGACTTGGTCGAAGTTAATCTAGCTGCTTTTGAGATTATTACGGACGAAAATATCCCACCTCTCGAGTAGAGGAGTCAGTTCATCAAGTTAGCAGAGCCTTTGAGGGTTCAGCCCGTAGCACTATCGACGCTCTGCAAACAATGGCTTCAGATGACGTTGAGATATTTTTAAACGTGCTAGGACCAACACAGGTACTGAATTATTCTATTGAAGATGGATTTGTTAGCGGGGATGGATCAGTTAGACTCCCTGCATTGCCACATTTTGGGTTGACTCACTGGGTAGCTGCTGATGGCGAGCTTACACAGCGAGAGGATGTACAATTCTCGACAGAACGTACTTGTGACAATATTCTTGAAACTCAAGCTCTTAGCTAGCACGGGATAGATATTTTTATCTCGGCTAGCACATTGCATTGGTGTCTTGTGTTATCGTATGAACTAACTAATGCTTACTATATTTATATCTTATTATTTAATTGCAGTATTACAGGATACTTTATTAGTATTCTGACATCCGTACTGCGTCATGTTTGTAGGTTTTTTACGTGCTACGTTATAGATCAAGGTACATGTACGTATTTAACCGTGCATACGATCGACTCTGGAAGCGCATCCCGTGTTTACCCGCCGCCAACCCGAAGCTGCTCCACATCTTGGGCGTCTGCGTGCTGACTCTAACCAAGTACTTATACATCAACCACACTTCTCCTTTATCTCATCGGCCCGCCTCGGCCGTGTTTGATGCTATCGACTCGTGCATTTTTTGAATCTCGAGTTTTCAGGTTAAATCTCAATCATTGCAGGGTACAAACCAGTGTTTTCGCCCGTTTTGGATCGCTGATTAATTCTGCTGTTAATTATTCAGATCAACCCACCAAGGTCCTCCTCAATCGTGGTACGTCTCCTCGACGTCCTGTCCTACACCCACAAATAAACTACACAATGGCAACCAAAAACTACTCTCAGACCTCCATGCTCGTAACCTCCGAGCTGGAACGTCCTTCGCTCGACGACAGACAGTATCGAGTGATTACTCTCCCTAATAAACTCGAGGCATTGCTAATTCATGATCCCGAAATAGATCGTGCTTCGGCTTCGCTGGACGTAAATGTCGGATCCTACTCTGATCCCCGGGACTTGTTTGGGCTGGCTCATTTCTGTGAGCACCTCTTGTTCATGGGCACCGAAAAGTATCCGTCTGAAAACGAATACAGCCGATATCTGTCCGAGCACTCGGGAGAGTCAAATGCCTACACTTCTAGTGACGAGACCAATTACTTCTTTGAAGTATCTCATGAGCATTTTGAAGGAGCCCTTGATCGGTTTGCTCAGTTTTTCATCTCTCCTCTGTTTTCGGCGGACTGCAAGGACAGGGAGATCCGGGCAGTGGACTCGGAGAACAAGAAGAACTTGCAGAGTGATACTTGGCGATTGTTCCAGCTAGACAGATCGCTGTCTAACCCCACCCATCCGTATAACAAGTTCAGTACTGGTAACTTGACCACTCTGGACATTGAACCCAAGAGCCGAGGTCAGGATGTGCGTGAAGAGCTGCTCAAGTTCTACGACGCACACTACTCTGCAAATCTGATGAAACTGGTCGTCATCGGCCGAGAGTCGCTAGACACGCTACAAGAATGGGTGGAAACCAAATTTTCAGCTGTACGAAACACTGACCGACTAAAACCTTGCTATGATGGCGTCCCCTTGACTTCGAACGAACTAAACAAGCTGATCAAGGCTATACCAGTCAAGGATTCAAGAAACTTATTACTGACATTCCCCGTTCCAGATCAATATCCTCATTACTCATCAAAGCCGAGCCAGTATCACTCTCATCTTCTCGGACATGAGGGTCCTGGATCACTCCTTCATTTCTTGAAAGACAAAGAGTGGGCGACTAATCTCTCTGTGGGTTCAGAGCACGTTGTTCATGGGACGGATTTTTTCGTTATTGACATTGAGCTCACGGAGAAGGGACTGACTAACTACGAGCAAGTGCTGGTACACATCTTTCAATATCTAAAACTCATTCAAAAGACAGGACCCCAGAAGTGGATCTTTGACGAGATGAAGGACATCAGTGCCGCCGATTTCAAATTCATGCAAAAGAGTGGCGCGTCTAGAACGACATCTCGTTTGTCTAGTGTCATGCAGCGGCCATATCTTCCGCGAGAAAGACTGTTGAGTCTGTCACTTGTTCGCGACTACGAACCGAAACTCATTGAGGAGTTTGCTACTTTCTTGAATCCTGACAACTTCAGAGTTCTTTTGACCTCGCAATCTTTTGAAGGACTTGATAAACAAGAAAAGTGGTATGGTACGCAGTATAGCATTGCTGACATCTCCGAGAATCTGCTCGAACAACTGCGAAACGTTGAATTGAACTCTTCTCTTCATATTCCTGCGAAAAACGAGTTCATTGCTACAGATTTCGACGTCCGTAAGAAAGAAGTGGCCGAACCATTGAAACATCCTCATCTCATTAAGCACAATAGCCAAATTCAAGTCTGGCACAAAAAGGACGATACTTTCTGGACACCCAAGGCTGAAGTGCGTGTCAATTTGAAGAACCCTCTGGTCCAGTCGACTCCTGCCAACTCGGTGAAGACAAGTATTTTCATTGAGCTCATCAGCGATCAGCTGGTAGAGTTCGCATACGATGCAGAAGTTGCTGGACTCCGCTATGATGTCTCAACCGCGAAGGGTGGCTTTGAAATCGCTATTAGTGGATACAATCACAAACTTTTGATCTTACTTGACAAGATACTGAAAAAGATTGTGTCTCTGGAAATCGATCCCGGTCGTTTCCAGGTGTTGAAAGAGCGCGCTCAGCGGTCATACAAGAATTTCGGCTATAGTGTTCCATATCAGCAGATTGGCCAGTTTGGCCATTTCCTGCTCAATGAGAATACCTGGCACCTAGACGACAAATCAAAGGAGCTAGATAACCTTGAGGTGGACGACTTGAAGGCAATCATACCAGAGATTCTGCGACAATTCCAGATTGAAGTTCTCGGTATTGGTAATATAACTAAAGAAGAGGTGCTCAACGTTGCTGACATGATTTCAGAAATCATTCACCCTCAAGATCTGGCTCCGACTCAAAAAGTCGCTGGTCGCTCGTTTTGGTTGCCTGAAGGATCTAGTTTCTACTATGATGTGGACATCAAAGATAAAGAGAACGTTAACAGTTGTATTGATTACTTTCTCCAAGTCGGTCGTATTGCTGATAGACGGACGCGATGCGCGTTGGAGATTATGGCCCAGATTGGCCACGAACCGGCATTCAATCAGTTGAGAACCAAAGAACAGTTGGGATATGTGGTATTTAGCGGAACAAAGACCACTCGAACTACAACCGGATATCGAGTTTTGATTCAGAGTGAGCGGACTACGGATTACTTGGAAGGACGAATCGACAATTTTCTGAGAGTGCTCGGAGCATTGATTGAGAGCCTTAGTGAGCAAGAGTATCAAGCGCATGTTGAGGCTCTGGTTGCAAAGAAGCTGGAAAAGAGAAAGAACCTTCGAGAGGAGGCTTCCCGATACTGGAGTCATATAACTTCTGGGTTTTACGACTTTTTAAAGCATGAAGAAGATGCAAAGCTGATCAGGGATGTTCCTAAGAGTGAAGTGTTGGAACTCTTCAGCACGTATATTTCACCTGATTCGACGAAGCGGTCAAAGTTGGTCATTCATCTCAAATCTCAGTCGCCTCCTGCTCAGCCTTTGGAGACTGTACTGGGAAGTACGATTGTCAATGTTGCCCTCAGCCGAAAGGTTGCATTTGATGCCGTTGAAGTTCATGAGTTTGCCAAGGAGTGCGCGGGCAAGAGTGCTTCCGAGGTGTTAGATGGTCTATTAGGAGACAAGCTGACATCCAAGGGTCTTTCTTCTGAAGAAATCAACGAATTCAAAGCTGATGTTGGTACTGAAGTGAATGCGCATCTCAACGGTGATTCGAGATACCCCGAGGGGGTTCCAGTGGAGGACGTTTCTGTATTCAAGTCTCAGCTAGGACTGACTGAGGCACCCACTCCTGTGATTGATTTGTCCGCATACATTGAAAACGAACCAAAGTTGTAATTAGAAGTATACATTTTTAATTGTGTTTGAATATATAATATTGTAAAGTTATATTTTGCTGACGCACCCAGCTGGATTGGTTGTATATCTTATCTTATGACCTGCAGAACGCGTCGATCAACTTGACATCTTCACATTTCCCTGATGTTGCGGCCATGGAAACTGTTACCAAGAGAATTGAGTATCTGGAACACCTACTAGGAAGTAAAGACGTTGTTGGCAGCGAGATAGCCAGCACAAAGACCGATGATCTGATAGCTCAAGTTGACGCTCTGCAGCAAGTCGTTGATCGGCTGTTTCGAGCTGAGAATCTAAAGACACTGATATCAAATTTAAATGCAAATAATCTATGGGGTGAATTAGAACTTTGGAAGGTAGAGGGTAGTGAGGAGGAGCCAGTATCATTGAAAAGTCGGCTCCCTAGCATCGAAGAGAAAAGACAGATAGTTGGTACATATATAGAACAGTTCCAGGCCATTGCTGGCCAATTGGATAGATTGAATAGCGCAGACTTGCCACCTTCAAAGGCATTTGCCAATTTGGCAGACCTGAAACCACAGCTAGATGATGTACTACGTAAACTAGAGACTCCGGTCCAAGACTGGCAGGAGCTGAGTGTGCGGAATGCTCAGGCTCTCCGCGTGCTGTTGGAGGATGTAGTGATGGGGGAGAATGAGCGGTGGTTGGAGGTAGAGGATAGGATTAGATTGGTAGAGAGAGATTTACGAGCGAAGGAAGCCAAGGAGAGGAACAAAAAGAGTTATGAGTAGTCGTAATGAGTTATGAAAAAAATGTTATGATCAATATACGAATGTATGCTATTTGATGAGAGCATATTACTGTAGTAACATGCATGGTATGGACAGCAGAATTAACTGCCATATAAGGTGGATCGGATGATGAGAATATTTTTGGCGATGATGACTATTATTATTCGACCTTTAGATTATTTACAGTAGACTCTCACATATTATTGTACTATTCAGCAACAGCCGTTTGTCAATCTCCAGCTGCATAAGTTTTGAAATATGGAAATCAGGTCAAACATCTCAACGCACACCTCACACCTCACACATACACACATACTCACATACACTCATACACATATAGCCTCCCACGCAAAATCGCGTCGCGTCAACACAAATTAACTTTCATTTAAATCTCATTGTATTTTCATTTATTTCACTGGCCAAATTCATTAATACTCCCGCCAGTGCCAACTTATCATGGCTAAAGACACAACATTGAAAAAACTGGCATTCAAGGAAAACTTGACCAAAGTTCGCCCCAGAGATTTACTAAGTTCCCTCGAGGTTCGTACACCATGCCAAAAAAACAACCCCCAAAATGCCCCAAAAATTGACCTCTAACAAGACGCTCCAAAAAGAACTGTCCAGCACCGAACAGGATACAATAGATCTCGAGGATTTGAAAAATGTTTCGAGCCAATTAGTCTCCAAATCACTTTTGACACACAAGGAATCCGGCGTCCGCGCCTATACAGCCTCGTGCCTCACCGATATCTTAAGACTGTATGCGCCAGATGCCCCATATACGCTCCGGGAGCTTAGTGCCATATTTGAGTTTTTTGTGAGAGAGTTTGCCAATTTAGGCAAACCTGATCATCCATACTTCAAGCAATATTATAATATGTTGGAGACACTGGTCCAGGTCCAGTGTATCGTTCTGATCACCGACCTGCCGAAAGCCGAAACTTTGACCCGAACTATTTTCCAGCGGTTCTACGAATTTACTGCTAAAGACAACGTCACTGGAATTGACTTTTTGCTGACTTCTATTCTGTCACAACTGATAGACCAAGCACAGACGTTGCCCAGGGATGTCACTGAATTGATTCTAAACCAATTTTTGAGCAAAGTCCCCAAAAGCAAGGATACACAAAATCAATCTATCCCATTGGTTTCGCGGGGCTACAACATGTCGAAAGCTCTGTGCGCAGACAATGTGGATATCATGACCAGGCTCTGCAATCAATATTTCTCTGACAATCTCAGTCGGATTTTGACCACCAATCTTCCAGTGCCATACGAGGACGACGATGACGAGGAAGAAGATTTTGAAGATGAGGCCGACATCACTAAAATTGGACACCTTATTGAAGAAATCTGGAAAGCTGTACCTGAGATGCTGGTCAACGTCATTGGACAGATTGAACAGAACTTAGAGATTGAGGACGACGAGATTCGGCTGGTAACTACGCAAACTATTGGCAATATTATTGGACACCCCGCTAGCAGAGTTAATTTTATCCGAGATCATCTATCGACCTTCAAAGCATGGGTGGGTCGAAGTAAAGACAAGGACCCCACTATTCGAATAGCATGGATTAAAGCTACGGAGCAAATTCTCGAAAACAGAGTAGATGGCGTCAAAGATGTCGTAGAGCAATTAGCAGTGCGGTACGACGACCCCGACGAGAAAACGCGCCAACAATTTTGCAGAACGCTTGGTTCTTTACGAGTGGAAACCATTGTAGCCAAACTGGATTTAGAGTTTTTGAAGAAGCTCGCAGATCGACTAAAGGACAGGAAGCAGTCAGTACGAGTGGAAGCCTTTGGTGCTGTTGGATCTCTATTCGATGACGCGTTCCCCAAGTTTGAAGCTGGAGAGCCCAGATACGTGGAGATGTTTGGTTGGGTGCCTACGGAGCTTATCGATCTCCTCTTCATCAACAACAAAGAGCTGAACGAGCTAGTCGACAAAGTATTTTATGAGCACATCTTTCCCAATCAGTCTGATGATACAATTCGAACCCGGCGGTTATTGACCATTTTGAAATCTCTCACTCCTCAAGCCTACAAGGGGTTCATGTCTATATCTAAACGTCAAGCTCAACTAGCTACCCATTTATCTGCTCTGCTCAAGTACTCTCGCGAGAATCATGTATCTGGACAACCCGAGTCGAAAGTTAAAATTGACATTATACTCAAAGCATTGAATGCCCAATATTCTCAAGGTGATCGAGTTGTGGAACATTTTGAACTCCTGTTAGAAGCAAACAACAAACAAGATATGAAACTTTTGGGGGTTTGTTTTAGTCCAGAGAGTGAGTACTCCTCTGTTCAGAACTCAATATCTGACATTCTCAAACGAGTCAAACCTCAGCTTACAGCGTCCCTTAAAGAAATTCTTTATCGATGCAGCTACTTGAACTTGAACAGAAGCAACATCACATCCATCGTGAAAATATCTCGAGATCCCCGTGATTCTCTGCACGAAATCTCAAATTCCTTTCTAAAGGATATCGCTGCTATCCAACCATTACTAATGCAGTCTCAAGTAACTGAGTTGGCAAAGATCATAGAAACCTCTTCAACTGGGGAGGAAGGATATGCAAATACTTTAAAGGCGGCCAGTATTTTGTTCAAGAAATTTCCAGACCATGTCTCCTGGTCCTCCGCTCTCACAAAAGCATTGACAGAGCTCTGTATTAAAGGCACCTGCCGCGAAGCTAAGCAGGCTGTGCGAATATTAGAGACATCACGCAAAAAGGAAATGCACTTCAAACGGATAGTGGACAAAATTCTGGAGAATTTGCAAAAGCGTAACGGAACTTTAAGCTCAACACAACTATCCAGCTTAGCAGAAATATGTCTCCACGTTCCCGATCTGATACAAGAGCAGGCTGACGGGATCACCTCATACATTCTTAAAGAGGTACTACTTACCAACCGCGTAAAGGCTGAAAAAGGTGAGCCAGAGTGGGTCGAAGATAAAGATCTCGAAGAAGAATGTTGGTGCAAAATATATTCCATTCGATTTTTGACGAACCGCATTTCTGCGCTTAGAGATTATGCCAGCGTGGAAGAGCTCGCCGTGCCTGTGTTCAAGGTGTTGATATCGTTAGTTGGGAATGGTGGAGAGCTTGTTAGCGCCAAGAAAGGTGCAACTCCTGACCGGTTCAAGACGCGTCTTAGACTCGAGGGTGGCAGGAGGTTGCTAAAACTGGCTCAGATTCCAACTTTTGAAAATACAATTCGAGCGACGGACCTAAGTAGACTGGTTCTGCTTGTACAAGACTCTTGTTTTGAGAGCCGCCGACTCTTTGCTCAAAAGTTGATCAGATATCTCACTAAGAATCTGCTGCCAGCTAGATATCTCGCCCTGATGTTCTTTCTAGCGTATGAACCAGATCCGGAGCTCCGAGATACATCGACTACTTGGTTACGGTCAAGGTTCAGTAAGCAACAGGCGACTGGAGGCCGGTCCACCGTCATGGAACAAACGATGAGTCGATTATTGTCCCTCCTGGCTCATCATCCAGGCATACTTGATCCAGAGGAGCCTGACTCAGTGGAGACCGGGCTTATAAATGCTTCTGGTTATATTTTGTATTATTTATCTATTGTCGCGAACAGCCAAAATCTTTCCTTAGTGTTTTACATGGCTCAATGTGTCAAACACTACCAAGATACCTCTAGCGCGGATAGCGAGGAACTATCAAACAATCTCTATATGATGTCGGATTTGGCTCAATTGTGTATAACTAAGTTACAGGAATTGAAGGGCTGGAATATGGTGACTTGGCCAGGACAGATTAAGTTGCCCGCGGATGCTTTCAAACCAATTTCTGATTCAGAGACTGCGAAGAAAGTGGCACGAACTATTTACATTCCTGAAGATTTGCGCGAAGATGTAGAAGAGAAGATTCGAAAGAGTTTGCACAAGCTTATTTCCACCAGTGCAAATCTGAAGGGCCATAAACAGGACGTGATAAAGAAAGCCCCAAAGCCTGCCTCGAAGGAGATGAATGGTAACTCCGGAGCTCAAAGGAAGAGATCTGGCGAAAATGGCAATGCGACGACGACGAAAAAGACCAAGGCCACGACCAGGAAACGCAAGAGCGATGAAATGGACGAAAACAGAGAGCCAGTGGAGAGGCGCAGGAGCGGTAGAGCTAGAACTGCTGTTAATTATGCCGTGACTGCTCCACCTAGCGATGGGGAACAAGACATTGCACAGGAGGAAAGTGAGATGTCTGACGCGTGAAAGTAATCTAGATTTACATCAATGCATTAATTATATAGTTTTGTTCAATAAGAAACTCATTAGTTTTTCCTTGCCTGCTATTTCCATCATCTTCTTGATTGCAAGAAGCTGTTCTCGTTCGTGCACAGGCATGTGGTCGTCATCGACCGAAGAGACTTCAGTGGTCGGCTCATCCAGCGATACTCCAGTTAAACTACTACGAGTGCTTTCATTTCCGACCGGACTGCTAAGCAGTGGCTTGGAATCTGCATGCCCATTGGGCAGATGGCTATGGTCAACACCAAGGGCTACATCCAGAAGCAGTTGGACGTTTTCGCGGGCAACGGAAACTTTACTGTCCACGCTCCCATCGGCCTGAAGATAGCAAATGTCACGTACAGCGCACCGGTCTTCGGCCGGGCGAGCCGCTAGTTCATCTAATGCCATCAAGATGTCAGAACTGTGGGTTTCTGGAAGGGAGTCCTCATTGGCTTGTTTAACGGCATCAATGAAGTCCAGTTTTATTCCTTGTGCTGGCAGGCGATAGATAACACCGTCAATAGCAAAGCTCTTTTCAATATGCTTCGGATACCTTGCTGCAACACCACTCCTGGTGTCTACTATATCAAAAAATGGAATATCCTGCACTGTATCTGGATCTTCTTCATCGGAAGAGTTCAACACCTCAATGTAGCCGTTATTTTTGTATCCCCGTCGCGCATGGGTGTCAACTATTTTTCTCTTTCTTGGCCTTCGCGGAACCTTCACAACCTGTTCGGCATGATTAGGACACATCCACCGTGATCCAACGTTGTATGCTGGTGGATCGAGGCAGTCTACATGCCAGTTGAGATTGCAATATTCACAGGTTGCCATCTGAACGCCGGTTAGCGCTGACTTGCCGCACTTGAAACATAGCAGTGGGTTACCATTCTTATCCACGTTTGAATCTTCTTCTCGAATGGGGCCCTTTTTAACTACTTTTGCTTCTTCCTGATATTCGCCATCGGGTCCCACTGCTACACCCTCAAAACGTTCCTGGATGCGTTGGGGAAGTTTGAATTGGCGTGGGTTCCTACGCTGCAGTTGATTCAGCAGAGGGCCAAATAGAGTTGCTTGCTTGAAAGGGACCGGGGGGTACCGCCTAGAGTGGCACTCTGTGCACAGCCATTCACCGTCTGGTAAATTGTTCTCTTCCAAGGGAGGGTCCACGCAAGTGAAGTGGAATGATCGAGGACATGTTTCGCAACATAAAAATTTGCCAATACCTCCGCATGTGGAGCAAAAATCATTGTTGAGCTTGTTAGTTACGGGCCCGCTTTCAAATAAAAATGTTTCGAGAACGTTCGAAAACTTTGGAATCTCACGAAATCACGTACATTAGTTTCCTGATCGCTATAATTGACCGGTGAAGCGATAACAGCTAGTCGTCGCTGGCCAGCTAGGTCTTTTGGGGGTCCATACCCATAGGGGCTTTCGTATGTTTTACGCGGACTCCTGGTTAGCGGTGCTGTCGCCTGAGTTTTTATCATCGAGCGAGTGAAGGTATTCTCAACATACACTGTAATCTTGATTCGTTTATGCTTTTTCGGGGTTCTTTCTGGAGTCTCTGATCTCTGCGGAGTTCGAGGAGCAACAGCCGGAGGTCGTAACACTGGCGGGGTCCCCTTGAGGGACTTGTCAAGTGTCTTGTTGGGTACGGCCGTTGCTGACCTGTCACTATTCGCCGGGGTGGTTGGCGTCGAAGGCGTGGACGAGCGTTTCCGTTTCGGAATACCCAACGCTTCACGAGCTTTTGCATAGTAATTCATATCCTGGCCAGCAACTCGTGAGGATCGCCTCATTTGCGATTCCTTTTGCACCGAGTCTAAAAGTGAAGTCTTGAGACGAATCTTCAGCTTGCTCTCAACTCCGGGACTCACGGAACGCGAGACGGAAGCAGTTCCTCCTGCTGAGTCCGTGATGGTGGTCGCAACATCATCTGGAGAAGCTTCGCGCTTGATCGTCGTGGTGGTGTAAGTACCACCAGGGCTGTTGGCCACACTGGCAGACGCGGACGCGATTCCAGGCGTTGTTTGTGATGGTGTCTTCTTCTTCTCCTTCACCAACTTCTGAGGCGGTGAGCTTTCTATTGGGAATCCCGTCACGATAGGTTTCGGACTAGGTAGTTCGGGCTCTTGCCACATATCCTTGGACGTGGAATCCATGACCGAGATGCAACTCATAGAAGAAAACTCCCGTTTGGCCGTCCTTCCATGTATGTTTGAGGGTTTTTCTTGAGGTCTTTGTGGGTGTAAAACGCACAACACGGGTCAAAAATGACTGAGGCGTTCCTGCAGACCAAACTTTCAACAATCACCAAAAAATGTAAGTACAACTGGTGATAGTTAGGGAAAAAGGAGAGAAAGGGAAAGAAAAAAAAATCAAAGGTTTAGGATTTTTTTGGCGGTGATGATGGAAATAGGAAAAGGACGTGTCGGAATCGATGTTAAATAAAAAGTTGAAAAATAAATAAAATTTAATATTCTTTTTGAGGGGCGAATGATAAATGTTTGGAAGTACAGCACTTTTCAAAAATATAAATAAATAGTTTGAAATCTGGTCCAGTTGTTGGGGCCCCGGTGTGAGGTTGCGCAGTTCGCGTTATATTTGGAAAATTGAGTGAAGTTAGGTTATGATGCGGATGTGGTGGGTACAAGGGAAAACGATTGGTCGGCCAGGACCTTACAGATAATCAGTAAGGTGCGATGAAATTTTTGCACTCATCATCTATCTTTATTAATGATATATATAAAAAATAATATATACATATACAAGTCAAGGTTCAATGTTACAGATGGAGAAGCAGGGTGTCCTCCGACGTAGCAAGTCTGCAGCAATATGTAATAGGTGGTGATGCAGTTGATCCTGAGCTCTTAAGCAGAAGCAGTCTCAGTAGCATCAGCAGCACCAGCGTCAGCAGCCTTCTTCTTGTTCTTCTTCTTGTTGGTCTTCAAGGGCTTGGCCAACAAGTCCAACACGTCTTGATCAGTGATCTTCTTGTCCGACTTGATCTTGGTGAAGTCGGGGGTGACGGGCCCAGCAAACTTGATGGTACCGGTCTTGGTCAGAGCGATAGTGGTGAAGAACTGGACGACAGTCTGTCCCTCTTTGTCGTAGAGCACATCAAAGGGGAGGACCAGACCGTGGTTCTGGCACTCTTTAAGTCCCATTCGAGCCCGCTTGGCGTCGTCAAGGGATCGGAGCGAAAAGGGGAATGAACCGGCTTTCTTTTGGATCTCAGAGAATGTGGCTCGCGAGGTCTGCAGTTTAAGTTGGTAGGTAAGGTCAGCCTTTTTGTAAACAGTGGTGGCAGTCTCAGCCTGTCGAGTCTTTCCGTCACCGGTGGTCACCAGAATGTCGATTCCGTAAACTTCACCCTCTTCAAATGTAACAGCTTCGAATTCTTTTCTCTGACCCTCAGTGGGGTTCAAGATGATTCGCTTCTTTCCGTCAATCACATTTCGTTCTTGCTGGTTGGACAGCATACCCTCGAGGGCACTCACCTCATAGGCCTTGACGACCTTGTCCACGATCTTGGTCACGTCCCAGTTCTTGTTGCCGGGTCGCACAGCTCGGATAGCAGCCTCAGCAGCATACCATCCAGCCGAGATCACGTCGGCCAATTTGCCGGTGATTTCTCCTTGTTGTTCCACGATAATGGTGTCAGCGGCCACACTGGCAAACCCGTCGATCTGGGCACCCAGTGTGATCTTGACCACATCGCCAGCCTTCAAGGTGATCTCGGCCTCCTTGTCAGTGGGCA